>JBBPBP010000003.1:55562369-55591430 GCA_037974735.1 Cicer chorassanicum | reverse complement strand
ACATTACACTGCACTACGCATTAATTACAATTTAATACATAAACTTTTTTTTATGAAATCATACACAAAATAAATTATTTTTGGTCGAATATTTATAAATTTAGATAGTATTTATATTAAATAAAGTTAATTGTTTATAGGCTAACATATGTCTATGTTAATATAATATTTTTTACAAGTAAATAATAGTATAAATGAATAATAATAATAATAATAAAAAAAATAATATTTTGCTTCAAATATTATTTGAATAATTTCATAAAAATTTGATTATATTTTATGAAGAAACTTCTAAATATTTTAATGTTATAACATCTATTTAATAAAGTAAGAAGCAACAAAAGACTCAAGGTTTAATAATTTTTGGTGGTAACTCGGTAAATACCGAATTATATTCCCTGTTGTCAATAGTTTGACGCAGTCAAAGATACTATAAATCGTTGGATTTTGATCACGTGATTCCAAAAATTGCAAACAGTAATTTTTATTTTATATTCTGAAATACGAATCTTTAATCTGAACGGTCCAATTTTAATCGAATGGTTGTCAGTATCGAAGTACATGAATACGTGGAAGTTGAATTGCAGGGAAGTGAAGCACGTAAATACGCGTGTGGTTGAAGTGAGACATTGAACAGTGATAGGTAGGACACTATCTAATCCAAGGTACCACACACTGTTGGTTCAGGGTCCAGGTGTTTCATATCTCAATAGCCAACAATTGAGTTTGAGGTGGCCCGACCGTGCAAAACGTCCACGTCATGGCTTTTGTCTCCCTTTTCAGATGGGGACTTCATTTTGGCCTGTCTATGACAAGTGTAGTGTATCGATATCTTTTTTATTAGGAAGAAACAAAATTGAATCAGTTAAAACAGCATCTAGCTACTATTTTTATGGCTACTCAGAGTTTGATTGCTCAAAATTTTTATTTCATGTTTTTTTTTTTAATAATTCTTCGTTTTAAATAATGCTTCTCAATTATTAAAATGATCGAATTGATATCAGTTATACACAATTTTAAGGAAAAAAATATTAGTGTACATTAATTTTATGTAACATTTTCTCACTAACAATTCTAATTATTCTTATAAGTAATACAGTACTTATTTTAATAATCCTCTTCAATTGAAGATGAAGTATCAATTTTCTTCAATTTTATTTTGATATTTCATAATATTACAATGTTACAAAATTGGTGCCAAGGCACCACTAGCTGGTTCTAAAAACATAAGTTAAAAGTCCGGCTGTTATCTATCAAAGGTTATTTTTAGTCATTTTAGTCTAATAGAATCGTAAAAGTCGATTAGTAACTAATAATTAACTTACAAAAATTGTTGGATAAAATTGCACACACTAATACATTTGGCAATGAGCACACGAACACGTCTTAAAGAGAATAATAATATAACAAATAGATTTACATGATTTGATATTGTTTGCCTACATTTACATAAATATCCCAATAAAATGTGTTCAAATAAGACTATAAGATTATAATTCATCCTACAAACTTGAGTTCTACACCTGAGTTACATGAATGATAGACTCATTCACCCGCTAAAGTGAATGATAGACTCATTCGGCCACAAGTGATTGCTCGTTTTCCTTCTCTTTTTTATTTGCTCTGGTATGCTTCAACTTTTCACATAGAAAGATGTTATCACTTTTAAATTCATCATAATTCATACAAACTATTTTCATTGTTGATTGCAATGTTGTTTAAATCTAGCATTCCATCGACATTATGAGCTTCATTTAACAAAACAATGCACAAAATACATGCATACACAAGTAAGGCATAGTCTCAAAGGAACCCAACATAATTACACCTGATAGCATCTAGCTGTCCTGCCACCCATTATGATTTAGAATACATTCAACCTTAAAATGGTGCAAACACATGCAAATCCCTTGTATAGAATACACCCAAAAAATTCCTTGTATAGCAACAGCACTCTATAGTCTATATTGCCATCTCTTGAAATCTGAAGTAATAAGAGAGATCGATCACAAGACTAATAAGATAAATAATAGATATTCTACTTCTACCTTGAAGATTTTATCATTAAACAATTATCACATGTATGTTTTTCTTTCTCACTCCCAACCAACAGAAAGTATTTCACTCTCCAATCCATCTATTGTGGCCGTGTGGTGGGCAAGTTTTTGAATGCTAAGCACCATATAAACTATAGTGAACTTTGAACAATTAAGTTCGAAAAGTATGTTCAGTAAGAATAACTATCCTGTTACATATAAGTTATAATTACTTAACTGAAGTACATTGGCATCAATTACACTGTTAATTTCATCCAGTAGTGTTCGATCTTGCAACAATATATAAAATCAACTGAAACCAGATGCATGTTTGATACTATTAAATCTTCTCATCTTTCTCTATCTTTATTTAGATTTGGTACGGAGATGCAGCAAAGCATAGTCAAATACACAAACAAAAGATACATCATAAAGGACATACCTATGCTGTGGCAGGATGTTCAGCATGAATAAATAACCGTAAAATACACGTTCACATAACCATAAATTGATCAATCAGTTGTCGAGTTAAATTAGAACAACAAAAATGTAGAGACCACAAAGTCAATGAACCTACTTGATCAAACAATAGTCATTGTCAAATTTTATGAAATCCTTATTGTCAATACTCAAGTCAAATACTTCAGATAGAAAAGAAGCCATACTCTTTATCCACATTGATGTAAATAACTGCATAATATAAACCATGTAATAAAATCACTTCTTTTTCTTGAGTTGTTTAACTTTGGCATTAGGTTGGTCTCTACTTTTGCGTTTTCTAGTGAGTGCAAACTCTCCAAACTTATGACCCACTTTTCCCTCAGTGATCTTACAACGAATAGTGGTTTTCCCGTTGTAAATCTTGACCTGCGAATCAACAAATTCCGGCAAGATGGTGGATCTCCTTGACCATATGGTCTTGTTCTTCAAAAGTTCAGGGTTCTTTTTCATCTTGTACAGGAATGCATCTATAAATGCCGGTTTTCGCGACACGAGAGAAGCAGATGGTGTCAGCTTCTTAGCAACAACATTTGCAGCGTCACCGGCGATTCCAAGAAACTGCTTGTTCAGAACACCAAGCAAGGCTGTAGGCCTCATTCTTCCTAATCAAACACAAAATTCAATCAAATTCAAAACCATAAAACTAAACTTCAGGAAATCGAACCAAAATTGGGTTACCTCATGGAGCATATGGGAGAAAGAGATTTGCACAATTTAATTTATGAAACACAACTTAATGACCGACCTGATACCTCTGAAGCATGTGTACTTTTAAAATGGCGAAGTGCCCGTACCAGGTATATGTGTACTCATGGATACGGTCACTTTCCTCATTATGCTATTGCGAGTGAAATTGGTAATTTTCTTATATTAATATAATATTACTGGTATAATTGAGTTTATTTGTTGTTGTAGCGGAACATAAATTTTTACTATTTAAACTTTTATTGTGATTTTGTATGGTAAATTGAACCATTTAGTTCTCTTAGTTAAATTATACAATTAAAATTCACATTTTTTTATTGACGTATCTGTATTTTGATTTTTTTTTAATAAATATTGTATCTTGTATAGGGGTGGCAAAATGGATGGATTGGAATGATTTGGAATGTAATGGATGGATCAAAACAACCCATTAATCCATTTACAATTCACTAAAAGTTCTTAAAAAAATCTAATTCATCCACTATCATATTTTCAATATGGATGGATAATCACTTGAGTTATTCAGCCCGATCCCGTGTGACCCGCCCCGCCCCCAATCTGTCCACACTCGACCTGGACCTCCCTCGTGCGACCCTAAATCCATCTAATCTAATGGAATGCATTGACAAGTAGCTCACTGAATGTAATAGATCGCTACATTTTGAGAGCAATGTTCACCACTCATTCATTCCTACCCAAAAAACAACAATGCCAAATACAAAGTATCTTATTCTTCCCTCCCTATCTACACTGCAGTGCACCTAAATCAGTGAATTACCAATTCAATGGCCTCTGTTTCAGCCACTTCTCTTGCCTTTCAACCTACTCTCAATTTAATAATATGATTTATTATTTCCTCAGTTAAGAACCTTCACTGAGCAGAATTGAGATTATATTTCTTCCCCACAAAAATAACAAAACTATAACTATAACAATTCCTTGAACAAACTGAACATCTATTTACCAATTTTATGCTCTTTCACTTTTTTCCCTAATCCTTATTGTGTACTTGAGAGAAAATAACTTAAAAAGCTGTCTGAAAGTGATAACAAAAGAAAAGGGTCAAAAAATTATTGAACTGAAATTGAAACGTTGTCAATTGAAATTTTAGATTAGCATTCATATCAGCTCAAAAACAGAACAGAACTAACAAGCAAGATTACAAAAATCGCGAAAAAATGGAACAGAACTAGCAAGCCCGCAACCTCATTCAGCAAATCGCGAAAAAATGACACTTAACAAGCAAGATTACAAAAATAAAAACTGAAATCGCAAACCGAAATGATTTGGAAAGAGAATAGAACTTACTTGCTACTGCAAATCGCGAAGTGAAACGAGAGAGATGAATTTAGGGTTTTTTGAAATTGAATTTAGGGTTTTTGGGATTAGGTTTCGTAGAAGATAGTAGAGAGAAAAGGTTTGGGAAATGTAAAGAAAAATAAAAAGTTTCTCAGTGTTTGTGTGGAAGGCGAGGTCTAGTTGCATTTTCATGGTTCAAGGCCAAAGGGGCAAAACCTACATTTTGATTTTCCCTTTTATGGAGCTGTTGAGTTTTATTTATTTTTGTGTTAAACTATTCATTATAAAAAGTAGGGTTATATTTGGGTGAGTATGGGTAGATTTTTTATTTATTTTTTATCTCAAATATACGTAGGTTTTTTAGAGTACTTCTTTTTTATAACTTTTGTCATTATAATCAAAATATCAAATTGAGAGAGTGCATAATTGATAAAAACGTTGTAGGAATATTTTATATGATAGAGCATAAATTCAAATTCACATTACCCTCGTTTCTACTATGTAAGTTGTGTTATTAGCTTTTTGAAAAAAAATCAAATTAAGATTAAGTTTTTAGATTAAAAACTCGTTTTATTAATTGAAAAAAATTGTAACATTCAATTTCGTCTATGAAAAATAAAATCAATTAAAATGAACAATTAAGATTGTTGTATGTCAAAAGAAAAAACATTAAAACAACTTAAATTTTATTTGAACTACCATAAAAAATTAATGTGGAAAAGACAATTAAGTCTTTATCAATAATTAATAAGACATAATTTGATCTTTATAATGTAAAACATTTCTAACGAATTTATTATAAATTTACTCATGTTTACTAATGCAATTTTTTAAATTTAGTTTTATCTTATTTGATTTATGTGTATGCATTATTTTAGTTTTTTATTATCAATAATTAATAAGACATAATTTGATCTTTATAATGTAAAACATTTCTAACGAATTTATTATAAATTTACTCATGTTTACTAATGCAATTTTTTAAATTTAGTTTTATCTTATTTGATTTATGTGTATGCATTATTTTAGTTTTTTATTTGGTTCTCTTAAAGGAAATCATAATTCACACATTTACGTGTTGATTTTATGTTTCATCGGATGAAAAGATTCATTTTGACGCGAGTTACTATAATTTTTTTTTTTTTTGCAGTATTTGTTTCATAATCAAATAAATGGTGTTCAACTTTTGTAATTAGCTATAAAATAAATGTCTATTAGTTGAAATTATTTTGAAAACTTTTATTGTAAAGATCAAATTGTCATTTTTTTTAATTAATGCCATTGACCTAATTGTGTCATTAAATGTTAACAGCCACTAGTGATCTTATTTTCTCATTTTTATTGGCAAGGAGCTAACCATTTTTTTGACGTAATTTAAGTACGCACTAAGTTGTCTTAATTTATTTGTCTAGAAGATTAAAAAGTAATTTAATTTTCTTAAAAATTATTCTGAGGGTTTACTATAGTCCAATTGTTTTTTGTTTGAGTAAAATTTTTAATGTTTTTTAAACTAACATATTTATTCAAGAGATTAATCGACATAAATTATTTTATACCGATAACTAGTCATTGCTTGAAAAAAAATCAAATGAAGAATTGAAATGAAAATTATACAATTATTATAATAATAATAATTTCTATGTATTTAGCTACGCTATTTTAAAAATAAATAAAACAAAAAAAGTGATTTCAAGAACCACAAAAAGTTAGTTAATTTTTTTTAATCTGTTATTGACTTTCCTTTCTAAAAATAAATAAAAAAAATGTTTTAATTGGTTTTAAAAATCTTATTCCTAAACATATTCTAAAAGAACATTTTATATCTAGAAAAAAGCAAAAAATTTAAGAATGGTGGAAATGAATTGGTTTATTGTTACATGTAGGTCGTGACACTTAAATAACGGCATCCAACGCAATGCAAGGGGACCGAAAAGTTTGTTTTATGCTCTCTCCCCTGACATTGTAGACACAACAAAGGGAAAGGGAAGGGAAGGGAAGGGTTTCTTGTGTCTGCGTCCTCTCATTCCTTACCCCTTCTTTATTTTTCCTCAATACAGGTATCTTTTCTTCATTTTTTCTATCCCTTTTATCTTCGAATTCCCAAACTTTTATTTTATTCGGAGTTGATTATGACATTTCTTCCACAGATGATCCTCTTTCTCTAAAATGTTGCAATTTTATTCACTTTTGTTTGTTTCTTTCATGAATATATAACGAATAAGCCACCAAGATATTCCCTCTAATGCTTTCCAGATAATTGTTATGAATAATCAAATATTTTCAAACCATGATATTTTTAATCAATAATTCAATAGATTTAATGATTTGAAGATATTTACTCAACATGTGGAAGCATTCCATGAAGCTTATTAGGGTAGGAACGTGATTCCATGCACTTCATGTACATCAGTTTCACGAGATTTGGTTTAGATCACACAATCAATTTTACCGCTTGAAACGATCTCAACAGTCCCAGTTGATATAATTTGGAGGGCTGTGTGAAACAATTCTAGGGTAGAATCAGAATTTTTAGTTTTCTTATTAATTTTGGCTAATTACTCTGAATGAATATATCCTGTTGTGTTTTACTGACAACTTTGTGTGTTCAAGAGCACTACTCGCATAAGCAAAATATTGCATCTAACTATGAGGTTTGTGGATTGATATGTAAAAGGCTTCGGAGATGGAAAGCAAGATTGAAAATCACATGACATCAGCTGCGGCCTTTGTTGAAGGAGGCATTCAAGAATCTTGTGATGATGCTTGCAGCATATGCCTTGAAGAGTTTTGCAATAGTGACCCTTCAACTGTAATATTTACTTTTGGATTTCATAAACCTATATGTATAGGTTTTTGAACAACATTTGCTTACTTATTGTCTTTTTCTTGCATTATAGGTAACTGTTTGCCGGCATGAGTTTCACCTACAATGTGTTCTTGAATGGTACTTCTTATTATCCCTCATGTGAATCAATCCATCACTCCCTTTTCTATAATATTCCTATCAAGCTTAGGGTAAAACATATACTAGGACCTTCAACCTGATAAGCTGGTTTTGTATGGTTGAGTTAGATCCAACTCAAATAATATGATACTAAGAGAGCAGATCCAACATCTATTGGGCCACCCATCACCAGGCCACTCGGGTCATGCTTTAGCTGCCTAGTCTTGTGTGTGAAAGGTTGTGTGTCGAGTGTCCCACATTGGATGAGACATGTCCTGAAAATGCATTTATAAGTGAGGTAGTGGGGCTTATATTAAAAAATGGGATAGGGGAGGAGGCATTCATCACCTTACAAGTTAGTTTTGTAGGGTTCAAAGAATATTCATGAAAATCATAGTTTCATTGACTTATTCAATAGTGTGATTTGGAACATTGTCCTATATTAAGATATATTTATTCATATTCGTTATTCATTACTGTTGGTTATGACTTGTAATTTAAGAACTGGACATTCCTGGAACTATTTTGGCTGGAATTCATAAACCAACCTTTGCTTGTGTAGTCTTAATTTTGGTGCGGAAGGGGAGTCTATTTACTATCAAAGAAATTCCTGTCATTTCCACATATCTTATTACATGTTAAGTTTAAATTCTCATAAACATATTTCAAAATGGACAAACATACTTAAGCAAGTGTTATTGGCTCTTATTTGTAGGTGTCAAAGAAGCTCTCAATGTCCTATGTGTTGGCGACCTATTAGCTTGAAGGATCCTACCAGGTTGGTTATGATTATTGCTCTTAAGGATCTACATCGTCTATGTTATAATTCTTTAATTAGTCGATCATGTTATTTATCATACTTATGCATTTTACGACAGTCAAGAATTGTTTGAGGCGGTAGAGCAAGAGAGGAAGTGGAGGGTCGCTCCATCAAGAAATGCTGCTATTTTTAATCACCATGCTCTTGGAGATTTTGGATTGCAACAAGTAAGTTATCAGATTCTTGAGCATTGATTTTGTTTTTCTTATATCTTACACATCATAATTCTACCTTTTGTTTATGCTGTCATTTTTTACCGTTTTGTAGCTACGCATGGCTATCAATGATGATGATTTTGAAGAGCGAATACTTCAACATTTAGCTGCTGCAGCATCAATGAGAAGAGCACACCACATTGGTCGAAGGGAAAGGCAGCGAATTCAACCCTTTGCTCATGATCCAAGTGAAATTCCAATGGACAATCCATCTACTCCAATAACATCTAATGGAGATGAACCATTGCAACAAACACCGCGATTTCAAACTGAAAGTTCTTCAACTTCTGAATCTACAATTACAGAAACAAATGACCAAGAAATTTACTCAAACGATAGGTAGTTATCAACATATTTTTTATTTGCATAAATTATCCTCCTCTTCTCTATAACACACCTCCATTATGTAAATCTACTAAAAAATTCATTGTATTCATATACAATACTCCAAAATCTTGTCAACTCAGTTAAATACTTTGTTAGCTCTGACAAAATCTTGGCACCATAAACATGAACACACGAAGAAAGTGAAATATTGTTTGAATTTCTGATATATGTTTTGCACTTACTTTCTCGCAGACGCAATGTAGCCAATTCTTCACCAAAAGACCAAGATAGAGCAGGGTCATCAGAATTCCACTCATTTACTGATACTTTGCGGTCCAGACTTAATTCTGTGTCAATGAGGTATGCTTTTTTGAAATAGAAGACATGTACTTGAACTTTGTATTATCAAATCATCATTTTTATTTGTAATAAACTTATGTCTTATCTTAGATATAAAGAGTCAATTTCAAAGGGTGCAAGGGGTTGGAAGGAGATGTTGTTCTCTCGAAGTTCTTCCATGTCAGAACTTGGTCCAGATTCGAGAAAAGATGTGAATCCTGAAATTGCTAGTGTATCTCGATTGATGGAATACGTTGAAGCTAGGGAAAATAATAGAGTTGTCGATACTTCTTTGTCCAATCATTTGGAGGATGGTTCCAAGGCAGAGGCAAGCAACCATAACCGAAGCTAGTGGAGAAGACTCTCTGTGTGACAACAATTCTTCAACTGCTTGTTCCGCTAGCTCACTTTCAAATTAAGCTTTTTTCTTCTTCTTTTGCTTCTGTTATCGCATATTTCTTGAGGATCTCATATTTGAAGGTGACCTTTGATCTTTGTATGATCCTTCAAACCAAAAATATATGGATCTTACCTTCCTGTTTAGTGATTTGTTTATACATATCCACCTTATGCATATATGTTTTAAGTATCATGATTCACGAATAATCTAAATAATTGTATTGCTTTGCATTTACATCATTTTGATTCACTGCATGTTATCAAAATAGAAACCAAAGTTTGTATTTTGAAACTTTTTTAAGTTGAATTGGTACCACAAGCAAAAAAAAAAAATCCTTCTAATTTTTCAGAAGATCAAGCATTGAAGCTATTGTAAGTTTTTAGTTGTGTTAGTTCGTATAAATCTAATATTGATTGACTGCTGTGCATAAAAATCTAAAAATCACAGTTTCTAATTTTCTGTGTCTATATTATGTTGCGAACAGTGAAGAGTTGTATGCATTTAAAGATTTTGGGTTTACATGCTTTAAACACAAACACAAAGGCCACAATGATTTTATTTTATTTTTACAAATAAAGGCCACAATGAATAGTGATGTTAAATTTGCACATTTCGGTTACATACATAAAAAATTACAAGTAGAATTATACATTATGAGACATTTAATTTCTTAAAATTAAAGGGTGTTCTTTTTGGGATGAAATTTTTTTTTTTTGAAGAAGTCAATATAGTAATAAAAGATATTTTTAAGAAGTGGTGGGGGTAGCTCTAATAAATCATTAAAAAAGTGTGCAACAAATGAAGTTGTTAAGATAAACAATCTCAATTAATGTATAAAAGAGATAAAACAGTGTCAATTTAACATTTTATACCAACCAAAGAGTCAAAATTTCCAACACATTCATTTTACTATTATTTTTATTTTGATTTGATGAAATTTATATATATTCTCTTTTCGTATTTAATATAACTAACTCTTTTATTGATGAAAGAATTCAATGAATCATGTATGGAGAGGTAGGATCGTAGTATTACTATAACGAGTTCAATATAAAATGCATTAGGAGGGATTGCTTACCGCTTTGACAGTGGTTACATGAAATATTACTTAAAAATCATTTAAAGTGTGAGGTGAATATTTAGAAGGAGAAGTTTACACTTTTTTTTTTTGTTTATTTTGTAATGATTATAATTTGATTGATAAGTATGTGTAATTCAAAATTTATTCATTATTAATGTTTTAAATAATTTTTAATTATAGGTCTTATATAATTGATCTAAAAAAGAGATACAAACTAAAATATAAATAAATATTTCTTGTAGTCAATGGTCTTTACATTCACGCATGATTTATCCATCAAAATGAAATAATTAAAATTAAAATTTAATATTTTAAATTATAAAATTAAGATCAAAATTTGTATTTTCTAGAATCATTCTATTGAAATCCAACTGTTACTTATTTTCCGACTGTGATTACCTACTGAATTAAATTTCCATACACCTTTATATTTTATGATGATTATTTTTAAATAAAAAATGTTTGAAATGAGGGGAGTATGCAGTCGTTTAAGGCAAGACAACCCCTAAAATAGTGTGAATGAGAAGTGAAGGTGACAAGAATTGACAGAAGAACCACCATAGGAGGGGAAGTCTCCATCTCTATAAACAGGAGGATTGCATTTGCATACATACATTATATTAAGTTAAGGACGATGAAAATTGAAAGAAATGGAGCTTAAATTATTAAAAATATAAACGAAGCTTATTAATTAATTGTATGAGTGTGAGTGAGGATCTAAGTATCTTCCTTCCTTCCATTCATTGTCTCCGACACCGACACTTTGCCAGACTACCCTCTTTAACACACAACATTCACGTTTCGGCTCGGCTCCTTTACCATTTTATTTATTATATAACTTTTGCTTTTAGACTTTTTAAGACCTCTATACTAAATTATAACATACCACTTTCCTTATTTTAATATGGAGGAACATTCATAATCATCATATCACAATAATAACAAACTCGTTTTTTTTATAAAAATTTATTAACGAATTTCAACCAATTTTATTATAAATTATACAATCTTTACACGGTAAAAATCAAACAAATTATTAAAATGAGTCTCCAAGATGCAGAGTTGTGAGATTGAATAAATGTTAAAAATAGAAGTAAAAGAAAAAAGAAATACTAGTAGTAACTAAAATGGTAACATGGCTTGGCTTGGCTTGGAAACAAAGACTGAGTATGATAACATGACAGCACATCAGTTCCCGTGTGGTCCCATTTACAGGCTGTCATGGAACAGTAGTACTATTCTTCTGCTTGTATTTCACAATCCTTCCTTTTATTTTCTTTCTCAACGCCATTAACCAAACCAAATTCACCCACATTCCCATTCCCATTGAAATACAGAGAGACTTTGATTTTGATACTGAGAAAGAACACTCAACAACCACCATACAATAGTACCCCACAACACACGCTACTTCTTCTTCATCTTCTTCTCACTTCACTTTACCCATCCTAAACATACAACACAACAAACAAAAGAGATCAACTGTTTTCTTTCTCTCTTCAAGAGCACCATGGATTCCAAATCCATCTATGGTGTCTCCAATTTCATCCCTCTTTTCCTTCTCTTTATTCTCCCACTCCATTCCGCTTCTTCCACCACAACCACCACCACTACCACTCAAATCAATTCCAATTCAATCCTCGTCGCACTTCTCGATTCCCACTACACCGAACTCTCAGAACTCGTTGAAAAAGCTCTTCTCCTTCAAAAACTCGAACAAACCCTCGGTAACCACAACATCACCATCTTTGCACCAAAAAACCAAGCTCTAGAACGTGACCTCGACCCTGAATTCAAACGATTCCTCTTAGAACCACGAAATCTCAAATCACTCCAAACGCTTTTAATGTCACACATTATCCCCTCACGAATCGAATCTCATCACTGGCCTTCCGTTAACCGTCACCACCACACACTCTCCAACCACCGTCTCCATTTAACCACAAACCCTACAGGTAAAAAAACCGTCGACTCCGCCGAGATCCTCCGTCCAAACGACGTCATCCGTCCCGACGGCGTAATCCACGGAATCGAACGCCTCATTATCCCCCGCTCCGTACAAGAAGATTTCAACCGGAGAAGAAACCTCCGCGACATCTCCGCAATTCTCCCGGAAGGAGCACCGGAGGTAGATCCACGAACAAACCGTTTAAAAAAACCAGCACCAGTACCCGCAGGAGCACCACCAGTACTTCCAATCTACAACGCAATGGCACCAGGACCGTCACTAGCTCCGGCGCCGGCACCAGGACCGGGAGGACCACGTCATCATTTCAACGGAGAACGTCAAGTGAAAGATTTCATTCACACACTGTTACATTACGGCGGTTACAACGAAATGGCGGATATTCTGGTTAACCTAACGTCGCTTGCAACGGAAATGGGACGTTTAGTTTCAGAAGGTTATGTTCTAACCGTTTTGGCACCAAACGACGAAGCAATGGCGAAATTAACGACTGATCAATTGAGTGAACCAGGTGCACCTGAACAGATCATATACTACCATATAATTCCCGAGTATCAAACGGAGGAAAGTATGTATAACGCCGTTAGGAGATTTGGTAAAGTTAGTTATGATACACTCCGTTTGCCTCATAAGGTTGTTGCTGAGGAATCTGACGGTTCCGTTAAATTTGGTCACGGTGATTCTTCTGCTTATTTGTTTGATCCTGATATTTATACCGATGGAAGGATTTCCGTTCAGGGTATTGACGGTGTTCTCTTACCTCCTGAGGAAGAGAGTGAAGATGATTCTTCTATTCACCGTACTAAAACTCCTCTTGTTAAACTCGCTCCTAAACCTAGGAGAGGTATGTTTCTCATTCTTTTCTGATTCTTTTATCATCATTATTATTCTGTTTAACTCACTATATTTCTTCTTCCAAAACTATAACTTACTCTTATTAGCTAGTAATTTTGCCTGCGTTACTTCTTACTTGTCAAACTTCAAACCACTTGGTTACAAAAGTTTCCAATTCTTGATTTTTTTAATTAAAATAATTAATTTAATTTATGTACTTTTTACTCTACAATACAATCATAGTGTATTAAAATTAATTAAACTAAAAAGTTATTCATTTGGTCTTGTGATGAGCTTGCCAAATAGTACTAAAGATACTGAGGATTGGGTCTTTGTTTTTACTTTTTTATCTAATGTTCTTTGCCTCAACCTAAAGTATGAACCAGTACATGTGATTAATTTATTAATAAATAAATAAGTCGCATAAAAGGAATTCAGTGTGCCAAGCTGTGAACCACATTAATTTTTAGTTTTTGTTTTTGCCGCCAACCTGAACTTATTCGGTGTTGAATCGGTTTGTCTGGATCTCAAAAAACCATTTATTTTATTTTATTTTTATAATTTATTTACTGAATGTTATATAGTCAACTGTAGCACATTATTTGGATTACTTTTATTTTACAATTTAATTAGTTGATACACATTTAGGAGGGATATAAAATTCATTTGTTTTTGCAAGTTTCAACCACTCAGATTATATAACCTGGTTTTATTTTTCTTGTACACATGTGAAAATATGCAATAGAAGTGGCGTGGTATTAGTTGACTTAATTAACATTTTTATTTAATCTAATGTATGTGGCAGGGAAGTTGCTGGAACTCGCCTGTAGCATGGTTGGATCTTTTGGAAGGGTCTGCTCATGAAATCGCTTTCTCAACAAATCGCTTAAAATAGAAAAAAATTTATAATAATAAAAAAAAAAGAGTGAAATTATGTAAACTTGATGAATGGTAAGTTTACCAACTAATACTACTATCTATTGTTTGGTTTATTCCATTTCTTTGGGAAGACAAATTAATCTGATAATAGTAATTTTCACATGTATTATGCAGTTTAGAGTAATCATTTCAATACAAAAGGGAGCGATTGAGTTGTGCAGGATTTCGGTGGGAACTCACACAGAAGATAAACAAATTTTCTGTCATTTTGTTTCATACTGTAATTACATATCATTTTTTTATTGAATTTTTATTTTATGTTGATTCACTGTCTCTGTATGCATAAATAACCTTCAAATACGACACTCTCCTCTCTCGGTGGCATTTTTTTTCCTGTTTGTATGTGAATCAAATTCAAACATATAATCTACTTTATTATCATGCCTTCAAGTTCCAACTCGTTTTCGCCGGCAAATTTATTTTTAATAAGAGCTATTAGATGAACCTTTGAGCAGAAGAATCTATAATAAGAAAACCATAATACCTTTATTTAGTATCTCGTATATCGGTTAATAGATATTCATATTTAATTTCCGATAGATATAAAATAAGAAAAAAAACTTGGTACTATTTCATATTATTTAGTAATTTTTTTTCATAGGTTTTCTCCGTCGAAGATAATTGTATTCAAAATGTGTCAAATATTAAATAGATAATTCTATTCAAGTGTGTCAGATATTAAATGTGAGTATATTTTTTAATGAAGATTCGAACTCATATTCACTATATTTTCACACTATATTGTGAAAATGTAATCCCTTTCGTTAAATTCAACTTTGTACCCAACCCGTTTGATGTTTTTAGTAATACTTGCTAATTGTAGCAAGATATCTTATTTTGTAATAATAAAAAATTTAGAAAGGGAATATGAGCAGAGTTTATAGTTCAACAATTTTCATAGAAATGAATGAAAATGGACCACTTAGCAGAAAAAAAATTGAAAATAATAACAATGGAAATGGACCTCTCAGCGGAATGTTTATAAAAAACAAAAAGAAGTGGACTTAAAGCTTGTTTTGCCTTACTTGTTGTTTTTCATTCTTGGTAAACCTGTTGTTGAGGTGTTATTTCATGGATAGCTAAATTAATGGTGGCAGGGAGAAGGAGAAGTAGTTGTGGAATTAATTATTTGTGGAAGAAGACAGAATAGCTAATTTTTATATTGAATAATGCATAGAGGGGCCTCCAAAGGTGTCGGTCATTATTATATAATAATAAAAGCATATATTGTGTTATGTCACGTTTGTGCTTTTGTGGGAAAAACATTGCTATCAAAGCTGGCTTGGCCCCAACACTAGGATTATTCCTTGTTTACCCAACAAATCATTCCCCATCATCCCTATATTCTTTCTTTACATAATAATAATTTTCTGAAACGAAGGAAACTTCGTTCAACTCAACAAGTGCAAATGCCAATCCTACATTAAAATAGAGAAAATCAGATGCGGCAAAATTTCCACTTCTGGCATGTAAAGAGAAGAGAACAATGATAAAACTAAAGCGACCAAGTGTGTGCTAAAGAACTATGTTATCATTATTTAAACACAGTTTTAACTTTTTTTTTTCTTACACATAGGGTCAAAATGCCATTGCCTGTATGTTTACAAATTTAAATCCTTTCACTTCAAAAATTACAACCAAACATAACAATTATGCATTTTGATTTTCCAATTGATTTATCATTATTATGTCACTGAAAAAAAAGAGTAAACTAACATGCGTTGTATGAGAAGGCAATTAATTAAGAAACCATTTCAATGACATCCTTATGCAAATATTACAAGTGCAATTTACAATCTATTATAAACACTTTATGGTTACAATAATCAATATGAACTCAAATTAAACTCCTATAAAGTGAATAGAAAAGTAAAGTAAGTAATGATCAATTAGTAATGAAACAATCAATGATTGGTATTCTAATACACTCATAGTTTTGTTATGCATATTATTAATTTGTTATTAATTTAATATTAATTAATTCACATTTAAAATAAGTAGTTCACTTAACATGAGCCCATCTTTTAATACAAGATCAAAATGACTTTGGTTCAAAAAAACAAAAAGAACATGAGATGATTCTTAAAAATTCTTTTTTATTGACGATAACACTAATACATACTATTACATAGTATATCATAAAAATGAAGGTAAAGTTATAAAATTACTGTAGTTTATAAAACAAAAAGTGGGAGGGGAACAAAGTATTGTGCAGGTTGAAATTTCCCCTCAAGAACCAAATTTTGGTAGTTGATTCCCATAAGGATTCATTTTCTTCCATCCATGCCTTGCTTTAAAGACTCCAACCTTTTTCTGCAATCAACCACATGAACAAGACATAATTCACAATTTAAATGTTGAAAGGACATTAACAGGTGCTGACACTAATGTGAAAGGAGTAAATCATACTAATTGCCTCATGTAAGGGTACGGTAGAGCCAGGTACGAACCATTCAATATTCCAACAAACATAGTTTACACTTTATTTGACTTGCTCTATGTTTATTTGACTGAATTGAAGGTGTTCAGTAAATTAGTTTTTTTTTTTGGTTTGTAGACGAAATGACATACACCGCTAATAAACGCCCACACAAAATGGGGATCTTGTGTTTGAACTCGAGTCACCACAAAAAATGTCCATCCTAACAATGTCAATACTGCCCGTTGAGCTAGGCCTTACGAACAATTAGTTTTTTTTTTACTCAGGTAATTTATCTTAATATACCATTTTTTGAAAAGTTAGCAGAAATAGTATTTGAGGTTTGAACTTAAAAGTTACATTTTATTCTTCTATTTTTACTTTTACAATTTTAATAAAATTTCAATTTAATCCCCTCTCAAGTACTTTTGGACTTTTTGTAGAATAAACATCTTCATATTTTATTTTCTTTATTGGGGTTTCATAAATACTAGACACTATTTATTTTAATTTCTTAATAACATATTCGATCTTTATATAAGATTAAGAATCAATAAAATTCAAAAATATAAAGAAAAAAGAATTTAATATTTCAGTTTCAAAGTAATAATAAAAAAATACTTCTGTTTTTACTACAACTTGTCAAATTTTCAGTTAAAACACATCCTAAGAAACTAGTTTATCAGTTACTTTTGTCAAAACACATTCTAAGAAAGTGAGATTCCAATGAGATTCACAGACCAAACCCCTAGACATCCAATAGAAACTAATATGGTATGACAATATTTTCATGAACGACAATAAGTGAGATTAAAATATTTGAAACTAAATGCATCACAAAAACACAAATATGGATATGCTAAAACATTACTTGGAATCAGTAAGACGGCCGTGCAAGCTCCACCTTTGGCGGAAACCTTCAATGCCCTCAACTCCACTTGCAAGAATCAAGCGCCTGTACATTTGAAATGATTAGTGAGACAGCAAGATATCGTGGTATAATTTTTTTTGATATCCAGACACTGAAAATTTCAACATCATATTAATATAGCCAGTGCCAAATAATTAGTGCGAAAGCCAAAGTGACGGAGAGGTAATGTCAGCCAATAAAAATATTTTAGACTGTTAGGCAATCAAAGTGCAATCATAAACATAATTCTTTTGCAGCCAAAGAGAATCTATTGTGCTCAAGAAAGCAAGGCCCCGTTGCCGAAATTTCATGGTTTGGTATCTTTGGAAAAATTCATCATCAAGGATCTTCTATAAGTTAGCTTCATATTCCTTCATGATATGCGGATAGGCCCATTATGGTTCTCCCATGAGAGTATCACACATTCTATTATGCTCTAACAAAAATGACAGGTGGCACGGAGAGATAGGCAGATAATGTTCTAGAAGGAGAGAGGGTGAACTATAAGAAAGAAAGGGTGGGAACCAAAAAGGGCATCTGATAATTAGCAATTGGTTTGGGTGGTTTTGGGCTGAGTAAGAAAGTTGGTTCTCTCAGAATTTAACTTTTACCATTTAGTTATTGTTCATTGTCTTATGTAAGGAGCAAGTCTCCATTTCCATTGTTATTTCAGTAGTATTAATACATCCACGATACTTTGTGTTTTATTAGAGTAATCATTCATATATTTATGTTTTTATCTTATTTTAGGTACTATCATTTGCTAAGCAAACAAACATTCGCTAGACAATTTACCAAGCATGGACCTAAACCATTATTTGAGTATACCTCTCCAATGATGTAACTTCTGCCTCAAGTTGAGCAGACCTCTCCTTGGCTGCATCTAAAGGCATTGATGAACCCAATTTGAATTCACTCAATTGAAGTCGCTTCCTTATCTCCTTATCCTGCAATTCATTTATTTTTGAAAAAGTAAAAGTGATGGTAGATTTAACAAACTAAATTGCTGTGATCATGCGTCTATCTCAAATATTAACAGTCAGTAAATACTATAAGAAGTTGAAATTGTTCATGAAGGGTAAAATATAAGTTGAAGTAGTTAAAGAAAGAGAGAGGGGGGAGGGGGAAGAACAAAACAAAACAATATCTGTAACTTACAACAATGATCTCACCCTTCTTTCACCACATTGTTTATACAGAGCAATCTCGTCTTGACAGAATGGTTCGATGTCATTGATTTGCAAGCCTAAAACGATACAAATGAAGCTTTTAAGATATTTGAATTTGAATAAGACAATGCTAGAATAAATATCAAATATCATCAACATTTAAAACGAACAACAAAATCATGTAATGTAACTATCCATTATTTATCAGAGGGTTGAACCATGCTTATGTTTAATACCCTAACCTCTCAAACTCTAGCCAGACCCAATAAATGTTGATAAATCAACAAAGCAAAATTGCATGGGCTGATGTTTTTTATTCTGATTAATAAATCAACAAAGCAAAGCATCCATTATCAGTTTATCGCTATCTTTCTAATTTATTTTTTGTAAAACCAAGTGGCATGCAAAAGCATCACAATAGAGGAAGAAATCCCAACAAGGTTGGCACCACAACCATTAATAACCATATATATTAAAAAATGGGATAAAGCAAGAACACAAGAAACACGGGGTTAAAACCAAACCAATGAAAGAAGAGTAAACTAACTGAGCTTATAACTAAGAAGACCTAGTGCAATAAAATACACCGCAAATGAAACCAAGAATGAGATCTCACCAAATAAACCCATGTGCAGTAATGTCATAAGAAACAAGTTTATTGATGCAGGAGTTCCATCCAAGAAAAATGTGAGGCAATAAAATTCATGCTTAGTCAAAATCATACAATTACACCATCTATTTCTAAGCAGCCAAGGAACCACATAATCATCTTTCAAAGCAAAAATGACAAATTGGGAGTCACACTCAAGCCACAAATTGTGCAAGCCCTTCTGAGAAGTTATTTCAATGGCAATCATAGTACCCAGCAGCACAGACTAAAGAGCATAATAAATACCAAGATTAACAGAAAACAGCCAAGAGTGGCAGCATTACGATCTCTAAAAATACACCCACAAGCCACATAACCAGCGGGGGGGACAAAAAACTGGCTATAATATATATTTATAAAAGAAAAATATTTCAAGCTTTTACAAAATACACAGTTTTTGAACAAAACTCCCCCAAAATAGTCTATAATATGTAGGACAGTGTAAAGAAGTGATAAAAATTAGAAAGATAAATGATTAAAATTAGTATCAATTTATTCTGTTTTATCTCTTATAAGTTTCTACTTTCATTTTCTTAAAAATATCGTTTTAGGGAGACAACTAACTATTTTTGTGTAGAGGAAAAACAAAACAATTAAACATTTTCGTGTAATTTTTTCCTTTGCAGGAGGAACAGCCCCCAATGCATTATACATGCATCTACCACTCCACTCCACAGCACCAATGGCACCCTTTGCTGCTCCACCTATATTGCATTTAATCCAATTACAAACAAGGAGTTTCTTGGTGTTCTTTCTTCTCTAAAATTTCTAAAACTCAGCAAGAAAACTGATTTTGGTGACAAAAGTAACTGGTTAATGTCATCTGTACCAATTTGGTGAAGAGTGAAGATTCGCATCAATCAAAAGGTTTCTAATTTTATGCAACCAAAGGAAACAGAAAATAATTGCTACAGGTACGCCTAGTTAAAAAAAGAGGGGATAACAAAGACTTACACAAAAATAGATTCCTCAGAATTCCATCACATAGATCAACACCTTGGAGAACATGGGAGGCTATTTCTGGTGGTACTACAGGTGATGGAGGGCCCATCATCAGATCATCACCAACCAAAATAGTTTCCTCCATAGTTGGCTCCGAATCAACTGAAACCAACATATTTAAGTTTATTAACTTTTTTACCTCACTGTTATTTCCTTTTTTTAATCAGATGCTATTTCCAAAAATTGAACCTTTGCATTTTGAATTTAAGGTATTTTGAAGGCCTGAATCAAAACAACTTAACACAAAAATGAGGTAAATAATGTGTCACTGAGATCACATACCATCCATGGTTGCTTTCTGGCAATCCTTTCAGCAAAAATGCAATGATGCTTCTTTCTTTATATAGAAGCTCAGGGGAGACAATTACTGAAACAAAATTGAGTAGGAGTTACAATATTTTCATTCATATAGTTCGTGAAACAATACTTAGACAATTACTGAAACAAGATTAAGTAGGAGTTACCAAAACAATACTGAAATAAACAAAGACACAATGTTAGGGGTAAACACAATTGTGCCTAAAGGTCGTGTTTATATGTTTATTTTGGCTTGTACCCCACAACCCAATTACAGTTCAGTTCAATATGGAAAATAGATTTGAACCTTCAATAACATTTCACAAATACAATAACTGAGTTAAACCGGCTCTGTGGCTCAGTGTACCAGTTCATGAACTGGCTATGTTGATAACCAGTAAAAACCAGTTCAAGAACCTGTTCTGCCAACAACCAGTTGAAGGTAATTGGATTATTCTCTTACTGTACAGGTTTAGCAGACAGATCATTGTAAAATATTGAAAGAAACAATGCTATCTTCACTACAACCAGCATATATCCATAAATTTCTGAAGGTTAACCTCACAGTAATTCAACTGGGAATACTATTAAACTCCACAACCAAATTATTTACAATATTTAATATTGTAGTTCCAATATATTTATTTAGTCACATGATTCATGTAATCATTGTATTAATGCAATTTTAGGTCTGAAAATGCGATTAAAAAACTAAATAGCAGTAGTTACAAAATTTTGAATAAACTTCAAAATTGCAGTAATTACAACCAATAAACTTCAAGGATGTTTCTCATATTTCAAATTTCAAATTCAATAGTAATAAAAATGCTTTATGAAAATTTAGCAACGGAAATGGTACAAAACAAATAATAAACAAAGAGAAAAAAAAATGCAGTAAGTACAATAGTTATTATTAACGATCAAAGTTTACAAGCATGCAACTAAAGTTCAGGAGCCATACAGTGGGAAGGAAAAGGTGGACGTGTTTCTAGCGACCTTCCAATTTCCGGCCAGTTGAGTTTCGTATTGAGTTTAGCGTGGTTGCGTTTTTTTATCTAGTGGCTTCGTTAGGTTGTTTTAGGGTTTTAAATTTTTAATTGCTAAATTGTAGTTTTTTCTTTTTATTTTTTTATTTTTATTTTTTATTTTCATCTATTTCGGATTAATTTCTTATTTTAAAGTCATACTTTTGATTATTTACTCCTATTTTTAAATTAAAAAAATAACGATTTCGCATATTTTAAATAATATAATTTTATTATATAAAATTATACACGTAATTATTATGTTAAAGAATATTACAACTTTTGAATTTTAAAATAAGAGAATTAATTTTGTAAATTGTTAAAATCTTAATACTAAAACTGCAATTATACAATTTTTTTATTGTTAAGATGTGTTTATGGGGAGCGATAACCAACACTACAATATCTAGACTCTTTTATGTTTTAGACAATAATTCTACTAGCATCGATTCAATATAAATTAAAAAAATAAAAGTTTGTTTTATAACAAGACAAAACTATTAACTTAGTGAGAAATGTATTTTGGTTTTTCAACTATTTGTATTTTCATTTCAAATATTTTCATCTCAAATATTACAAGTTATTTTTTTAGTTTTTATAAAATAAATTTTTTTATATTTTTATTTTTTATAAAATAAATTTTCATTAAAATGAACATTTTATCCTCTAAATTTCACAATCTAACAATTTTGGCTCTCCTATTTTAAAAATAGCAATTTTGACCATTCACTTTAAAAATCAATAATAATTTAGATTTATTTTTAAAAACTGTACGCAAACATAAAATTTAATTAAAAAATATATATTGTCAGGAACACTAGACATTTTAAAATTTTAGCAGACATCACAAAAAGCTACACAATGTTAAAAAAACAACTGTTATTTGCAATACACGATTAAGATGAAATGAAAGCAAACTCTATATTCATAATACTAGTTAATGACATAGAGACCTAATCTGACATAATAATGATATGACTTTATACTCCAATAGTAACTTCCTATGATACAAGCTCAGGTGATGTAGAATTTAAAGGCGACGCAGGATTATCTGTCTCAGAATGTTGCTCCATGTTATTTTTGCATTCAAAATTGTTTACATGTTGATCTTGGCCTTCTTCATTGCTTCTTTTGGTTTCATTTTCCTCACACTTCACCTTGACTTGTGTTTTACTCATCTTTTTCTTTGAAATCACATCTTTATGATCCTTTATCATCTTTGCCTTAGTTGTGTCTTCCAAGCTTTGGAGATTTTGGACGAGTTGTTGGTATCTAAGTACATGAAATGCATCACAATATATATAAGGAAGAAAAATACTTTTATATTGAAAGAACAAGCAACATTAACCAATTTTTATGATGACATCAAAAGGAGAAACATAGAGCATCTATTTAGAATAGAAAAGTTTATAGAAAAAAAATAGATTATGAATGCATACAAGCAAGCATTTTATGACACCAACTTGTTACCTTCTTTAGCTCAACTTTTGGAGGTGGTTCCTTATAGAAACTTGGCATTGGAGTGGCTTTGAAAGTCAAGCTCTTCCTCAATTGCTTGATCTCTACCTCTTGGTTTTCCTGATAACAAAACACGGAGAGAAGAATAAGCTAAAAACAGCAGATAAAAACTCAAACCATAACATGGAACAGAATTCATTAAGTTGGTGATTATATACCTTTGATTTGGCTTGTTGGTTAGTTTTCTCAGCTTCCTTGGCTAGAGTTTTTTCCTCCAACTTTGAGTAAAACTGAGAAAAAAAGAAACCAAAAAGGATAGATTAACATATAAAATTCGCTATAGTAACTTCGGTAGATTGTAAGGTTCGAGTGACTACCTCCTTCCGCTTTTCGGCTCTTTCTTCCAATCTGGATGAAAATCCATAACATATGTTTCTCTGACGAAGAGCAGAACTTCTGATAACATATGCATATAAAAAATCATTTAACATTTTAGACAAATAGAATGGAAGATGGGGAAAAAAATCATTTAACATACGAAGTTGTGGAATGTGAATCATCATCCTCTTTACTTGGTTTTGCAGTTTTTAATGAGTTTGATATCTGATCAACATGTCTGCAACATTGTAAAAAAAACATAAGGAGATAATCTATGATTCCATTAAACAGAAAAATGCAGAACAATTTCCTAAACACAACTGAATGTTTAAATTTCACATTGAACTGAAAACTATAGATAATAAAAGGTACGTGGTGACTATCTGAACCACGACATCAAGGTTTTGATGTCTTCATGACCACAGTTGAGGCTGCATCAGGCGATTTTAACCGCGGTTATCCACAATATTTATCAGGTACTGTGACGTGGCCGCAGTTTAAAACCTTGATATAACAAGCATGATGATAAACTTAAAGGCTCAAATGACATGTAAAGGACCTAGTAAATGTTGTGACTTACAGGGATGCCTCAGATGTGTGGCTCTTGGTGACAGCAACAACTGAAGTAGACCTTCTAAACTGTCACATAGAATCAAAATATTTGTTATGAACAATGTAAGAAGCAAAGAAGCTACATCAAAGAAATGCAATGAGGAAAAAGAATCACTACCACAGAACGCTTTAAACTAGGCATTGATGTCAAAGTAGTCCTTTTATTTGAACCTTCGGTGTTTATTTTTGCCTTGGTTGAATTCATTTCAAAGTTTGTGGATTTGTTTGAATGATGAAGAGTTGATGAGGCCTTAACTCTAGTATCATCATTACCTTGAACATGTTTAACTTTTCCATCAATGC
This sequence comes from Cicer chorassanicum, assembly GCA_037974735.1. Taxonomy (NCBI): domain Eukaryota; kingdom Viridiplantae; phylum Streptophyta; class Magnoliopsida; order Fabales; family Fabaceae; genus Cicer; species Cicer chorassanicum. The sequence goes on along the minus strand of JBBPBP010000003.1, from coordinate 55,566,802 downwards.
TTTTCTGCATAGCATCCTCACGAGCTGATTTGGTTGGGAAAGAAAAGCTCTGAGAAAGTGTTGGCCTTTGTTTTCGAGATATTGAAGTTGTGCCCTTCAAATTTGATTTGTCTTTGACAAATTTGTTGTTCTTGGTAGCAGCACTTTCTCTACTCTTTGTTTCCTAACCATGTTAAATTTAATCATAAGAAGTTCCCTACGGTGTATAATATGTTGCAACCTATGAATCACTGATAATATATGAACATCAGACACGACACTAACACACACAATCAATAATAATTTGAGAAAATATAAGTGATTAGATATAATCAAATGACTCGGTGTTATGTTGGTGTCCAACACATGTAAAAAATAGATATGTCTTAAATCTGAAGTGTCGGTCACAATTTTGTATAGTTAAATGTTAAACAAACAATTTTGATAAATTATGTATGGTATTGGTAATTTGGTACCTTAGAACGCTTTGAATTTTTAGAGGTTTCAACTTGAAGAGTGTCACAAGAAGAAATGTGGCCTTCAGCATTTGCTGCTTCATTCTCACTTTGAAATTCTGTACCACAATTGTTTGCATCTTCTTTGTTTATATTCTCCTCTGCTGTCACCCCAACAACACGTTTCTCTTCCTCCACAGTAACCTCATTTTCAGATTCCATTCTACTATAAAAGATTTACAAAATAATGTAGACTTTAAGGATGTTCACCTGTATATATAAAATAGATATATTTTTCTCAGTTTCTGGGACACTTAATTGGAAACTATCATAAACAGAAAACCAATTATAATAGGCACATTTCTTCATAATTTTGGCCAAAGGTTGACTACATTTTATTCAACTTTACAAATTAGTCAAATTGCTTTTATCAATATCTAATAATGTAGTGCCTCCAAAATGAAATATAAATAAATAAATAAACTATTTGAAAAGTCTGATATATTATCTAAAATTTAGATCAAATATAAATACTTTTTTTGTTTATATTTTATTTTGGAGAAGTGACCATGCCATGTTTAAGCATAGTGAAAAGTGAAATGATGGAAAAAAACAATTATAGCATATCTTTTAATGATACGTTCCTGTGTAATTTCTTTTATATGTATGAAATTATGAATCTACATGGAAGACAAACGTAAAGAATGAAAATGGTTAATCTTCATCCCCTGCAATAAGTACTATATAGAATTAACACAAAAACACAATAATAGAAAGACAAACTGCATCAGGAAAATAAACGTAAATATAGAAATTCAGAAGTTTAGGTACCATAAATGATGATATGTTAAATATACACAAAGGTTAATTACCTAAAAAAACTTCTATTCTTGTATTGTTTGCTTAACAATACTTAAATGGACATTTGAATTTAATAATTCAAAGATTGAATTATGGTAAAAATTGGTAGTGCAGAAAAGGGAGTAGAGTAGAATATAATGATGGTTTGAAGTATAAGAAGAAGTGGGTTTATTAAGTGGTGGTGTGTGATATTTGAAGCAAAGGGTAGTTGGTGATTGTGACAATCTTAAGTTTTCTTTGGAACCATATGACAAATTAAGAGAAAGAGAGATTTGATTTGTGGGAAGAAAGGTCAAGTAAGAGATTAACAGTAACTGCTAAAATGACTTTTCTACCACTCTCTAAACTATGTAACTGTCACCATAACCAAATTTTATTTTATTTTTCTGGTTTAAGTGTCACTTAACCATTTAAAAAGTGAAGTTACATAGCATAGTACATGTACATGGGTGAGAATCAAGAGTGGGAAACAAGAGGTGACATTGATCCTATTTCTTCATTTGGTATTTTATATTTTTTTATATTATGTTTGGCTGATTGCTAAAAAAGTTATTAATAATGTTTGTCGGTCTATGTCTCTATGCTTATATGCCATCAAGACATAGGTGGTGCAATTAATTAGTTAATTAATCCAGAAAAAAAAAATCATTAATCATTTGACATTTTCATGATTATATATAAATTCTAAACCAATTTCTAAATGCATTTTTTTATACTATTGTTTGGCTGTGACTAAACAAACTCCATAAAAAGAATCTACTCGCAAAATGATGATTACAATTCGAACATAAGGAGGTAATTAAATGTGAATGAGACAATGTTTCTTCATAGTAAAGAAGTTAACTTTGTCCACATCCCATGAATTATTGTTTAGCTGAAACGTACTAGTACCACTGTATCTTTATATATGGGGACAAATCGCTCTTATAATTTTTGGTTCAGGTGAATGTAAGAATATTTAAACGCATAATAATAAATTCATTTTCTTTCCTTCACTCTTGTAAAGTAAGGAAACCATAAATTTATATTTTATTGCATATAATATTTTGGCTTAATTGCAGTTTTAGTTGAATTACGAAAATAGTCTCTCTACTTTATTTATCCCTAGTTTTGATCCCAAACAAAATTTTGGTCCAAAACTTAACGGAATGTCATGTAGATTTGCGTTTATTTATATGTGTAGATTTTTAATTTTTATACATTAACATAATACTTTTTTTTTCTTATCACATTACCAACATATCACAATTTCTTTACGTGAAGTGTTGAGTATACATCAAACATTTTCTATAATATTTAGCTTTAAATTTATTAATCAATAATAAAGATAGTACTTGTTACTTTAAAATTAGTTGTTTATTTTCTTTCTTGACTTTAACATCGTGAATATATTTTAACACTTAATTTTATGGTAACTTAGTTTTACATTATTCCTTTTAGTTAAAAAAATAACAGTTACTAATAAATAAGTGATGTGTGAACAAGGGCAGTATAGTAAATAGAGCATTGAAGGAATTGGGGCAAGAAGAAAGAAGAGTGTTTGAAAACATGGGACTAGTGACGGGTGAGTAGTTTGCGATGACATGGCAGGAACAAGAAACATGATTGGTCGCACGTTAGGCAAGCAATGATAGGTACCCCACCAACTCCTACTAACCGCACGTGAGCTGTCAGAACGTGCGGCCTACCATGATCCCACGATCACAGGATCCAAATTGCTCTCTACGTTTTTCGGGGTCCCACTCCCATGCCAAATCTACAGCTAAGCTTTTCAAATACATAAATGGTTTAAATATCTTTTTATCCTCTCAAACATGCTTCTTTTTATTTTTGTCTTTGTATTTATTTATTTATTTATATTTTGCAAATTCTAATTTATATATTTGCAAATTTTAACGAGTTACGATGTAATTGTTGGATGAAGTGGTACGTGATGACTGTGTAATTGTTGTTGACTAGACAATATTTAATATTTAAAATTAAAATTTATTTTATTAACTCATTTAATTATTTAATGAAAAACTTAAAACTAATTAATTAATAAACCAATTAAATAATAAAAATTCAATATTCTTCATCTTCAACCCCAAATTTTTTAATCAAAACTCAAAAACTTTCATCTTCAACCCTAATTTCATTTTTTATTTTTCAAACCCTAAAAATTCTAATCTTTTATTTTTCATACACCACAACTTAATGATTCCTTTGTTGAAATTAGATGGAGGGTGTTCTTTCACCTTAATCTGAACAAGGATTGTTAATAGCACAACAACTCAATCAAACTCATGAAACTTAAATTTTAAGTAATGTCTACTGGAAAACTTATACCAAGAAAAAACAAAACAATACCAACGGTAATTAAGAAAACGTATAAATACAATATATTGATGTTACCAATAAACTAGTTATGGATGTTCAAAAGAATTTATAAAGGTATTTCATGTTCTGAAATATTATGTAGCAATTAAACAAGTTTTTCATAAAATATCACCAATCATACAATAACAAGACTAATGATATAACTCATTTAAGTATTAAATCATTTGTATTTTGTTGGTCGGCTCAATAACAATCTTTGTTGTGCCATTAACAATTCTTGTTTAGATTGAGGTGAAACAACAAGTTATGGTGTAAAAAAAATAAAAGATTTAAATTTTTAGGGTTTGAATACAAATATCAAAATTTGTTATTTGAAGATGAAGAAATTAAGGTTGAAGATGAAGAAATTAAGGTTGAAGATAAAGGTTGTTGAGTTTTTATCAAAAAAATTGGGGTTGAAGATGAAAATTGTTGAGTTTTTATTATTTAATTGGTTTATTAGTTAATTAATTAAGTAGTTTTAAGTTTATTATTAAATAATTAAATGAGTTAATAAAATGAATTTTAATTTTAAATATTAAATATTAAATATTGTCTATTCATCAACAATTATACCGTGACCATGTGTCACTTCATCCAAATTAGTCATGTCACTATTTTTTTACAAAAAAAGATTCATAAAATGATTTTTTTTTAAGCTTGTTATAAGATGAAATAGTATAAATCAAACAAAAAAAATTACAGGAACTAAAATCAAAATGAAACATATTTGCAAGGACAAAAAAACATATTTAAACCTAAATAAATTTGTGATTTATA
>JBBPBP010000003.1:55540313-55555537 GCA_037974735.1 Cicer chorassanicum | reverse complement strand
AAAAAAAAAATTAAATTATTATTCCTGCTTTTATAATTTTTAATAATAATTTTAATTTTAAATATTCTAATTTCAAAAATTCTAAAAAATAAAAATATGGTAGCTTATATATTTAAATAAATAAAATGGATTAGTTATTTAAATAAAATAGTATAATCTTTTTAAAAACTTCGAACTTCAAGATTCACCTTTAGGTGTGGTTAGAACTTAGAACAATGCTTATAAAATTAAAAATAGTAATTTCTCTGCAAAAGTTAATTATCCTTCAGTTGTATAATCCACTCAAAGTAAGTTAAAAACCTACATTGAATTCTACCGTAACAACAAAAAGTGGTGGACATTCAATTAAAGGTTTACTTTAAAAAGATCTAAAGAAATTTGTTAAAGAATAAAGAAATTTGTTAAAGCATAAAAAAAAATGTATTAAAAAAACAAAATATAAAATTTTAAATAATTAAATATAAAAATTCTTATATACTTTTAATATTGTAGTTCTATATTTGAATCATTAAACAAATATATTTGAAACCTAATTTTAATTCCACTACGTAGAGTCTTTAGACTCACAAAAATAGAGTGAATAAGCTAAATCAAATTATTGGATTGGAGGTGGTCTTATGAAACTTGGATCAGCCATTGACTCCATCAATATGTTTGCCAATAGATTAGTGCTCAAACCTCTGACTTCCTAATCCAATGGATTTGATGCATCTAAATATATTTAAATCCATTAACAACACATGTACTTACATGGAAAGGTTTCATTCTCAGTAGCTTGAGAGAGTACAATCTAATAATCATTGAATACTTGATTATCCTTTTTTGGAGTAGTACTTGATCACTCTTTTTATTATTCTTTATTTCAATGAGTCAAAATTCAACCCTTAAAGTGAACACCATCTTCAAAAAAAGGAAAGGTATTTAATGAGAAAGCAGATAAGTGGCGTCGCACTAACTTTCAATAGCAAAAGAAGTCAACATTCTAAACGTGCACACTTTTAGGAGAACAAAGTAACTGCATACCAATTTTTCACATGTTCAGCGGAGGATTTTAAGTCAACAAAGTAGCAAATTGCCACTAATGACCTGAATCTCAAGTTCTCAACACCACTACAAGTTAAAGGGATCGTGCAGCATGGTGTCCACTTCCACATAAGAATCATAATGCGAAAATACATGAACACTGTGTATCGTGAGTATAGTTTACACCATAAAAAACTTCAAAATAATTGATGTACTAGAGTGTGGATTCGAACTTGCAATACCAACCCAGTTGAAAATGAAATTGTGCACATAACCATTGAATTGACCACGAATAAGATGGCCTTTCATGGCAAAAGATAGAACTTGGTTACATGGCACATCAGCCAGAATTATAAGAAAAATATTAAACAGCTGGCAAAAAGATACCGAGAAACATCTGATTAAAGGACATACACGTAATCCAGATGTTCGTGATCCAACAGAAAACTAATAAAAATATATTATGCAGGACACTTTGGTTTAAACATCTTTAGCCAATGCAGTGAAATCAGTATCCGCTGATTCCATATCCTTGGATCTAGGACGAGTTTCTTGCCGGCCATACCCTTCAATAGGTATCTCTCGCCTCATAGGGGATGAAGATGATGACTCTACATCAAATATAGGTGGAGACTTTGCAATAACATCAAAAAAGCCATTTTTCATTTCTTCAGCTGCTTCAAAGAAGCGACCAAGACCACCAAAGAGGTTGCGTTCCATGACTTCAATATCACTTCGTAGCCCAGGGAAGTCAAACACGCCATGGTCTGATGAGCTGTTTGATGAGCCAAATGTGGTAGACCTACCTCTAAGTACCTCATCAGTGATATCTTCTTCTGTGTACTCTTTGTTCGATTGCAGCACTTCAACAGGCCTGAGAATTAGGAAAAGGTAAAGATGAAATTAGAGTTTCAGTCGCATTTGAAGGAGAGTGAGAGACATAAAATGCTACAAAGATAGGGAAATTGAGTACTGCAGCTGTTACTCCCAAGAAACTAATGGCCAAAAATTATAATCAACCAATGAGGCACAATTTTTTAAAGGGTGTGTCTATATATACTTCATTGAAGCACATTCACCATTGATTTACTCACTTTACCAGATTCTCACTGTAGAGGAGTAAAATTCATTTGTTTAAGGCCCTTAATAAATGAAAAGATGTACTGGGATAATTTGGGGCAGTTCATCTGTCAAGGCCGCTCTGTTAAATACAGAGCTTCTTGAACTAAATCCCCTTTTCAAATTAGATTTGGGTGGGGTGGGGAGGAGATACTGCAGTCTGCAGTAATATAATGTTTCCAAACATTCTGCTGACCAGAATTCTACAAGTTGTCAATTTTGTCACAACATAGAAAGGGCGAATCTAAATTTACAATCCTAAGGTTGGTTAAGGCACTATGCAATCATATAGAAAATGGCAATATAACCTATCCCTGCACTATCATAGTATGAGCATATAGTATTAATGTTTAACTTCCAGTTAGGAATTGATCAAACCAGAACTCAATCAGAATCGGCAAGATGACCGAAGCAAAAATAGCACTTTTCTTTGTAAGAAAATAATTTGACTTCCAATAAGCTAAGAAGCGGCTCCCCATACTTCTATACTAGTATTATTACAATATAAACAACACAATCTAACAAATATTTGGAATGGAGAGTACATTTTAAAACTACTCTGACCCGTGTATATACTGCTTACCCAGTTTCAAAAAACCACGTTTCACATGGTTGGGCATGAATGTAGCTACATCAAAAGGGAATAAGTTGAGGAGAACAGGTGACACAGGATAAAAGGGGGTCATAAATATTTATATCAATTTGATTTTTATGACACTTTGTGTCCAGTATCAATAGAAAAACAAGATTCACACACAACACCTCAGAGACTTCATAAAAGTTACAATTTCTTTTCTCTCGATTTTCTACAAATCTAAGTCTAATGCCCCTGTACCTCACATCTTGTGAGTAATCTCAGTCCTATGGTAAATGATTTCCATACATAATATGTAGCTCTTTTTGATACAATGTTTGATTTTTCTTTTCCAAAGTTACAGTTTATATCAAAAGAAATAACATTCTCTAAACAAACTTCTCCCTTGAAAAACTATAACTCCAATCTTTATCCTAATTTTAATATGGAACAAGCTCAGCAGTCTCATATTCAATTGCAAATATTCCAAATTTTATTAAAAACAAGTTTGAAATTAGTTTATGATTAAAGAAGAAAGAAAGAGAAATCCGCACATAATATCCTAGAATTCACAGCACAAGCCCCTCCTCCTAATACCTAATTAATCAATCATATAATACAATATAATTTGGGAATAAGGTTACAAAGAATAAGAAAGAAGATTATTACTTTCCGGTGCAAGTTCTGAGAAGCTCTTCGGTTTTTTCGCATTTCTTAACGAACTTTCCAGGTTCAACCTCCTCCGTTCTGCAATGTGATTTCACGATTTTTCTGGTAGAGTATCGTTCGTCGGAACCTGAAGAGGTGTTGAGTTGAGAATCGTCGTCGCTCCAAACCCAACCCATTTTTGAATCTCAATTTTGCATTCGTTCAACAAACTATGACGGTTATATTATATTATAAAGCATCCCAGAGCGAAGAACATTCGAGAGATTATACAGAAAAAGGGTGGTGCAAATAACGCCACTACTTACTTGGCCAACAAGACGGTTTCAATTTTATTTTTAATATTTAGAATTAGTTACACTTTAAAAAATATATAGATTTAGTTACACTTTCTATTGTGTTTATTTTGGTTGCTTCAATTTTTAAGACGTGACAGTTTATTTTTTTTTTTGGAAAATATAAACAAAAGTTCTCTTCTACTGAATGGAAAAAAAAAAATAAGCAAAATTGATTCTGTTTTTTTTTACAAAAAAAATAAAATAATTCTTGCCAATTATTTTTTACATATATTCGCATTGATTCTGAATCTTTCTAATAAAAAAATTGTGACATGACAGATTTTAGATAAAGTGGCACATGGTGACAGCGTAATGTTGTTGACTGAACAATATTTTATATGTAAAATTAAAGATTATTTTATTAATTTATTTAATTATTTAATAAAAAAACTTAAAATTAATTAATTAATCAATAAACCAATTTAATAATAAAAACTCAATAATCTTCATCTTCAACTCCAAATTTTTTAATAAAAATTCAATAATCTTCATCTTCAAACTCAATTTTTTCATCTTCAAATCGCAAATTCTTATGTTTAGATACAAACCCTAAAAAAAATTTCATCTTCAAACCCTAAATTGTTTTTCATCTTCAAGAATTTAGCAAAGTTCATTATAGACGCTTATTACTTCATGGTTTAGTCTTACAAAAGAATTTGGGGGTAAATTTGAGATTTTTATTGAGCTAAAAATATATGAATTTTGAAAAGCTTTTGTAAAATAAGCTTGTTGTAAATAAAGTTGAAAGATAATTGTTGTATGCTATTAAGTGGCGACAGAGACGGAAAAAAGGCTATATGTCATTGTATTAAAATGGCATTTATCAAATTTTTGAGATTTAACAATTTATAAGATAGATGTCGCATATCTTATTTTCCAATCGGCAAATTTTAATTGGAGACAATGTAGAGTAGAGAGAACGGGATGGTTTGAAGATGAAGAAATTTTTAGGGTTTAGATCTATACATAAGAAATTTGCGATTTGAAAATAAAAAAATTGAGTTTGAAGATGAACATCGTTGAAGATTAAATAAATTAATAAAATGAATTTTAATTTTAAATATAAAATGTTATCTAGCCAATAATAATTACATGGTCACCATGTATTACTTTATCTAAAATAAATCATGTCACCATTTTTTGCTAAAAAGGATTGATAAAGGATATTTTTAATACTTGTTAGAATTTACAAGAGTATAAAAAAAAATTAAACGGACTAAAATCAAAATAAAGCACCAAAAACATATTTAAACATTTAATTTTTAATATTTAGAATTAGTTATACTTTTAAAAATATATATAGATTTAGTTACACTTTCAACTTGTTGATTTTGGTTACTTCAATTTTTTAGAGGTAAAGGTTTTTTTTTGGAAAATATAAACAAAAATTCTCTTCTACTAAATAGAAAAAAATGAAGCAAATTGTCTTTTACAAAACTTATCATTTGTCATCAACATATTTGGAATACATAAAGGATTTAACACTATGTAGTCAACCGGTAGCATAGTGTAACAGACAACCCTCAAAATGCTATTGCAGTGTAGTGAATAGCGGTATGATTGTTACGGTAAAGTCTGGGGTGAAAGAAATAGGGGAGAAGAAGAGGTTTGGTGGCACAGAAAATAGAGAAGCAAAGTCGCACATGAGTTGTCCATAGTCGTCCCAGAGTCTCACAGTAGCAAAAGTTACAGAGAAGAAATGAGAGGCCGCGAAACAGAGGAGATGGGAGGTTGCGATTGAGAAGAGAGAAGAGAATGCAGAAGAAAATACCCCAATTGATTAAAAAAAGAATAAACAAGAGCATTTTTGTCTTTTGACAATAAAATTGAGGATTCATTTTGTCTTTCCGTGATAAAAACAAGGACTCTTATCTTTTTCTCCACCATTCTTCAGCGATTTCGCCGGCACAAGCAATGCTACAATCGCTACGTTGATCTGCCTCACCGCAACATTTCACATAGCACCAAACCTCCACAACGCCCCGCGCTTCCACAATTGCTGCCGCTGCTGACTATGAAGATAGAGTAAAAAATAAACTTAAATTTAGTGAACATTTGTTATAAATGATTTTGTTAACAAATGATTTTGTAGAATGTGGAAATGAAGTTTGAAGAACGGATAATGTTATAGATTTTTAAATTGAGGTGGAAAATTCTACAACTCAGAAACTCCTAGAAATAATTGTAGGTGAGTTCTAAAAAATATTCCAAATCATCCCTATTAGTATATTTTTTACAACCATTAATATCATTTTATTAATGATTAAATATATTTTTAATATCTATAAATTTCAAAACATTGTTTTTAGTATCTATAAATTTTTTAAAAAACACTACAAATTAATATCGTCTAAATGTAATCAAAAGAATCTCTTAATCAAATGTAACATTATCTGAAACAAAATTTGATTGAACAAAGAAAATGAATTGCAAATAATTTTCAAACCTAAGTAAAAAAGGATTGTCCACAAGCCAACATTAGCAAAGCAAAATAATGAACATTTTGTAAGGAACCGTGAGACATGCCTAAACCCTAGCCTCAATGCTGGATAACTTAAAATACACTTACGCATAAAAATTTCACAAAATTTCACAAATCTAACCAGCCTAGTAATTTCCCCACAAAGCAACCTCCAAGCTGATCGAATTGCAAAACACAAATTCCTGCAAGAACTTTTACTGCCTTCATTACCCTGCATCCCAATATTAGTTTGGATACCTTTGTGCATATATCACATTGTAATCAAACCAACTAAATCACTACTCTTCATCTGGAATTTCTTTTTTTGAGCTCTTATTTCTTTTCTTGGATGCTGATTTGCTTCCTTCTTCTCTTGATGCCATCTTCTCAGGTCCATCATTTCCTTTAGACTTTTTGCGTTCTTCGCTGTGCTTAGCTCTTCTCTTTTTTTCACTACCATCTATCCCATTTTCTTTAACTTTAGAAGACTTTTTTCTTTTCAAAGATGATGCTTCAATTTCTTCCCCAACTGCGATCTCCTTCATTGTTTGTTCCTTGCATGGTAGCGAATCCGCTCCTTTGGGCATATCTGATTAAATAAAATTAGAGGAGCATAATAATAGTTGTACTCTTTTGAAAATTATATAACAAATCTATTGCAGCCCCTCATACTAAATTCTACAAGTGTCTCTCTTAGTTAATTGATAATTTTGAATATTAACAGAATGAATGTTGATAACTGCACCCTTCAATCATTGTCTGTTTCAAATCCAAACTTATGTTGTTTGATTGTTTATCAAAATAACACTAAGGTATTAGGCACGGCACTAGTAACACAGATCATCAATCTCTTTCTCTTTCTCTTTCTCTTTCTTGATTGAAAATATTGAAAAAAAAAATACTACATTAAGAAACAAGAAAAATACTAACCTTCAACAATGAAATTGGAGTCAAAAAGAACATGCAGAATATGCTGCTTAAGGAAAACCTGCAACCAGTCAAAATATGTGATTATGACTACAATACAAGAACAGGAAAATTATTAAAGGAAGAAAACAAATCTGGCAGTCATTGGAGACTAGGCTAGTTCATCTTTAAAAATGTTTCTATTTTAAGAGACAATAAAACAAGGTTTTTTCACAACATACTCTCTTTTTCTTGGCCTCACAAATAACAACTATTTAAAATATAGGAATAAGTCAAACAGTACTGAACAATATATCCAAACATGGGTAGATTTAATCAACGTAAGTTAATGGCCTTTAGCTCATACATTGTTTTTTTTATCTAATATTCAAATAAGCCAGATATCATTAATTTCTTTTATTAGCTCATACGTTGTTTAAATGGTCAAATATCATTAATTTCTTTTAGTTAGCATTGACATACAAATCAGAACTACATGAACTATATAACATATTGAAAAGTACAAAGAAAAAGGATATGAAACCTACAGAAGAAAGAAGTTGTCTTGTCTTGGTATCCCAAAGTCGTAAATAGCCATCCAGTCCTAAAAAAATATTCATGATATGAGCAATAGTGGTGGAAATGGCAATCTGTTGATAGCAGGAGCTTGATATATTTTTATCAGACTACGAAATGGCATCACTTTATTATCTAGGAAAAATAAAATGAACCAGTAAATACACGCCCTGTACTTTTTTTATGAGGTTCAGGAGTAATCACGCTCAAGTTAGATATGGTAACAGAAGATTATAATTTGCCTCCAGATGAACAAAAAATAATATAATTTTAGAGAGAACTTTTAAAAATTGTGATCAAGACTTCATCAGAGAACCACCGGTATAACTTAAAAGAATTTGCAACACACAAGCAAAAAGATAGACTAATGCTTACCACATGAAGCTACCACAGGTAGCTCAGGGTGCCTGACAATGGACCTGATGCTTCCAGAGCATTTTCCAGTAAAACATCCTAGCATTTTTCCTGCATTTATTAAAATAATAGCAAAACAAAATCATTCAAAAAGGTCAACTACAAGACAACATAAATAAAGTTCACAATAATTGGAAGTTATAGCGTAATGCAATTGCACCTGTTGACCATCAATTGTCTAAATAGTAGGAAGTTAGGAACACATCAATGTAAAAGCCACAAGGGCTCGTCTTAATTATACATACATAGGTATTTTTATCCATAAAAACAACACTTCAGGAATCTAAATTGAACATTACCAAAATGTGACCAATGTAAAAATGCCATATATCCAAGTTAAAAATAAATGTCGTATATCCCTTTCTACTAAAGAAGGATATTTTGCGGAATCCAATTCCAACTTATGCATAAAATCATGAAGAGTGCTCTGAATTCCTAAAACAGTTCGCTCAACCCGCAACACAAACATTTTCTCTTTTCGTTCCAAATGTTGCTTCCATTAAACCCTAAAATTATCTCCAGATACTTTGATGGTACTCTTTCTTTGTTGCTCAAATAAGATCTAAATAATCTCCTTAACATCTCCGGCACAAAAAATACTACGAACAACATGCCAAAGCCACATCCTAGTTGAATTCTATTCCAAAGATAGATAATTTGTTTACTAATGCTTAACCTAAACTGAATTCCCCAGAAAAATTGTACTGAAGTCTGTCCTTGACTAAGATAAGAATATAAAATATGAAATGTTTCACATTTATAAATTTGAATTATCACTTGGTCTTTCAAGAAGAGATTACGCTGTAAATGACCATTCAAACATTGGAAAAATGGACCTTCCATCTTTACATAAGTTGCTACAAAATGAACTTAAACCCACCCGTATGAAATGCAAGGTGTATATTTTTAAGGGACTAGATCCAATTTCTGTTGACAAATAATAGCTAGTTTATAAAATTGTCTAAAAGGAAAATCATTTTATAGAATTAATATAACACATAAGCAGCAAGTAGATAGTCCAAAACTTTCAGCCACAAATAGAATGAGGAATGTGAATGAAGAAAAGCAGTAATACAGTATACCGAATAATATAGAAGTTTAACAATGTTGTAATGACTTGCTAAGTTTATGAAACATCTCCAGAACTTTAGGGGATACCTGTACGTATATCAACAGAAGCCATGTCACCAGATCCATTCCCTAAGTAGATTGTATGGCCATCTATATCCTCTGCCAGTGCTTTAATTGGTGTCTCACGAAAGTCAATAGAGAGAACAGGCCTCCTCTGAGCAGATATGTCATAGAGACGAACCTGTTCAAAAGACAAAGGTTGTAAATGGAAGAGTGATTAGAAAATGTTTAAGTACTAGTAGAGATACAAGAGAATAAATAACAGTTAAATATTAGAAAGCAATTAATTTTTTCCTTTCTGTAACAAACAGTTGATTTGAAAAGTAATTAAACTTCTCACATTATAAATATATGTAAAGAATATTTTTGGAACTCTTGGGAAAAATGAAAATTAAAAACTACCTTCCCATTCAATTAAATATTAAACAATAGAAATATCAAAGGCCAAATATTTTCCTATTAAGAAAATAAACCCTTACACATTCATAAAAGATACACCCTGTCCCTTAATATAAAACTCCTTTACATAATTCACAAGTATTAACAAAGGTGGTTAATTTGGTTGATAGCAAAATTACTCATATAATTATTGATCTCATAATTCTACTATCTCGCTTTTCGCACTCTTTCAACCAATCCTCACAAGAGAGAGAAGTTTATCTTTCTCACGTGCAAAATAAACAGGGGTATTTTTCTAAAAAATAATTAATGCAATGGGCAATTTGAAAGGAGTCATAAAAAAGGACAAACAAACCTCAAAAGAGTCTTATATTTAGGGATGAAGGGAGTATAATTTAACTGGATTGCTATCCTTTACAAGATAGATTAGCGATAATTCATGACAATAAAGTATTCATACATGAATATATTTGGTGGAAATATGTTTCCCTTCCCTCTTGAGAAAATATAATCTGTATTTCTCTGCAATTCCAGATTGAGAATGATTATTAATCCTTCTCAAGAGTCTTTAACACACCCTCTCACACACCTTGTTCAAAGGTATGAACATAAAAGAGGAGTATTTCGTGTCATCAAACACCAAAGATCTTTTTCTTTATTTAGTTTAGAATTTAAGAAGAATTCACTGATTAAAATTACCTGATGGTTATTGGTGCCAGCAACAAATTTACGATGGTCATCTTTACTGAGAAATGAAACAGATGTGAACCAGGTAGGTGTAAATATACCAAGGCTGTTTTTAGGAGGCTGCATAGGTTTAAGAATTGGTAAAATCAAGCGTGGTTAAAAAACCAAAATGTGCTCAAGCAAAAGATGAATTGCATAAGATCAATTAACAGTTAATTAAAAATGTGAAACGTAGAGGGTTGAAGTAATGGCTCACAGATTTGGCATTCCAGATCTTTGTCTCATTAGCAAGATCCCAAATATTGACTTCAACACCTTTCCTACAAATAAAGTACTTATTCATTAATTCTCAGGCGTCAACTAAACATATTTGTAGATAGTAGTTATAGCTATAAGATGCTGCCTTGTTTAGATTCTCAATGGTTTGTCGTAAAGGGTGCCTGTTTGTATGCTGTATAGATCAGTTGTAACTTGTAATATGCTTGTGACTGTTGCATAATCAAGTTAATTTATTTTTGAGCAGTAAGGAAGGGTCTAGTATTTCTTGATGCTTTTCTCTATATGACTTCAATAATAGAATTAGTCTATTATATTTTCTTTTGCTTCCTCAAACTCATATTGTGGTTATAGAGTTTAGTTCCTTAGGTACAGACGGAGAAAAATGAATACTTAAAATAATAAAATTATGTTGATTTTTATCTAAATGATATGTTGGATGTTATTAAATTAAATTAGAAAAAACCATTAATCCTTATTTATACTAATACTAGACTGTTAATTTTAATTAAATAAGGAAACAAATCCTTTTATATACCAAGATACAGAAACCAACTCTAAGATATAATCTATGATATTCTAAATGGACGAAGACTTAAATATTATGATACATTTTAGTGAAAGTCATCCCTAAACTTAAGCATCTATCAAAGGTTGTAAAACTCTGCTTTCATGCAGCCAACTACAGGCTACAGAGTCTTCAAGGCTCTACTTCTGAATACAATACAAGCTCCAATACTCGGATCTTTTTTACATATGTTTTCTACAAAGTTAATTAGAATCTCTGCATACATACTATGGGGGTCTTGAAGTAAGGCAACACAAACTATATGGATAAAGCCCAATGACAGGATTATCAAAAAGTTTGCATCACTGCATCTATTGTAGCTCCTTTTAAAATGATATATTTGTTTCTAATCATTATTTTTTAGGGACTACATCTGGCTGGCCTTCAAATCAGAACCCTCACAGATCGCTTTTTTTTATCATAAAATGAAAAACTGTTCAAACAGTTCAATATTCATGAGCATTCAACATATCTTAGAAGTTTCTTTAATATGCAAATTGTAAAAACTCACCCTCCAAATAAAGCAAACTTCTCATTTCCGTCCACCTTGCAACACAAGACATTACCACCATTACATACATCCCAGGTTTTTGAAGAATTAGTAGAGGAAGATCCTGTCAACGAATCAGGAACTTCAATGGACCTTATACTTGCATTCCCTTTGCCCGTGCATGTAAGTAAAGTACAAACCCTAAATAACAATGACCACATGTTAATGATGTTGGAAGCACAGAAATACAAAATAACACTCATAACAGCCGCACACATACATAAGTACAAACACACAAGTGAATTGTGCAAGCAATTAATGCAGGAGAAGTGCATGCACAAGAATGCACGCACATGCAAGATTAGTGTATTTTGAACATGAGAGCCAACTTATTAACTTGCAGATTGAAATAAGACGGTCCCAATGTCGAATAACTTCAGAAAATGAATGAAAATCAGCAGCATGTGACTGCAGCAAAATTACCATTCAAATTATAGTATTAAAGTGAAGAACAGAAAAAGAGAAAGGTGACAAAAATATGGTCAGTTCAAATTATAGTATTTAAGTGAAGAACATAAAACAATACCAAAACATAATGCTCTTATCTATACAAATAATTAAGTCAAGTACTAATACCACTAGAACAAGTCCCAAGCAGTGACAATGGGCCTAAGGATCCTAGTATTCTAACTTCTAAGAACTATCAAGAAGGATTAGATGTGAGACCTACCGACAAAGCAACCTAACAAAATAACCCAAAAGTCTCATGTATATGCTGTTGCATTGCATTCACACAGTTGCATGAAGAAAGACCAAGGCAATTCATTTATTCATAGAGAAATTTTACTGCGGTCGTAGCTCTTCAGCTAAACAAATTAAGCAAAAACTCAAAATACAATCACAACAAGAATGAAAACAATATTAAACAGCAAAAAATCTACAGTTTATATACCTGGAATCTAACTCAAGATTTTGTTTTGCAAATAAATGCAAACCAATAATATTATTCTCTTCAGACTGAACATCCACATCATTGGTGGGAGTAATTGTAGCATGAGAATCTCCATTGACAAGGCTCAAAACATCAATCTGAAATATTTATACATTGAGTGAAATGCATGTACATAACAAATATTTTCAGAGACAACTATAGAACCGCAAAATAGTTTACCTGGCCATTTTTCCTTGCTACAGCTAATAACTGCAATACAAGAAAAACATAGGGAAATAATAAGAATCCAATTTTCCTGAATAATAATGAGTTAATGGTGAATTAGAAAAATGGTTTAAGCAAAGAGAAAAAGTACAGGGTGAGATTTTCGGTCAGTGATTGAAACAGCGTTAACGAACTTGGTTGAATCAGGTTCGCCCCATCTCTCTACAACCTTAGGACCTCCTTGATTTTCACGGGATTCGATAACTAACATTACAAAGCAGATAGGAAAATAAGCAAAAACAAAGTGATAGTAATAATAATAAGAAGAAAAAGAATAGAAAAATGTATGACCTTTGATTAGACCAAGTGTATCAAAGGTTAGGGCACGAAGTGGAGGGCAGCCAGGGCACTCCAGAGTGGTAGTGCGAGGCATTTTACACAAAGAAAATAATGCGGAACGAAGTGCCGACGGTGGAGATGGAACGGCAGGAAGGGAGCGGCAGTGATGGCGGCGGAGATGAAGCGGCAGTGATGACGACGGAGATGGAGCAGCGGAGATGGAACGGCTGCTTTGCTTAGGTTAGTGAAGAAGAAACCACCAAAAGAAACCTATACTCTTTTTTATTTTATTTTTGTCGAGTAACAAACTATAATCCTCTATTGGTTTCGTATAGTGAACCTATTATAAAATTGGTCCATTTTGGTTTTAAGGCTCCAAACATTGGTTTTTTATTCAACCAAAAAAATAGTGTTTTAAAATGAGTGTCATTTTTGAATATTTAGTAAAAATTCAATTATTATTAGAAAAAAATTATTTTATCAAATTATTCTTATTAATTAATTAATTGTATTATTTTTATTATGTAAAGTAAAATTAATACTTTAGAATTAGTGTACAAAGTAATAATTAAAAGGACAATTGGAAGAAAAAATATTGAATCGTTGAAACTATAATTTTTAAATCGTATTTAATATATTTAGGTTAGAATGTGCGGTTGGATTTTCGATATTTTGATTCTTAAATTACATTTAGTCTATTTAAGTTAGAATGTAGGTTTGATCGTTGAAATTAAGTTTTTAAATCGTAGTTAGTCTATTTAGTTTATATTGAATTGTTGAATCTTCGATATTAAGATTCATTAGTTGTAATTGGTCTATTTAGATTAGAATTTATGCTCGAATCGTAGAAATTATGAATTGTAAGTCGAAGTTAATGTATTTAGATAGATTGAACTCTTGGATCGTCGAAATTAAGATTCCAAAATCATACTTAGTTCATTTAGGTTATATTGTACGGTTGGATCTTCGAAATTAGGATTTGTAAGTCGTGGTTTAGTATATTTGGATTAGAATGCATGATTGGGTCGTTTAAATTAGAATTCCTAAGTCGTAGTTGGTTTTATTAGGTTAGATTGAATTGTTGGATAATTATAATTAAGATTAGTTAGTTGTAGGTATTCTATTTAGGTTAGAATTGGATGTCGGTTAGTTGAATTTATGATTCCTAAGTCGTAGTTAGTCTATTTAGGTTAGATTGAAGTGTTGAATAGTTGAAATTAGGCTACTTAAGTCGTAATTAGTTTAATTAGATTAAATTGAACCGTTGGATATTCGAAATTGAGATTTATAAGTTGTAGTGGGTCTATGTAGGTTAGAATTAAGTGTTGGTAGTCGAAATTAGTATTCCTAAGTTGGAGTTCCATAAAATCTAGAAATTATGATTAAATAGCTGAAATTAGGATTTATAAGTCATAGTTGATCTAATTATGTGAGATTGTGTGTTGGATCGTCGAGATTAAGATTCGTAAGCCGTAGCTTTAGTCCACTTAGTTTTATTAATTTACGAAATTGATTTTCATATTTTAAAATATGACAATTTTTGTACTTCTTTCGATTTCTTAAGCGATATGATATATTTTAAATAACGTGACATATGATACGAATCATTAACAATCATTAAATCGAAATAAAATTATCTAAAAATTTTAACTTTCAACTTCAAAAAATTTTCATTTTTATAATTCAATTAATAACATATGAATTGTTTCATATGCCACAATTATATAAATCGGTGAAAATAGAGATGCAATTAAGTCAATTATTAACGAGAAACCCAAAACAAAACAAAAAACAAAGAAAGCCAAAATCAAAATGAAACAGCTTTATCGTTCAAACTTTTTTTAAGAAAGCAGAATATAATTTATTTTTTCTTTATACGGTGATTAAGAGATTGTCAAACAAAGTTATTATTAAAAAAATAATCAAGATCAATTGTTTCCGGGAACAAATTTTACTGCCCTACCCAATCTACAATTTCATATAATAGATAGGTAAAATTCAAAAGAAAATAAAATGTACTCTTCTTTTGTGTAAAGAATTACTTTTTTAAAATAAAAAATTAATAAACATTTAATATATATATATATATATATATTTTTTT
>JBBPBP010000003.1:55516027-55534082 GCA_037974735.1 Cicer chorassanicum | reverse complement strand
AATTTTTAAGGCAATTCCAAATATCCATTTTGGAACATTTTCAAAAAAAAAAGAAAGAAAAAATACTTCAATAAAAAATTATTTTTTATTTTTTAAAATTTATATTAATTTTACTTATTAATAAGAAGGTGAAAGACTTTCTTTTTTATGTCAAAGAATATAAGATTTTTGAAGTGAATAATTGTCAATTTTTTTAAAAATAATAGAAATATCAAAGAACTTTTTATCATTATTTTCAAAAATATAACTTCACTAATTAACAATTCGTTTTTTCTCTGCAAAAATAAGTCATCTATAGAGTCTCTCATTAGAATAAAACAAACACATATTTTAAAAAATAAAAACATAAAATATTTTCGTAAATTAAATGGAACTCTACACTGCACTTAATTCGTTTCCGCCATCTAGTCCAAGCCTACCTAACTAGAGTTGTTCAATAAATTAAGCAAAGTGCGTCCATACAGAATGAATTTGAACGTGAGGACAGAAAAAAAATGCAGAAACATGTTTGAAGCTAAGGAAATTCCTTGTTGTATGGTTGAAAATAATTTCCAGTTCAATCAATTTATTTTCCTCTCTCGATGTTCTTCTAATAACTTGCTTGGGTCATTTCATAAATAAACTTCAAACAAATTGGATAACCACATTTAAGAAAGTATGAATAGACATAGCATAATGTAAATCATTGAACTAACGTCTGTCTTGAATATTCATTTAATGCCATGAAGATACTAAAGTTATGGCTGATAACCAAGATTAGAAGAAGAAAAAACGTCATGGTAAGGCTAAAAGTTTGGTAATGATGTAGATTAATTAAATCATGATTTTGCATCTCACAAGTCATACCTTTGAAGCCCCACTTATCACTTTTAGGCTATTTGTGAGAATTTAGGATGGGAGATGAGAATGAGCTTTGAGAAAGACAAAAACTGAAAGGGAATGAATGATAGTCTATCAACTTTTGAACGAGAGTTTATTTTTCTTCATAATACAAAGTACTTTTCATTACAGACTTTGAGACTTATACGGCACTGAAGGGGGAAACAATTACAGATGAACAATTTATTACCGATAATGACATATAAACTTCACTGCAGATACTCTTTGGCAGCTAAAAAATAACAGTGTCTCGCTGCAGTTTTTTGGTTCTGTGGTGTCCAAATTATGCTTATATGGTATAAATATAGTATGCTTAACTTTAATTTTTAATTTTATTAGCAAGACTGATAAAGATAGAAAGAAAAGGCTGATAGTTTATATTAAAAACCTGCAATAGTAAATATGAAATTTCTACTGTGTCAAATCGCTTCTGCGTCTAAGAATCTCAACACCTAAGTAATCAAGCTGACTCTGAACCGCCACATGAGGCTTTCCAACCCTCACACGAACCGCAGATATCTGTTTGTGATTTGTCAGTGTCTTGATTGCAATTTTATGGGCCACTGACTCCAGAAGTTGGACAGGCGGTCCTTCAATAACTTCCTTAGCTATACTGCATCATCAACCAAGTGTATTTTAGATGAACATTGAATAGCACATGTAAACATATAGTGCTATACACTTGCTATACAATTGTATTGTTTCTATTTTTCTCCTTTTAGCTTTTGAACTTGTATACCAATACAAATGATGATATTACAGTATCCGCTTACAATGAACTTATATACCTATGCTTAATGAATATATTACAATGACTTGTACTTCAGCTAAAAATATCAATTCTCTATTTTGATTTATGATTGGTGTATCATGTTAATTTTATACTAACTTTCCAGTTGAGTCTTAATGATAGGGTAAATTCCACTCACTTACTTTGAGGTGTGCATACCGCCCATGTTGTATTTGTGGTATGTGGGTTCCAGCAAATTATTACTTACTAATCAAAGTGTTAAGTATAGATAGTCTTCGGAGATAAGTGGGCATATGGTCGAGCCTAGAGCATCCCGTTTGCCCTCTGGGCTTCGCCCATTCGTTTGTTGGGTTATGACTAGGAGGCTTGGGGTGCAGGATGCAGGGTGTAACAGCCAGTCCCTGTGACTGACACTTTTATTCACGATCTTACGATCTTTTCGCCTTTTTCTCCCTTGTAGTAGCTCAATTGGTAGTGGAGATGGTACTTATCCCCTAAGTATCAGGTTCAACTCCTCTAGAAGGCAAAAAGGCGTTAATTTCCAACGGAGGAAAGGGGATCGTGAATAACAGTGTCGATCAAAAGGGGTCAAGTTGTTATACAATTCATGGTAAACTTCATCATAGTACCTAACCCTAAACATTGCAATATTGCATAATAGAAAACTACATGAGTCAATATAATTGGTGATCAATTGTCGTATCCTAATTTAGTTCAGAACCACATTTCATATTATAAGACACAAAATGAAATGGGAATGGGAATAATGAATAAATAATAAAGTTGTTGGTGACTCACTCAACTATGTGAACGTAACTACATGAATCAGACAAATTATCAGAAATTCCAGCGGGTTTGAGATCCATCCAAGCATCTACATCAACAAAAAACTTTTGCCCTAACGTTCTTTCTTCAGGTAATACTCCGTGAAAACCATGGAAAGTCAATCCCTTCACAATCAGTTTGTCTCCGCCTATAAACGCATCGCCACCTTCCATTTTTTTGCTGAAATCAGTAAATAAAGAAAATCTATAATCTATAATAATATAAAAATGAGAAAATGGATAATTAAGAAGGTGTTAGAGAAATAGTTAATAAAAGAATTGAATAACTAAGTATGTTGAATTGAATAACTATATTGAATTGAATAAAATTTGGGCAAAAGGAGTGAAGTGAAGAAAAAGTGCATACACTCAGTGGCGGAGCTTGACTAAAAAGTTTGGGGTAGCCGACGTAAAATTATAATGTATAAATCAAATATGCATATAATATTATATAGCAAAACATTAAGTTATAATAAACACAAAGTGGAGTATCAAATAATTTAACTACATGACTTAAAAATACGTTAAAGTAATCCTCTACGCTCTTTAACTAACTTGAAATCATCAATAAATCAACAAATCAGAGATTCAATCACAGTAAAAATAATGCAAAAACAAAGGAGTCACAAATCAGAGTCACAACCACAAATTAAAGTATACTTGTCACAAACAAAAAAGTTATTATCAACAAATCAGAGTTACAGTCACAAATAAGAGATAATATGCACAAATCAAAGTCACAACCACAAATTAAAATATACTTGTCACAAATAAAAAATTTATTATCAACAAATCAGAGCCACAGTCACAAATCAGAAGAGATAATATGCACAAATCAGAGTCACAGTCACAAATCAGAGATAATATGCACAAATCAGAGTTAGTCAGAGACAAAAGGAGTCAATACGCTTGGTAATCAATGATCAAAAAACATCTTGTGACATAAAAGTATGTCAGAAACTTACAATGATGTAGCAGAGCTGATAGGAAAGGAGATTTGATCAAGTCACATTCACATGCAATACAAAACACCAAATAGAACCACTTGAAGTGCCATTATGGTTGCATTCTAAAACAAAGAGTTGCATTCTAAAACAAACAGATGCAGCAAACATTCAAGGATGAAAAACACATTGAAAGAACAAATGCATCTAATATTTACAACTTATTTATGTTTATTTGTTCTAAGCAAACTCAAAAAACTCAAGCATTTAGTGTTTGCTAAAAACCCCCATATATCTTGTTCAATAAATAAACCAATTTAGGAAACATAAAACATCTTTTCAGAATGTGAAAATTAAATAGAAACAAAAACCATTCACCTTATATGCAACAAAAAAACTCTTAGAACAAAACAATATCTTGTAAACCTAATTTTCTATCAGCACTAACATCTATCCATTCAGTCAACAATTGTAACAAGAAAAGAGAGATAGATATTAATTGAGTTGATAACAATGGCATAATAAAGTAATAAACAATTCCGATGATGAACGAAATTGAGAGATGAATTGAAATTCGGAGGTGAACCTTTTGACGAACGGAGAGGGAAGAGATGGAAATAGGTTGGAAGCTTCGCAGAGGCGAGCACAGATCGTGCATGCGAGGAGGGAGACGCTAGAGTGAGCAGCCGCGAGCAGAGAGAAATGAAGACGAACCGCGAACGAAGACGATGACAAGGACGACGGAGAAGAGACACGAACGAAGACGACAGTGAAAAAGTGAAAAAGAACGAAGACAACAGTGAAGACGAACCAAAACAACTTTGATTCTGGAAGCTCAAGAGTCAAAAGGGGAGAGAAGAGAAGATAAACGAACAGTGAAGAGAAGATTTTAGCTATATTTGTAATTTTCTGATTTGGTATTTTGGTCATTTTATTACGGATTTGGAGGGGAGCGATTATTTTAATTTAATCTATAAGAAGTAATGTAGATCGATTATTTTAATTTAATTTATAAGAACTAATGTAGATTTGTCGGTGGAGAAGATTTGTATTATTGGAGGGGAGCGATTATTTTAATTTAATTTAGGGAGGGATTATTTTAATTTAATTTATAAGAAGTAATGTAGTTTTATAGGGTAATTCAAATTATTATTATGTGCTAATTACATTTTTTTCTTTGCTAAATCAATGTGAATTACATTGTAACTTGTATCTACAGTAAATTTAAAGAATTTTCAAAACGCAAGTATTTATGAGTTATTTTGTTAAAATTAAATTTAAATTTCAATTAAAAATTTGAAATTCTTTCTTTACCTTATAAAATTTGAATCTTAAATTAGTTATAATTTTTTCAAATTTTGCAAAATGATCTATATATGTTTCAAAAATTTATACATTAGTTTTTATATATTTTTCAATTTTTTTCCTATAAATTTTGCAAATTGATCCATGTATGTTTCACAAATTTACACATTAGTTTCTATATATTTTTCAATTTTTTCCCTATAAAATTTTCAAATTGGTCTCTTAATGTTTCCAAAATTTTAATTTTTGCCCAATTGTTTTAAAATTTCATTTTTGAACCACTTTTCTTTTGATATTTATATTTTAACCTCAAAAAATTTAAAATTCTTAAAAAAAATGACCTAAAGTTTTGAATTAAACCATTTGAATTGTTTAAAGTTTTGTATTCTCTAATTTTTTTAATTGCTTCGTCCAAATAGGAAAAAAAACAATTGCAAACTAGACCCAGTTTAAATTAGTTTTGGGGTTATGTATGTTTTTCATTTAAATTTAGAAATTAGATGAAGTAATTGGGTGAAAACATTTAATTTGGGAATTTAGGAGGAAGTGAATAGCTTTAGAAAAAAGGAGAAAAATGAAAATAGGTGAAGGATAGTTACCCAACTTAAATTGGCAGTTTAAAAAATAAATTAGAGGGCACAGCGATACATAGCAAGCTCTAAAAAGGTATAGAAGCTAATTTCGATTTCGTAAAGGTTATATCATATTATTTTTTAAAATGCATATTCATAAAATTTAGACTATTAAATAAAAAATCATAGAGGAGGGCGCAGCTTTGTGATCCAAAAGTATATTTGTGTTCATTTTGTTACAAGTAATAGGTATATGCAGTTTAAAGAACAACACAGATTCGTGATCCCAGTTAAAGCTCTTTCTTAGTTGGCTCAAGGCTTTATTACTAGTATTTGCTTCTACTTTTACAGCATATTCTCAACCGTCTGAAAATCATTATATCTGTTTGTTCGATTAACCCATTGAGTGCTACAATTGTCAATTGCTTTGCAATTTTAAGAGATCCTCCGTACCTATTTTTTTTCTTCTGACAATAGATCTGCAGTATCTATTAGAATATTAAACTGAAAGAGTATACACATTTCTTAGTCGACGAAAGGAAATACATAAGCATCGAACTGAACGTGTCAGAAGTACAACTCAAAGCACCGCAAAAAATTGGCATAACGGAAGAGCACGAGGATGAGATGAAACAAGGAGACAAAACTGTAATTTTCCATATATAGTAATAATAACCATGTTCTGAAAGAACCAAACCATATCTGATTTAAAAAATTGGTTAAATAATTTCAGGAATCAGGATGCATATATACACGTCGTCCAACAGGTGTAAATATCTGTCCTCCGACTTCAAAAAATTTAAGATCTACACTCTTTCCCTTAGATTCTAAAAGCTGTACAATATTAAATTAATCCTTCTATTTTCTCTTCACCAGTCTCAAGAAAACCAAACCGCAAGCGCTTAAGCAGCAATTTGAGGAAAAGCCAGGCACAACTGTATAGGCAAAAGGTCTAAAAAGCCTCGAGCTTTCCATGTTGCTATGACTAATTACACAACTGAATCTAAAGGTTTCCTCTTCATCTAAACTTTCCTGTAGAAAAGAACATAAGCAGCAGGAGTCTTTATCATGTCTTCATCCGCAGGGGCAACCCTGCTATCATCGAACTCATACCATTTATCATGGCCATACTGCAAGAAAATAAATACAGTTGGATAAGCATAATTAGAAGGACATTATGCATACAATAAATTAATCACTGAAACACAGACAACTGTGTGGTACTTACACGAACAAATGCTGTATAGTGACCTCCTCCTAACCCGCCATAGTGACAAATAATTGCATACAACATATAGCAGTTGGAAGGCGGAAAACTCCTGTGAGCAACATAGGTTGACAAATCCAGATCATTAATTGGGAAGTCAACGAAAGTTTCCAGCTTGTTCTTGAAGAATCGGTTGTATGAGAACCTCTTCAAATGAATAACAAGGATTTCAGGCAACCTCCAAAGGTCTAGCTTTTTTGTTGCTTGCTGAGGTTTTTTGCAGGCAGGACAGTACCTTATGAACATCAAATTGCAATATCAAACATCAAAAGAATTAAAATATATATGTTTGACATTTTAGAAATTAAGAGACGGTATCCTTGGTCAACATATAAAACAACAATCAGAGCCTTTCCTCCACTAGGTTGTTCACGATAAACATACAAACATGATGATGAGTTATATAGAAGATAAATTGTTCTCAGAACATGAAAACATTCAAAGATAAAATAACATATTAGCTATTATTATATATCTACTAACCACATGTCTTCTGGCCCAAGAGGTTCCTCTCTTAAGAAGGCTTCAAGGCACTTGTAAATAGATATTGATTCTTGTGTTCTCTTGGTGAATAACTGGGGTTTGAAAACCTCAGGCAATGAATCAAGCAGGTTTATGTCATACTTTTTAAGCATCTTATCTGACCATACCACAGCTACCTCCAGCTTTCCGGACAACATTGTGACTGGAAACGGTTCATTTGATGTTATCTTAACAATCTCATTTCCTCTCCCGGAAAATAATAAATAAAATTCAAAGTCAGTCCACCAATGTGTGTCATCCTCTGATTCGCTGCTCGAGACAGCATCAACTCCTATTGCTGCAGAGCTACTAGTTTCGGCCAAGTCATCAACTTCATTTAGGTTTTTAATATCGTCGTCATCAACATTGTCATCCTTATCATACTCATCTATTGTTTCTTCAGTATTTTGCATGAGAAATGGATTGATTAAACTCAGAAACTCCCTACGAACATCATACCCACAAGTTATGCCGGATAGCCTTGCTACAACTGGAGTACCAAACAGTCTATTTTCAAACCTCTCCTTCCCGAAACTGTAATACACAATACAATAAATTTAGTGTGCACCAATAAAGAACATAAAGATCAGAAAATAGAGAAACAACCAAAAATAGGCTCATTTACCAAATACACGCACTTGAAAAGTAACACCAAAATTTACTGACATGAAGTTCAAAAATGGCAACCAACTATTGTAGAAGAACAAAACAATGTATGTCTATTTTACACTCGAGACATTTTAGCCTGACTTGAATAAACCATTCAGATTAGCATTCTTAGGCCACAAGGTAGGTTATTCGCAAATTTTGGTGGTGTTCCACATGAAAAACTAGAATCTAAAGTTCCTTTAGGCTTTGTTTGGGAGTTAGAAGGAGAGGGAAGCTTTGGGAGAGGGAAGACGAGGGGAATCCCTTACCTAGTTCGGGAGTGTTTTTGGAGGGGAGAAGAGAAGGATTGTGACTAATACGTACTTTGTTTCGAGAGTATCACAAAAAAAGGAAAGGATTTGGGGAATATTTTAAAGCCCTCCAATACTGTAAAACATCCTCCCAACTACCAAACAACCCTTAGAGATGTGAAAATTCTAGAGAAATTAGAATTCTAGGCAATTCAAATATTTCAATCGAATTTCTTTCATTTCTAAATTTTGTTGTTTGAATAAATGAATTGTTCATTTAAAATTGGTTTTTTTATAAATTTCAAAAGTTTTAAGGCAAAAATAAAAATTAAATTTGGAGCAGAACTGAAATTTTGGAAAAGTTAAGGGACTATTTTGCAATTTTTAGGGACCAATTTGCAAAAAAAATAGAATTTGGGACTAATATGAAAATTGGATATAGAGAGTCAAAATTATAAATTTGAAAAAATTATAGAGACCATTTCATGATTCATATAATAAAAAGTAAAGAGGGAATTTGAAATTCTTAAGTTTTAGGAGATATTAGAAATTCTCTTAATTTAGTTTTGCCAAAATACCTCATGAAATCCCTTTATTTTGAAAATTCTCCAAATTTATTATCCAAACAAGGTAATTTGCTAGAATTTTTAAGAGTGTGTTTGGATGAGACAATTTTTTGAGGAAATGTAATTTTTAGGATGCGTTTGGATGGAATAATTGAAAATTCTAGCATTTTAAAATTCTAAGCAATTCAAATGCTTCATTCATAAATTTTGTTGTTTGGATTGAAGAATTGTTTATTTAAAGTTGACTATTTTTATAAATTTCAAAAAATTTGGGGCAAAAATGAAAATAAAAAATTGGGCCATAAATTAAATTTTGGAAAAGTTTAGGGACCGATTTATCAAAAAATAAGGACTAATATGCAAATTTTGAAAAATAAAGGATCAAAATTGTAAATTTAAAACATATTATAGTGACCCTTTTGTGATTCATAAATTATAAAGAAAGGAGGAATTTGAAATTCTTAGTTTTTAGGTGATATTTGAAATTCTCTAAATTTAACTTCTACAAAATACCTCATAAAATCCATTTTTAAATTTTTTCAAATTTATTATCCAAACAATGTAATTTTCTTAAAGGATTTGAATTCCTCTAAAAAATTACATTCCCTCAAAAAATTCCCTCATCCAAACAAACTCTTCCATATATGGGTAGTGAAAAATTAAAATTACTGGATACTCTAGGAGTATATGAGATCCTGCCATGTGGCAAACAATTCTATCACAACATGATGTCTGCAGTGAGAGTGTGTACTTCAGGTGAAAAGGGGTATGCGATAATTATTAGTGACACAAACATATAGTGAAAGGTATTGTTGGAACAAACTGAAAATACTTCAGTTTGTAGAAATGGAATCAAGGATTTAAGGCATAGAAAAGCTTACCTTTCCACCAAACGTTCATGCGTGAAAATAATCAAGAGGCTACCTTCAGTATACTTTTGCACCCGGTAAGCGACAAGTTTATCTTGATCTCTAATATCAGTTAATGAATCAGATGGATCCTCCAATACCCGAAAAATCCTATTCCTATATACCTGTATATAACACAATAAAATCAGACTTAAAATTAAAACAAACACATAAATGTGTTTGCACTGGCCTAATGAATTGATGTTAACAGATTTCACAAAATGATTCAATTAATCAGGGGATAACAAGCAATAATTTTACAAAATGCATAACTGGTGCAAAATACCTCAGCCAACAAGAGGGTTTCATCATCTCTCAGAGAACAAGACGCAGTTAAGGCCCCAATAAGATCCTTAAGTGTTCCACATTCAGGCACTGTTACAGTAATTGCAGAAGGCAATGTGATCCCATCAGTGTTCATGACGGTCACAGTCATGGTCCGAATTGTTGTAGAAGGTAATGGCAGAGATAGGTACATAAAAGGGTCAAAGGTGATAGAAACCTTCTTGCAAAAAGGGCAAATCAATGTTGACCGGAACTGACCCTGTACAATAATGGAATGAAATAAATTTTGCTTTAAAAAGTAAGAACTGTTGAACTGGAGGAAGTCTAGAATGTTTTTTGCTTCTAATTACAATATTGCTTTTTTTTTCTTCCTTAACAAAACACTAAAAACATGTTTTAAACCTCACATGCAACCATTTAAGAAAAAGTGAGCTCAGGAGCAACTAGAAGCCAGGTCTACATACCAATAACTTCTTCAATACACCAATACCTTATTTATTTAATAGTAATCTGACATAACAGAATAAAGTTCCTTTTTGGGTCGTCTATTTGATTATTTCCATCAAATCTTTTATGCATCACTGGTACAGAAAACTTTTAGGGAGCACAGAACCCTAAATGATAGTATGTTGCAACTTTAAGAGTACGAGATTCTTAGACAATAAGAAAAAAAACCTTATAAGACTTACTTGGCACAAATCAACTACTATCGAGTCATTGCGAGCAAGGTGATTTCGCCAATACTCTTCTGCCACTTCTTCATCTGGACGGCCATCTGCATCCTTAACTTCATGATATGGCTTGCGTTTGACACGATTAAGGTCTTCATGCAGTCCATCCAACAAAAAAGCAAGCAGTTCCTGCAAGCCAAAAACTTCAAGATTTTATAAGATTATTTCATCTCATGTCACAATAATGGAAAATTTGTCGATGATAACATTGATAAGAGATGGACAAGGAAATAGCAATTGTTATAATATATTGTTGAGAAATAAAAAAATAAAAGGCGAGGAAGTTGAAGGTATTAACTTGAGAATCATGCTGCATATAACCACTAAACTGAGGAGCAAAGTTAGCCAGTTTCATCTTGAACATTCTTGGTGCCACAGGTGTTGCTCCAGGAACCCACAGCATTCTAAGTAAATCTCCAAACGCTAAAGCAAGTTCTCCCTGAAAAAAAAAATATGGAGAGTGAGAGAGAATATATTAATACCAAAAAAAAAAAGAATCGTGCTTAGAAATGATAAAAAACATGAAAAGAAAAAACAATGCATACATTCATTCCCAACGGATTTTCATAATTTATCTCTCGACGATAATCTCCAAGGAAAAAATCAACCAGCTTTGGGGTGTGAGCCAAACACTGAAGGGCACTATTCATAAAACAGGTATTTCCAAGATTCTGTAATCCTGTCAAGCCCAAAGATCGAACTGCTCTATAGCTACTGCCTTGAAAATAGTTGTTTGTTGTTGTTACATAGGGGATAACATTGTCGGTGCCTCCATTCATCATAACAGGGCCACTGTTGGAAGAACATTCCATCTGAGACCTATCTGATATCATCCCATTGCTTCGTCTACCCCTCGTTGAATCTGAAAGTCCATGAACTTGTAACTCCAAAAGAACCTGCATAGACATGGAAATGGAGCAGTCAAAAATTTATAAAAAGACCAAATAGCTGATTTCAAGCTTTTTAA
This sequence comes from Cicer chorassanicum, assembly GCA_037974735.1. NCBI lineage: Eukaryota > Viridiplantae > Streptophyta > Magnoliopsida > Fabales > Fabaceae > Cicer > Cicer chorassanicum. Next base: position 55,522,662 of record JBBPBP010000003.1, on the reverse strand, counting down.
CTAACAATAGATATTAAAAACATATTTCTAAAATTTAAAATTATACGCATCCGTCCCTTACTATAAGACACACCTACAAAATTCACGGGGTATGAAGAAAAGTTGTTGAAGCAATAAATTTGTCAAAAATGTGTTGCTTTTCCATAATAACAATTATTGATATCATAAGAAAGAGAAAACGGATTTACATTTTCCAATTGTAAATTAAATAGGAGTATTTTTGTAAAGAAATTATTAATGCATGTGAAATTTTGAAAAGAGTCTTATATTAAGGGACAAAGAAATCTCAAACTTGTCTAAGGGAGAGGGTGTATGGTTTATAGATTAATTTCAATATTCTGCCATAACTTGTCTAGCATCTAATTCCTTGTGGACCAACATAAACTTGAAATATCTTTAACGAAGTTATAGAAAAAGAAAACAAAGAAGAAAAAGTTGAAACAGCAACTACCTCTTTTCCAAGTTGACCAGGAGAATCATTTGGCACCCTAGCTTTGTCATTTATTAAAAGCTGGGTTGTCTGCCCAGAAAAGTCCCAAATATACAACTGCATCATCCATTACATAGAATCATACATTACCAAAGGAACATAGACAATTTATAAACAAAATCATTTAATAGTTAGTTAACTCACTGAGTTATATGCAGAATTGAAAATGTCACTAGCTTTCTTGTAGAAGTCAGACAAATTTTCCTGAAATCATGTCGTAAAGTATCGATTACCATAATATAAAGCTACTTTGAATAAAACAGAAAGTAGGTTACGGGCATTTTTTAAGAAATTTTTTTAACCCTGTCCAAACACTATCCGGAAAAAGTAAACAAACAAATCATGAATTGGACCTTTTGGCTTATCTTTGCTACCAGTGAACTGGTTTCCCATGAAACAAATATCCTAACTTGCAAGGGGAACAAATCTGGCAAACAATCCTCTGCATTGAAGAGGCTCCCAAAATCTTTCACCGCATTATTAAAATCATTATACCTACAAGAAGAGTAAGATTAATCAATTTTTCACTCGTATGAATTATATGTGCTTGTAAGACCAGCATTTATTTTCTTACATGAAATGAAACCATAATTATTCTCTGCTATGCTAAAATAATTTATACCAGTAGGAAAGGGAACAAACAACAAATGAATGTTAAATTTCTATAAGATGACAACTCCGGTACCCTTCAAAATTTGTTGCTACCGGTATCCAAATGTGTTGAACTAATAAAAATACATATATATTTATTCAACTTATCATGTCTTTAGAATTATTCTTATATCTAAATATTATTGAAACAAAATATGTTTTTACATAATCATGCATATGAGTAAATTTTAAAGACTTAAACTACTTTCACAAATATCCAGATTTTCTCTATAAGTGTAACTGTTTCTGTTAACATCATGCACAGAACAAAAAATGGTGTTAAATAAGGGCATGCAAACCAAGTAGACTGCTCCTAACAAACAGAGCATAATTTTTCCTATCTCCTAATACAGCATTTTGTTTATACAGGAATTAGAATGATTATCTCAAATTTAATGCTACACTTGATTGTCCTTCTATGTCCATGTAAGGTTAGAACCACTTATATTGAACAAGTAATTATCCCATAACTATGATACAGAAATCATCTGGTTGCACAAATTTCATTCAAATACAATGTCACCAAGAAGGCACTCACACCATGCACATCCCTTAAATACGTACCAAATACAAGCCCACAAAGAGGTTGCAACCTCAACACGCAATAGACTTCCGTATTACTACATCCCTAAACAAATATTTAGAACACTCCATCAGCTCTTAGGCCCGATTCCAATTGCTCCCCAAAAAAAAAGAGAGCAAATAATCACAAACAAAAACAGCATAATGAGAAGACCAACATAATCATAAATTTACAGCTCAATGAGTCAATGCATTGTCAACTCCCAAGAAGACCACAAAATTTTAGCTTAATTTCAATACAACAGTGCCTAAAAGTAACAAATTGACGCTCACCTTTTGAGAGCACGCAACCAAATTCCTTCAGGAACCAAGGCATAATGACGACCTGAAAAACCCACCTCCAAATTCTTAATCTTCTCACGATCTTCTTCCTTCTTGAGATGGAGCAAAATTTCAGACTCAGAATCACAGTTTGACCACACTGTGTACAAAACACCTTCTACACGATCACCTTCAACTCCTTCTGCATCTATCCACCACCTTCACTCAAATCCAAACAAAAAAGTTCAATTCAATTCATTTATAATGCAAGTAACAAATCGTGAACTTCAATTTCTTAAGGACACAAAAATCAATAAACCTAATTACGCCACGTATTTACGAACCAGTTGCGAGATAATCGAACAGCGAAAAAACCCCCAAAAATCGGAAACAATAATAAATTCTTAAAGCAGAGAATGAACATTGAGTGAGTGAGGAGTGAAGATAGGTACCTGTAGGGAATCAAGTAGACTCTCTCGTCGGCGAAATCACGTTCATCTTCTTGAAGTAAGCGACGGTGAGGACGGAGGGAGTAAGAAGAATCGAAGTCGTCGGAGAGGTAATCGGCGTTATCGGAGAAGAGATTGTCCATGGAGAAGAAAGGTAGGGTTTGGGAGAGTAGGGAACTAGCAAGGGACTTGCAGAGACGGAGAGTAGAGAGAGAAAGAAGAGAGAGAAAACGGGTCGGTTTGAGGAGAAAGGAAGACAAACGGAGCTTCTCCGTTAAACGGGTCATAACGCTTCCTTCTTGGGTCAAAAGACACCCCGTTTTAAAACACACGACTCTTTATTTTTTTGCCAATTAATTAATTAGTTCAAAAATAATATATATTCAACAATATAATCTATAAGGATTGTCTGAATTGTTTTCCCAAAAAAAAAATTAACGGGGTATATGAAAAAATTAATTATTTTTACGAGAAAACAATCATGCATTTTTTATATAAATCAAATTTATATATATATATATATATATATATATATATATATAAAATTATTGGTTTTATCTTTTCATCACGTGACTATAATTTGTGATTATAAAATATTAGTAGTGTACTAGTGTATGTTTTTTAAACTTTTATTTTATATTGAAATTTAGATATCTATTTGTTAGAAAATAATGAGAAACTTTTATTAGATTTACTAAAGGTGAAAAATTATTTTATATTAAATTTATTATCATTAGTTTTTAAATTTTAATTAATAAATATTAAAATTGATAATTGATTATTATATTTTGAATTCGAACTAAAATACTTAAGTTATATGTGAATTTTTTATGATAATTAAATTATAAAAGAAAATTGTTATTTTATTGAAAACTACCCCACTTTATTTTTGTAGGGTTTAACGGATATGCTACAACATTTAAAGGCTTATTTCTCGGTCTATTTTTTTTAGTTAAATGTGTTTTTAATAACTTATTGGAAGTCTAGACAGAGGATATTTCTTATTTTTCTTTCTTTTCTTTTTTGTTTTTCTAAGGATTAGAGCTCTTACGAGATTTAGTAATCTTTTTTCAGTATATGAGAGAATTCGAGTGAAATATATTTTAGAGTTATTGAAATTAAATGTTAAATTCTATCAATTTATGTCGTAAAATCACATGAATATTTATTACGTTGTTATTTATCTAATTGATAACAAAACTCATAGTACTATTTAAAAAATTTATAATTAAAAATGATTGAAATGATATTATAACTAAATGTAATTTAATATTGTAACTTTTACAAATATAAAAGTCTAACTTAATAAAAAAAATTATATAATAAATTTAATATTTTTGTGTAACGTAAAAAAATTCTACAATGTATTATTTGTTTTTTTTGAATGCATGTGCTAGTACTATCTTGTGGATGGAAATAGAACATCAACAACAATGTCACATACTCTACTTTTTAATTATGTTACCCTAACCAACATTGTTTTAACTAATAGTAATATAAAAGTGTGCACTAATGTGGTCTTCTTATCTTTCAACTATTCCAATGTATCTTTTGACATTATATGTAAGGGTCAAGAGTATTTGTATTTTTTGTTTTGTGAACGTGAGAACAACAATTGCTACTAAGTAGTACATTTTTTGACATGACACAAAAGTGTGAATTTTGAAAACAAAAACAAAAACTTTATTCAGCTAAAGTGTTTCAGCCACATTTAAGAAAACAAATAAAAGCCTCCGCTCTCTCTTTTTTATTGAATGGTGTCACCTACCTAACTCTATTAAAACGAAGGAGATTAATTTTTTAAATTGAGAAAATTTAGTAGTTGTCAGTTAATTAATTAAACGCAATTGATTAATGAGATTTAGACGAAGACAAATTAATTGAAAATAATAAGTTTAAATCAGGACGGATTGTTATATTTTACTTACAACTTTTGGTAAGAAAAATATATATGTTAATTATGTTTGTTGTTGAAGACTTTTGCACCCTAAAATTTTGTTGGGTTATCATATCTATCATCCAATTATTTAATGTCATTAAATTATTTTATATTTAATTAATTTAAATTAAATTTAAATTTTAAATTTATTTTTTCTTCGTAGCATAGGTGTCCAACAAAATTCTAAAGTACTACTTTTTTTTTTTTTAATAAATATTTAAGGCGAACAGATGGTATTAAAGTCTAAGGTGATTTATACTAACATATATCGAACATGCAAGATATTCTATCTAATTATACTAACATATATCGAACATGCAAGATATTCTATCTAATACCTATCTTTTTACTATTAATCCAAACCATTTGATTTTTTTTTTTATTATCTAGTGTACGGAATGAAACCTATACATATACATAGAAAGCAGTGGGCTACCCCAATAGTTCAAAATAAAACACCTAAATAGAATGAATTTATTAGGTATATGTTTTAGTCTAATGACCATCTATTAACGGATATAAAATAGATCTACATTGCCATTCAATAGATAGTTATCATGTTGCCGTGCATTATTATTCAATAACCTCTTTTTAAAAATAATAGTCTCGTACTCGATTTTTATTAAATGTAAAACTATTTTACATTAAGGACTGTTTGATGCGCAGGATAAAAAGAGACCGGATAAGATATAAAGTTGGTTCAGAATAAGATAATATATGATACGATAGTGACATGATAAACATTATCATATTTTGTGTTTGATACACACATAATAACTAACATGATAACATTTTATTTTGTCATGTATTTGATACACATATAATCATCATATAATATAATATATATTATATTTAAATAACAAAATTACCATTGTGAAAAATTACATATTAGTTTTTTTTAAAATTAACTTATTATATTTTAGATATTATAAATTAACAAAAAAAATCAAATAAGTAATGAAATAATTTTATATTAAAACTATCAATTGACACTACTAAATATACAATTTAAATTTTACGAGTAACCAAATAAGTATATTTTATTTGTTATAATTTAAATAAAGATATGATATATATTATATGTAAATGGCAAGAATACCTTGTAAACAAATTATATTTATTTTAAAATTTTTCATTAACTTTCATATCTCTTAAAACATACATCAAACAGGTGATCAAGAAATAAAACATTCATAAGATTTGTTGTCATTAAAATATACATAAAAAATATTTTTACCCCAACAAAGTAGCGTTCAACGATATTTTGAAGTGTTAAATTTATCGATTATTGAATTTATAATAATTAATAATGTCTTTTTCAATGTAAATAACTAAATTATTTGTAATAAAGTCGTCGATAATTTTGCTTTTGAGTCATGTCTTGACATTTTTTATTGTTAAATATGTTTTATTTGAAGTTGTAATAAATATTTAATGTGTCTATACATACAAATAAATATATCAATCAAGTAAAAGCTTTTTGACTTTGTTAATTTCTCTTAATTTTTTATTAATAAATTTATTTTGGGTAGCCAGACATAAAATTATACTTATTTATTCCAAAAAATAATATTGTTTGGGGTAGCCAATGCTACTCCATTGCTACAAGAGGCAAAGCCTCTGAATGGGTGGTTTGTTGCCACTTTTTGGATCTGGAGTCACATTTTTTAGTCGATTTGTTTCTCTTATTTTATTTAAATAAATAGTTATATATTTTTTCTTTTGTGTTTTTTTTACGTGGTTTTATCTAAGTGGAACGTTGTGTTGTTCATCATCTATTCGCGGTGTTGCTTGTTATCCATTATGGTATGGTGTTCTCAAAACTAAACATAGTTGCCACCATTATTAATGGCAGTCAACAATCAACTAAACTTATGATTAATTTGAGAAATTAGAGACCACATATAATTTAATTGAGTTTAAAATTGAAAACAAATACTCTCTAATATGATAGTTATAAAAGAATGTGGAATCTCATTCAATAACTATTTGTTTGTTTGTCTTTCACCAAGTGTAGAAAACATTTTTATGATGGGATTTGATGTAGATCTTGATTGAATATAACTTATTTGTTTTTATTTTTTTCTCTTTAACAGTGTTTTGTTTTATTATCACTAAAATGTTAACTACTTGTCAAATTTTTTTATCCTTTACTAAAATTATTTTATTTATAATTTTATTATTCTTTATTTAATTAAACAATTGTGTTTCTTAAAATATATATACCTTAATATATAATGATACCGATTTTTGGTATAAATTT
>JBBPBP010000003.1:55500760-55512842 GCA_037974735.1 Cicer chorassanicum | reverse complement strand
AGATAAAAGAAAAAAAAAATGAAAATAAGGTAACTACCACAATTTTGGTAGTATATCACACATAGTTGAATTTTATCTCTTCAAGGTCAATAATTCACTTTAGAAAATAAAGTGGATAAATAAGGTCAAATATTAATTATCAAATGAAGAATCATTGTTATTTTGTATAAATATATATAATTATTGATTCACTCAACTCAACAGCTATTCACTTAAAAAAAAAAGTTAAATTCCACACAGCTACATATCAAGAAAAAAACTTAACTCAAAATAAAATAGAATAAAATATATAGCAATGATCCTAATCCTAATATGTGAATAATATGTGAATATGTGAGATGTTAACCTCAAATTAACCTAACCTAAAAATAGATACTTAGATATGTTACTAATTAGTTATTTTGATAATCCAATATATATTTGGATGAATTTAATGAATAAAATAGTTAACCTTACCAGAGCCGAAATAAATGACACGGTTTATAACCCGAGTTAACTTTTTAGCAAGCAAGGCAAGTCAGAAACCCAAGCGTATAGGTTTTATGTTTTGTTGGCCTCTCTCTATAAGATTTCTCCACAACAAATAATGAATAAATAAATAACCCGAAATAACGGCATATTCTGTTCCACCACAATAGCACGGCTCATATTTTGATCGACCAAGTCTTTCGCATTTTTCTCTCCGATATCCTATTAACAACCTCTTATCCTCTTTTCAATAACCCATTCAATCCTCTTATATTCTTTTCTTTCATCTCATTCCAACACTCTTTTTCTTTTTTCTTCTCTCTCAAACACACGCACACACTATATACTAAAACATTAATAATAAATAAATGGTGGTGAAGATGATGAGGTGGCGCCCGTGGCCGCCACTCCTCTCCAAAAAATTTAACGTCAAACTCACCGTAACAAAACTCTTATCCTCCGATCAGTTACGTCAATCTTCTTCCAAATTAACGGTTGAGATTAAATGGAAAGGTCCTAAGTCAACCCTCGCTTCTTTGCGACGTTACTCCGTCGCTAGAAACTTTACCAGATATTCTCAAATTCAATTAGACGACGCTGGCGATTATGTCGTTTATTGGGATGAAGAATTTCACTATCTTTGTAATCTAAACGCTCACAAAGACAATGCCCTTCTTCCCTGGGAAATCGCTTTCAATCTCTTTGATGTAATGTCTCTCTCCCTTTTCCCCTCTTTCCACGCACTTTCTTTAATATTTTAGTAATCGATTATTATATTAAATTTAAGAGTATAATAAAAAATAACCGTCTCAAATATGATTTTTTTTTTATTGATGGATTATATTTGTTATATATAGGTTTCTTGTGTTTGTAGGATTCAAGAAATTTTGGATGATTCTGTGTGTTGGATTGTCAGCGATCATCTGTTTTTGTTTTTTTGCTTCATAGTATTTGCTCTGAGAAATTTGTTGTTGTCTTTTATTTCACCTACTCATTTATCTTTTCAACTGCGAATTTAAGGTCATTAATTGAAAGGGTGCGGTTTGTTTTGTGTGTTTGTGGGTTACAGATAACGTCACTGTTGACATATTGTATTTTTTCATATAATTAGATACTAATTTGTCCAAAAATATAAGTAAAAATAGATTAAACAAAAAGTGATGTATTTTATTTAAATTTGAACCAAAATTTATAAGTAAGAACGGGTTAAAAAAGTGGATATATTTAGTTTAAATTTGAATCAAATATAAATTTTTTTTTTGACCAATTTTTGTTTATGTTTTGGGATTGAAGAATTTTTTTTTAAATATAAATTAAAAATTTGGAATTTTCGTTCCGGTTTTTTGCAGTAGTTGACTTTTTGGCATTATTATGATATTCTTTACTGTAACTATTAATTTATTATTTTTTAATGTTTTAATTAATAAGGGCATATATTATTGTGTTCATTCTTTTACTTTGCTAAACAGAATTTTTGTTGGTTTTTTTAATGAATTTTAGGGATTGCATGAAAGGTCAAAGAAAAAGAGTATTGTTGGAACAGCTTTGTTAAATATTGCTGAATTTGCAAATTCATCCGTTCAAACTGGTTTTGATTTGAACATTCCACTCACAATACCCGGTGGTTCTGCAGAACAATCTCCTTTACTTTGTGTAAGTCCATTTTAATTAGACCTTTCTGTGGTTCAATTTACTGTCACGACAATAAACTAGTCACATTCTAGCTTAGGATTTTTGTCTTTGTTCTTGTTTTCACAATATATATCTCAATTCAATTGTATGCAGATATCAATTAGTTTGGTGGAGGTAAGAGGTTCTCAAGGAAACACAGATTCAGTTCAGAGATCAATAGTTCCTGTATCGTCTCCGCCGGCCCAGTCAGCTGGTACTACAATGACAGAGAAAGATGACCTTTCTGCAATAAAAGCTGGTCTTAGGAAAGTTAAGATTTTCACAGAATATGTATCCTCCAGGAAATCACAAAAGGCGTACCGTGGAGAAGAAGGAAGTGATGGCAAGTGCTCTAGGAGTGAGGATAGTACTCCTAATTACCCTCTAGACTCTGACTCACTTGATGATTTCGAAGGAGATTCGGACGAGGGAAAGGAGGATTCTTCCAGTGCTGAGAATTCAATCAGTTATGGAACATTGGCCTTTGCAAATGCTGGAGGATCATTATTTTATTCCAATGCGAGGATGAATTCCGATGACGGCGATTGGGTTTACTACAGCTATAGAATGCCTGATGCTGGGGGTTTGCAGATGGAGGATTCAACTGCATCTTCTTCCGAGCCTTATTTATTGCAAAGTACAAAGCGCAGCATACTTCCATGGAGGAGGAAGAGGAAGTTGAGTTTTCGATCTCCTAAAGGTCATAGGGAAGTTCCATTGTTAAACAAGGCCTATGCTGAAGATGGTGGTGATGATATAGATTTTGATCGCCGGCAACTTAGTTCTGATGAATCCTTTTCTTCGAAGGTAACTAAGAACTATTTCTTACTTGTATGTCAAGTTATCAACTCAATTTTGTTTCCAACTCTTTGGAGTAGCTTTACTTTTATAACAGTTTTAGGCCAGCCCTCATTCATTGGTCTGGTAGAGATCGTAAACTAATAGAAAATATGTCATACTGTTATATTTTACTTAGAAATGAGTCATATAAACTTATGTTGCTCACTGTTATTGATTAGTTACTTTTATATTGTTTGCTAGTTTCACAAGACCGAGGATAATTTGTGGGCGAATGGATCATCAGTCTCAGAATTTGGAGATGATTATTTCGTTGTTGGAAGTTGGGAGCAGAAAGAGATCGTGAGCCGCGATGGTCACATGAAGCTTCAGACAGAAGTCTTCTTTGCCTCAATCGACCAACGCAGTGAACGTGCAGCAGGCGAGAGTGCATGTACAGCTCTCGTTGCTGTAATTGCTGATTGGTTCCAAAACTACCATGATCACATGCCCATAAAGTCCCAATTTGACAGTTTAATTCGAGAAGGCTCCTCAGAATGGAGGAACCTGCGCGATGATGAGACCTATAGAAACCAGTTCCCCGACGGGCATTTTGATCTAGAAACAGTCATTCAAGCAAAAATACGTCCACTTTCTGTTGTTCCCGGAAAGTCATTCATTGGTTTCTTCCATCCAGAAGGAATGGACGAGAAAAGATTTGAGTTTCTCCACGACGCCATGTCTTTTGACAACATTTGGGATGAGATCAGCAGTTCTGAACACGAGTGGCTTAACAACGGTGAAACTCATGTTTTTATTGTTAGTTGGAATGACCATTTTTTCATTCTCAAAGTCGAATCAGACTGCTACTACATCGTTGACACTTTGGGAGAGAGGCTTTATGAAGGATGCAATCAAGCATACATCCTTAAATTCAACAGCAACACAGTAATACACAAAACACAGAATGTTGTTCAATCATCATCAAACGAGTTAACAACCGATGACCGGCAAACTGTTGCGCAAATATTAGAGCACAACAACAAGCAGGCCGGACAAGTTAACGGTAATAAGGAGGGTGATTCTATTGTTGCAGAGGAAGAAGAGGAGGTTGTGTGCAGAGGTAAAGAAGCATGCAAAGAGTACATAAAAAGCTTCTTGGCTGCAATTCCTATACGAGAGTTGCAAGCTGATATAAAAAATAATATCACATTTTCGCCTCATCAAAGATTACAAATTGAGTTTCACTACACTCAATTGTTACAGTCTTGTTTATCAATTCCTGAGGTGGAAATGGCTGCAGCAGAGACCCTTGCTCTTGCAATAAATGAGATTTCTACTTAATGGTAGTTTAGAATTTAGATTGAAGAAATTAAGTGTACATAAGCTAACTAGTTTTTACAATTTTAACTAATAATTTACATTATGGTAGTCTACATAGAAAGCTCTTTTTTTGAGCTTTAGATTCTTTATTAATAAATAATTCTTGGGAAGGGAAATTATGTAAATGGCTCTGTAATATCTTTTTCAAGTGAGTGCAAAGTACTGCAAACTTTTGGCATCTGACATAAAGATTTTAATACTCGTGAATGCTGTTGTATAGCTTTTTAAAGACTTTTTTACGCATGTTACATATGTGTTTTGCATTTTGATTGAGATTCTGATTTTCTATGGTTAACAAAGTCACATGAATACACTAGTACTAGCTAGTTGGTAGAGTTGGCTTTCTTTTGAGGTGAAATTCAAAACTCTAACGAAAATCCATGGCTCTTTTTAAAATGATTAACTTATACCAGTACTTCTTAGGAGTGTCATTCGTTCGAATTTGTCTTTCATCTATAATTTGCATTTCTTTTTATTTTTATTTTTATTTTTGTTTCTTATTTTTACTTTATTTTTCTTTATAAAAATTAAAACAAAATCTGGAAAGGATTAATACATTCATTCAATTTGGTTCTAATTTGAACTTCAAAATCGACATGTTCCATTTTCAATAGTGTCTCTTATCATTGAATTAGTTTTTAAATTAAAGTCTTCACTATTATAATAAAATATTAAAATAAAACACAATAAAATATACTTTTGAAAAGAAAAACACAATAAAAAATACGTATATGAGAAGGTAATAAACTAATATTAAAATATATTCAGTCAAAAAGATATATTAAAAAATATATCAAAATATTAATATGTCATCTATTAAATTTTTTTCTTTAATTATTTTATTCAAATGTTCAATTAATTACTAACTTTTTTTCGTGAATAAGCACGGTATACTTACATGTTTGATATGAGTTGTATTCGGTCAATTTTTTAAATAAAATCTAAAATGTAATTCAATTCATAAAAAAAAAAAATGTGTGGATTTTAGTGGTGTTCTAAGGTGAACATTCAAAGTGAACAAACTTTAGATAGAATTTTTTTTTTGAATAAAACTTTATTTAGAGATGAAGTTACCCAACTTAACGATTAATTGGTGTTACCACAATAATTATAGTGTTTAATCGAATTTGATTTACCTAAAGTGGTTAAATCAATACATATGCACATAAATAATTAATATTATTCAATAATTCTAGTCATGCTCATATAAATAATTAATATTATGCATATGCATATAAATAATTAATATTATTCGACCATTAATTTAATAATTAATAATTAACATTATTCATTTTAAAGTACCCTAATCATGCTTACTTTTATTATAGTTGTTGTTACATGTGCTTGGAAGAGTTTCATGGGTTTGTGACCTACGGGCTGACTTGCCTATTACTTGATTTGGGCTCGAATGTAAAGCCCGAGGTTGATCCAAAACAATCTATACTATAAATATTTTAGACTTATTTCATTATATTTTTTAATTGATTCTTGCATCATAAACCTCTGGACATTATCGCATATAGTGTTAATAAAATAATTGCTTCTTCAAAAAATATAATAATAAGTTAGTAAATTATTAATTATTAGTTTTTGGTCAAACATATATTAATAACAAGGATATACTATATGAAGGAAATATTGAAGGAGAAAATCAACTAATATACACTAATATTAATTTGAAATTGATCATTGCTAAAATAATTTTATTTCCTTAATAAACTTTGTACCAAACAATTTTATAACTCTGAAATAATTTTATTTCGTTATTGAAATTACCGAAATAAATTTCAACAATTTATTTTTTACAAATTCACAATTATAAATACTACTTAAAATTTTATTTTATGCACACTCACTATTGTCTAAAGTACGAATTTGAAGGTCCTAAATTTTGCTAGAAAAGACTCACCGATGACTCCCAAACATAATATTAAAAGATATACAAAGCTTTATTCTTTCAATTATTGTTAGGTTAATTAGTATAAAAGAATTAGTATTTTTTTCTTTATTATATCGTTTTTGTATATGCACATATTCATACAATTAATTACATTTATATTGTCAATTCTAATAATTTCTACTGATACTAATTATGAAAATCGAAATTAATTAGAATGTCAATAATAAATTTTTAACTTTCTTTACCTTTATACATGTGAGATTTTTCAAAATATGGTCTAATTCAAGAAACCATATAAACACATTTTTCTCAAAATATTTCTAATTAATGTGGACGTTGAAACATAATTTATATAATAGGCGTTCAACTTTTTTAAACTCATACAGTGAAAATATAATTAGGTTAAAGACACTTTTATTTTATAATATTATATATTCTATAATTGGAAATATTGTAGGGATCCAGTCCACATTAATTGAAAATAATGTGTATCTTTTTTTTAAGAGATCGATGATGCTAAATTTAAAATTGAAAGTATTCTATTTTCTCAATCTAACATTCGTGGAAAATAATTGTATCAATTAAATTGTAAATTGAAATTTGTTGACATGCAGATTGAGATTCTTTAAAAAATTAAACTTAAATTGAGTTAATTGCATTATAATATTTTTTTTAATAAAATTATTAAAATGAAGAAACCGTGTAAACACAAAATATGGTCTAATTCAAGTATAAATACAAATTCAATTATAATATTATACATGATTTATATTTGTATACAATTAGTCAATCAATCACAATCATAATAATTAATAGGCTTAATTGCAGTTTTGCTCCCCCTATTTTAGTTGAATCACGAAAGTAGTCCCCCATTTTATTTCTCCTCAGTTTTGGTCCCTCTAAACATAATTTTGGTCCAAAACTTGATGAATTGTCATTTTTTTGCACTTATTTAAGTCACATCATGCCTCAAGATCTTGTGGTGCAACAATTGTACCTGAAGTCTATGATTATAAATGATGTAGTGTGACTTAAAAAAATGAGACTTCATCAATATTTGGACCAAAATTCTGTTTGAGGGACCAAAACTGGAGAGAATTAAAATGGGGGACTACTTTAGTTATTCAACTAAAATAGGGGGACCAAAATTGCAATTAAGGCTAATTAATAATTAAGATTCTTAATTGAGATTTTTTTTGTTTATCCGAGTGTACTTTGTTCATTTTTTAAAACCATAACCTTAGATTAGGAATTTGACTACATGTTGATTTTTAAGAACAATTTACAATCTTTTTAATCAATTTCAAAATAATTTATGATTACAAAAGTTAACTATCATTTCGTATTTTTATTTAATTGTGTGAGAAAAAGAAATATTATAAATATTATACTAAATAAGCATTAATTTATTTTAATTAATCCTTCCTATTAAATTTCAAATATGATAACTAACCACTTAGTTATCAAACATGTGGTTTTCAATTGAAATAAAATATAATTTATAAAATTTTACTTTGTAAATTACTAAGATAACATATATAAAATAACATATGGTTGAATAAAAAATTAATTATCACTTATTTCAATATTTTTACATATAATTTTGAACAAGATCTATTGTGGATATATTTTCAAATTAAATTTTATAAATTAAATTAATCACTACTTTTTAATAATATCTATCAATATCTTTATAAATTGAATATAATAAAAAAATCATGTGTAGAATCAGTGTTAAATTATGACACACTCTGTTTTATTAATTATATCTATTGTAATGGGTCATTGTATCAAACCTCTTGGTTAAAGTACAACTAAGTAGTGTTGACCCACTAACATGCCATTCAAAATTAGGTGGATTATATGCATAGTTTAAATTTGACTTTCTTTTTAAATACATTTATGATGTAAAAGTGAGTTAAATAATAAATTCAAAGCTACAAATCAATTCTAAACTATAAATTAGAGCTTCAGGTCAAAATCAACTACATAGACAACACAATTCTACTATGAAATATGTCATAATACTTCTAGAATCAATTTTAATTACTCTAAAATGTAACCACACAACTACCGACCAAAAGAGATTGGCAATACAGAACCAATAATAATAAAGCAGGTAATTTTTTTTAATTAATTAGTCCCTACATACACAACATCAGCATAGCTTTTGAATCTAAAAACGGGTTTCATACAATGTCCATTTCTGGACTATATTATCAGATAGATAACGCACTACTTATGACTTATGTTACATACGAAATCATGTCTTAAATATATAGTACTAGAAGATATAAAAATCAGGTTGACATTTTGCTTTTACTTTTAGTTGACACACTTGAATTAATAATTACAAAAACATCACTTTATTCTCATTTCATTTTCACTTTCCATAAACTTACAAAGAAAGAAATGGAGAAACCAACAATATCTTTTTTCACCGTACCCTTTGTAAATTCTCGAAAGTAAAATATAAATATGAAAACAAGTGAATCTTTTTATAATAATTAATTAAAGCATATCTTAACTAAAAAAAATAAACCAAACACATACTAAATTTTAGTAAGATCAATTTCTCGGATTTTGATTGCAATCAACAATCTACACATACACACAATCGACACGTTGGTGGTCGTTAGATAAAGATCAGTTGATTTAGATTTCAAAGTTGATATTCAACATCCACGCATTCACGCGTCCAAGTTACAAGAATGTGTAAATTTGTTCACCGTAGATCATTCAAATCCCAATTTCTAGCCGCAAATGAGACATTTGACAAGCCCATTTTCATTACATTCATGACATCTAAGGAAACATTCATTGTTGGTGAAGATTTTGCAACTTCCACAACAAGTTGAACAAATAGTAAATCCCATGTTAGCACAACCAATGCAAACACAATCACTAGTAACATTTGGTGTTCCTTCCAAAATCTTCCCAAGCCAACCCATTTCATGCAATCCAATCACTTCATCAGCTCCTCCAATGTACCTTCCTTTGATAAAAAGCTTTGGAGGAATCACTTTCCCTCCCAACACATTCCACAACTCCTCTCTGTATTCCAAATGCAAAGACACATCCCTTTCATGGTACAATATTCTTAAACTTCTCAACAAGAAACGTATGGTGTTGCAATCTTGAAATGTTTTCCTTATTCCTCTCAAACTTGTTGTGTAAAGAATTATTGATTTGGTTCCTCCCGGTGGACATTTTTCTTCAAAATCATTAAGAGATGGGAATTCTTTGATGCATGAAACTTTTGGTGATGTGTTATTAGGACCCTTTATGGTTGTAGTTGTTGTAGCTTTGAAATTGAATTCTTGTTCCTCAAAATGTTGTTTTTCATCATTATTCTCACTTCCACTGAGGTTGTTTTCTTTGTGGTCATCAAAGAATGGTGAAGTTGGAGATTTTTGGATAAGAATAAGGCCTTGTTTGGTTTTGGTTGGAATGAGTTTCAATTTTGTAAGAAAGTTGCTTGTCATTCCTTTCATGATATCTTAAGGAGTGTTACTACATGTTAAGGAGTGAAGAAAAGAAAAAGAGTGAGATATCAATTTTGTGAGTAGAGGAAGAACTAGAGTGGGCTTAGTGATAAATTCTATGTTTTAGTTTTCTCTAAAGTGACTAGATAAAGTAGAAATTAGAAACTAAAAAGCTTTGCTATGTTGGTTGCTTTATAAAAAAGTGTTTGAATGATCACTGAAGGTGTGAACACGAAAAAGGGGGTTGAATTGTGTTTGCACAAAGTTGATAATTTATTGATAATTTATAAATAATTAAAAATTAGTTTGGTTTTGGTGACTTACTTGGAGTAGAAGCAATCGAATTTAGAGGCAACAAACAATGAAAGCATAAATAATTTGACACGTAGAATTATCCTGGTTCACCACTAACTTGGCTACATCCAGTCCCCTCAGTCAGAAGGCTTTAATCCACTAATTCAAAAACCTTGAATTACAAAGCACTTGACCCTCCAAGCCAGTCTTCCCAAACAGTCTGACAACCCCAGACTTTTGAGGAACTAACCACCTTGACCCTACAAGCCAAATCTTCTCCTAACAACCTGACGACCCCAGATTGAAGAAGGAACTAAACCACTATCGGGTTGGATACAAGAGATTGAAACTTGTGTAGTTACTTCTAACAAAGCTGATAATAATAATAACTCTCAAACTTTAAGAAAAGAACACTCAGAAAATATTTCTTATTCGAACAAGTGTTTCTCTCTTTGAACTCTAAGATGAATTTGGAATCTTGAGCTTGAGTTTTTCTACCTTTTTCTGCTTTTTGATGTTTTTCTCCTTCAGCATTGAGTGTCTATTTATAGTGAAAATTTGAGCTTCAATTTAGTTTTTATTTAATACTGAATTGTATCTTGTTTAGATTGAGTTTGTAAATTTTTCAAATTGATTCTGTTCCTATTTTGTGTAGATTGACTTTGTAAATTCTTTAGAATGATTCTGTTCCTATTTTGTGTAGATTGACTTTGTAAATTCTTCAAATCAAATATTCTTCAAATCTTCATTAAATGTTGATCAAATATTCTTCAAATCTTCATTAAAATGTTGATCAAATATTCTTCAAATCTTCATTAAAATGTTGATCAAATATTTTTCAAATATTCATTAAAATGTTGATCAAATATTCTTCAAATCTTCATTAAATGTAGATCAAATATTCTTTAAATCTTCAATTAAATTTTGATCAAATATTTTTCAAATCTTCTTCAAATATTGTTCAAATATTCTTCAAATCTTGACCATATTTTCTTTTCAACTTGGTCAAAGATTTTCTTCAATTATAAATATGAATCAAATCTTATTTTAGATTTTTCATCCATTATAAATTTGAATCAAATCTTATTTTAGATTTTCTTCAATTATAAATTTGAATCAAATCTTATTTTAGATTTTCATCAATTATAATTTGAAATCAAATCTTATTTTAGGTTTTCTTTAAAAACATGAATCTTCTTTCATACTCTTTGAAGTCAAATATATTATTCTCATAAAATACTTTTATTAATATCAAAACTCTAAATGTAAAACCAACTTAGTTTTGGTTGGAATGAGTTTCAATTTTGTAAGAAAGTTGCTTCTCATTCCTTTCATGATATCTTACTGAGTGTTACTACATGCTATGATGCACTTAAGGAGTGAAGAAAAGAAAGAGAGTGAGATATCAATTTTGTGAGTAGAGGAAGAACTAGAGTGGACTTAGTGATAAATTATATGTTTTAGTTTTCTCTAAAGTGACTAGATAAAGTAGAAATTAGAAACTAAAAAGCTTTGCTATGTTGGTTGCTTTATAAAAAAGTGATTGAATGATCATTGCATGGTGTGGGGGCAAGGCTATACCCACCACTCTCTAATCCATTTTCTTTTATCATACTAGAGTACTGACACTTTACCTACCATTTGGTGGTGCCTCAATCATGGTAAAGTATAGTCTATCAAGCATATATACCATTCATATATGTCGCATATGTCAATTATATATATAGTGTACGAGACTATGTAGTATTTGAATTTATCAACATGGTAAACACATCTTAATAATTAATGAAAAATATATATATATATTTGAATACCAAAATAATTAATATATATATAATTAATATATATATATATTTTATAATTTTAATGTGGTCAACAAGTATCATCATAATTAAAGATGTAAAAAAACTGAATTAAATTAAAAAAACGAACTTTATGTGCAATTCATAAACTGAACTTAAATAATTCAATTTGTAAACTATCTATCACAGTTTGGGTTTTTTTGATGCAATTCAACTCGGAATAACGACTCAATTCAATTTTTTTTGGTTTTTTTTTGACATACCTAATATCTAGTTTGGTTCTTTTTTTTTTTTTTTTTAAC
>JBBPBP010000003.1:55468236-55481178 GCA_037974735.1 Cicer chorassanicum | reverse complement strand
TTTTTTTTTTTTTTTTGAAAAAAATGATGATTATTTTTTCTAAAGATTTGTTTTTTAGGTTCTGGTTTTGGTGTACTTTGGTTTCTGTAAGTGGGTTGTTATGTATTTTTGTAGGTATGTATGTTTGTGTTGTACTTTTCTGTTGGAATTGTTTGTTGAGTTGTATCTTTCTTGATTGTAATTCCCACCTTACTTTTGTCTCCTTCTACTTATCTTCACTTTTATGTCTTTGCTTTAAACTTTGCAGTTTTTTATTTTTATTTATTTTTTTTATCTTAAACTTATTATTTTTAGTATTATTATTGATTATTGATTACTGGTTATTTGTGGAAATTGAATTTCTGTTTTTGTATATTTTTCAATCCAGCTTCTGTTTCAAGACCTTTTATGCTGAAGACTGAATAAAATTCTGAGGTATAAGAACATACTATTTATGCTAATTCCCCCCTTTTTTCTTCCTATGAAAGTTTGTTCTTTTTTGAAAAAACTGAATTTTTTTTTCTTCTGAATTTTGTTATTTAAGTTCTTTTGGTAATTTTTTGTCTATCTTTGATTATAGGAAGTTGAAGTTGTTTATTTTATTACACAAGCTAAAAGATTAAGTTTTGAAATCATATTTGGAGTATGGCTATGCAAAGTGTTTATCTGAAGGAGAATGAAGGAATTGCACACAATTTTGTGGGGCAATTATCATCTGCTAATTCAGGAGCAGCACCTTGGTGGAGTGGTTTTGGATCTCAATCCCTTTATGGAGAGTCTGGTGGTTGTGGACAAATCAAATCCTTTTCATTGGAGCCACCTATCTCTGTTAACCAATTTGCTGCAACTAAGCAATTGGGTAGAGGAGCTGAACATGTGTTGGGGAAAGAGCATAACAATCACTTTACCATCTTTTCAGGTATGTCATTTCATTGTGAATGTATATCTCTATTTCACTTGTATGATTTTTTGGTCATTTGTATTTACACCAAAATAGTAAAGTAATTGATATCATCTCTTTGTAAAGTAAAGTTGTGACCTGTGTAGCACTAATACTTTAGATTCAAGACGGTGTTCAACATGTGTTAGTGTCTTACATTGAGCCGGCACAATAGAGATATATTGTTACATTGAATTTCTTCCATTTTTCAAATTATTATTGGTGTCAACGTGTCAGTGTCGTGTTTGGTGTCTATGATGTAAGAGTTAGTGCTTCATAGGTTGTGACTATATTGATGTGTTTTTGATTGACTTACTTGAACTTATCTATTGACATAAATACTTGTGATTTATGGGTCTGCTTGAGAGAACTTTTGAAAACAGCATATGACATGTTCATAAGTTGTTTTAGCTTATTTTCATAAACTCTTCGGATAACTTTTAAAAATCGTTTATAGTTTATATGGAGATAATTTTGACTTTATTTTATCTTTTGTTATAAGAATAATTTACTCATATGAATAAGAGCATGTAACAAAATTGGTTCCTTTGCACCTATTTGACATGGTCATATTGTGAGGTAGCTAGTGATGAACAAAAATAAATGATACAATTAGTCTGTTTTGGAAAATCTAGATGAAGGAAAGCTGCAGATGACAGTGTAGTTGTGAATAGTTTAGGGCATTAAGGATAAAGCAAATAATATTATTTTGGTAAAAATACATCTTTTAGTCTAATTTCCGTTTAGGTCCATTAATTTTTTCTTTTGATTTGGTCCTTTAAGTTATATTCAGTTTACACAATTAGCTTTTAAGTTATATTAAATTGTGTATGTTGTCCTTTAAGTTTGAAATTTTTCTCGAATTATTGTTATAAAATATTAAGATCTAATCGAAACATTGCAGTGAGTTGATTGTCCAAACTACTGTGCAAGTGGAGGAAGTTATTGACATTGATTATGTGGATAGACTTTTATTACTACTACCAAATTTTTAATATACATGTGTTTAAATGGTTATAGAGAAAATCAAGAAATGCAGACTATTTATATTATAAGGTTTGATGAGTGTTTTTTGAAGGATTAGTATGAAAGATATATTATTACAACATTTTGTAGAGTTTCTAATGATCAGTTGCTTTCAATTACACTAATCGTTATCGAAAGTGAGACAAAAGGCTAACAATATAAACAAAATATAACTTAAAGGACCAGGTCGGAAGAGAATTAAAAAATATAAACGACCTAAGCGAGAATTGGCGCCAACTTAAAGAATCACATGTGTATTTTTGCCTATTATTTTTTATTAAACTTTGGATGGTTAGAAACCAATTTTACAACATATCATGCTATGGTCAACTCTTAGATTATTTTTGCTTTCATGAACCACAAGGGCCCATTTCTATTTTAATACATGTTCTTGGTCGAGGGAAGAGAGACATAGAAATTATGGAACTTGTTATTTAGAATGATGATTAGTGAAATAGAAATAGGAGATTGAATATTTCTTAGCATGAGTTCTGAATCTAAAATTATTATGACACAAAGTCTAGTAGAATTGCTGGTTGTTTTTGAATTATCAGAGAAAATGTATTTTCTGTACAATGCACTTGCCATGCCAACTTGAGGCTAACCATTCAGATGTTTCTTCAGATGATTTTAAAATGTCAGGTGATGCACAAAAGCCTCATACAATCATATCACTGCAGTCAGCATTCCCTGATACTGCGACTCGTTTCGAGCTTGGATTTACTCAGCCTATGGTAACACTTCTCTAAAAAATAACCACATTTTGATGTTTTGGTATTTTATTTTTAGACATGTTTTACTTATGCTTCTTGGTATCTTTTTCCCTTGTAGATCTGTACAAAATATCCTTATGCAGATCAATTTTATGGACTCATCTCAACTTATGGACCTCAAATTCCGGTGCGCCTTTTACTTTGCTCGCCAGCTTCTTAATCCGTATAAACTATGTTATGCTTTCAACACGCTTTTTCCTATCAATTGATGATTTATACGTCTTTATTAATTCATGTATATTCATATGTAACAATGTAGGGGCGTGTAATGCTGCCACTTAACATGACATCTGATGATGGACCGATTTATGTAAATGCTAAGCAGTACCATGGAATCATTAGGCGTCGGCAGTCACGCGCCAAAGCTGTGCTTAGTCACAAATTGATTAAACGTCGTAAGGTATGATTCGATGTATGGTATTCCTAGATTCTCTGTGTTCGTTGAATTTTATTTGGTCTTGATACTGGAAGCCACTTTGATTTTGATTAATCTAAGTAGAATATGATGCATTTACTCATTAAACAAGGCTTTCTAGTGTTTTTTTTCTTCATTTGCAAGACTTGAACTCAAGACATTACTTATGAAGAGATTTGAAAGGAATAAAATTAGAGGATTATTATATAATAAAAATGATATGAAGTTATTTACAAACAGAAATTCCTGTACTTTGATTAAGATGGCAACTAAGAATAGTGTGAATAACAAACATCAAAATGTACTTTCTTTACTAATTACAAAATTTGATTAGTGAGATAGTTTTTCTTTTTTTAAGCTAACTGAGTTTTGTTTTTGTCTTACAGCCCTACATGCACGAGTCACGCCATCTCCATGCAATGCGGCGACCAAGAGGATGCGGCGGTCGTTTCTTGAACACAAAGAAATCTGCAAATGGAGATGGTAAAAGTGGAAGTAAAGTGCATAAATTTGGTGGTCAACAATTGCAGTGCAGTGGTTCTCAGAGTTCTGAAGTCCTTGAATCTGATGTTGGAACTTTAAACTCTTCAAAAGAAACTAATGGTCGCAGTCCGAATATTTCCGGGTCAGAAGTGACAAGCTTGTATTCAAGGGGAAATTTTGATGGCTTTGCGATCAATCACCTTGGATCTTCCGTCCACTCTCTGGCAGACATGATTGATGGTGGGCGTGGCGTTATCATGCCCACCAAATGGGTTACAGCAGCTGGCAACTGCTGTAACCTTAAAGCTTGATTCTAGAAAGAATCAAGTCGGGTTTGGTGCAATATTGCACCGAACCTTGTCCTGATAAGACCAGATGATTATAGGATCGTCCTGACATCTGGTCTTAAGGCAATCCATCCTTGGCTCAATCTTTGGCAATTCATCCTTGGCTCAATCTTTGGCAATCCATCCTTGGCTCAATGTACCTATGGTAACTATCTTTGTCTTTCTGCGCAGGACAGTCTCGGTACGATTATCCTGATACAGAAGACATATGCACGAATATTTTACTAATTTTCAGTGTGGAAATAAGGCACTGAAATCTAAAATCTAATTCTAGTTATGTTATGCGTGCTTCGAGTAATGTCTAAATGTGGTTTTTTATGATGTATTTCTGACTTTGGGGAGCAATGTATTATAGAACTTTGGTATGTGGATTTTGTTGGAAAAATAAATGTATTGGTGTGGATTTCTCCAATATAGCAATGTCAAATTTTTATTATCGTTTTTGCATTTGGAAATTTGCAAGTGCAGCAAACAATTGCATGCCCACCATTTTGGTGGTTACTATGTTATTGATTGGAAAATGGAGGTCTAGTTATGGATATAAGACTAGTTTGGGGTGGTTCATGGCCTTTTGTGAGAAGGGTTATTCATGGAAGCCAAATGCTAACAACCACCAACAAAATTTCTTCTCACTAAATGGGATTGGCTGCATGGATTAAAATTTAAAATGGATTACCATAAACTTATATATTGAAATTCAATACTTTGGGATATCATTAATTCATATTCTAGCCAACAACAGTATTTTTCCTATTTTAGAGTACTCGAAATTCGAAGACAAAATGTGGTGAAAGTGCTAAGATTTGACATTAAAAAAGAGAAAGAAAAAAATAGACCGTACAGATATAGCATAAATTAATTTTATACCGTTAGTTAATATAGTGTAAAATTGTCTAAAATCACTAAATCAATTAAAAATAATAAAATTGTCTAAAATCATTAAACAATTAATTGTTATACACCATTAATATAAAAAGGTAATTATAAATAAAATCACAATGACAACTTAAATAAAACCAATGTGACAAATTCTAACAACCACATAACTGTTTTTGAATTTAATTTTACTTGAGTAAATAATAAATATCCTAAAGATACTACTTTTTTTATTGAATAAAGAGAGAGAGAGTAACTAACAAGAATTGGAAGCAAACCTTATCCTTGTGTTATGTAAAGAAATGGATACAGTTATATTATTGTTGTATCTCCAATTCAGTTCTGAACTCTGAAACTTTGAAAAACTAAATGGCTTCTGCAACACCTTCTATTTCCTCATCTATCTACAACCTCTCATTCACCCATTCTTCTATTTCACTCACCACCACCAACTTCCCTCAAAGACCCATTTCCCATAAACCCTTCAATCTCAACCTCAACTCTCAAAGTTTCAATCTTTGCCCTCTCCCACTTCAAATTCTTCACCCCCAATTCGCTTCCTTAGATGAATTCCAAATTTCTCAAGACACCACAATTTCTCAACAAGAGAACTCAGAATCAGAAACATTTGAAAAACCACACCAAGAAGAAGAGCAGAAAGTAACAATCTCAGACGATGCTGGTAGACTCTATGTTGGAAACTTGCCATTTTCAATTACTTCTTCTCAATTGTCTGAGATCTTTGCAGAAGCTGGCACTGTCGTGTCTGTTGAGGTTTTTTCTTTTCTTTTATTTTACATAATTTGTTTGTTATTGTTTTTTTTTTTTAAAATTGTCTTTTTCTGTTTGATTGGAAAATTAAAAAAAAAAATGTGGATTTTATTGTAATATATAATACTCGTCGTTTCTTTGTGTTTTGTTTGATTGAATTATATAGATTGTGTATGATCGAGTCACTGACAGGAGCAGAGGATTTGCATTTGTTACAATGAAGAGTGTTGAAGAAGCTAAAGAAGCAATTCGAATGTTTGATGGTTCTGTAAGTTTTTTACTTTTGTAAAACAAATATTAGTATATTAGTTATTATGTTTAGTATTTTCTCTTTCTCATCGGGTTTGAATTCTAGTCCTTAGGTGGTACTAGTTTGATTGATACATTTATGATGCATTCTTTCTATTATTCTTTTTTTTTGGGTAGGAAACCAAGTACTACCATAATTGTTACTCATGGTCTTCTCACCCTACTCAATTAGTAGTGAGATTCTAAGAATCAATGCACTTAAGCCTCAAGTACATGGTTCAAATTAATCAAATTCAATTAATCAAATCCCACGGAATGCAAAAACTCACATGGGATGACAAGATCATGAGTAACGTTATGGCAGGTCAAACCATGTGGAGGAGACGGTGGCTCCATAGATTATTCCCACAAGCATCGATCATTTGGTTTGGTTACAGACTAATCTCTGCTTAGATGCTTAGGTTGCAAATTAAAGCTCTTCGCCTATAGTTTGTTGTGTGTCTATTCCTGAGTTATCAATGGATTGTAAATAATCCTTTTCTTAAGAGTTATGATATTAAAAGAA
Organism: Cicer chorassanicum; assembly: GCA_037974735.1. Taxonomy (NCBI): domain Eukaryota; kingdom Viridiplantae; phylum Streptophyta; class Magnoliopsida; order Fabales; family Fabaceae; genus Cicer; species Cicer chorassanicum. The sequence goes on along the minus strand of JBBPBP010000003.1, from coordinate 55,474,754 downwards.
AAATCCAGGTTGCAAAGGGGGGTGCTCTTTTATTTGCTTCTGTTTATTCTTAAAATTTATAGAACACAAGTTCTTACTAGTTTAACTTGGCAAAAAATGTTGGTTATAAAAGTAGTTGGGGTCCAATTTTAGTTTGCCAATGCCTTTGATAATTTTGGATGATGAAGTACTAATCCAGAAAATAATATATCTTTTAATTATTTTCTTTTTTTGTTAGTCCTGTGATCTAGGAGATATATCTAATAAAAAGCTATACTCTAATCAAAGCATTGATTATAGCTGAACTTTATAATCTAAATAATCAATTTATCATGACAATTTATAGTTGGTTGTATGAAAAGTTCAATGGTAATGTGATTGATTGTAATGATTTGCAGCAAGTTGGTGGTAGGAGTGCTAAGGTAAACTTTCCAGAAGTGCCCAAAGGAGGTGAAAGGTTAGTAATGGGTAAAAAAGTAAGGAGCACCTACAAAGGCTTTGTTGATAGTCCTCACAAGATTTATGCTGGAAACCTTGGCTGGGGACTGAACTCTCAGGAACTTAGAGATGCCTTTGCTGAACAGCCAGGCTTATTGGGTGCCAAGGTCATCTATGAGAGGGACAATGGAAGATCTCGAGGTTTTGGATTCGTCACTTTTGAAACTGCCGAAAATTTAGAGGCTGCTTTGAACGCAATGAACGGCGTGGTAAGAACAATTTTGACAGATTTGTTTCACAATTACAAGTTAGTCTTGTGATATCTCAATCTAACTATATAGCCACATTTCTTGCAAATGTAATGCAATGTTTTCAGGAAGTTCAAGGCCGGCCCTTGCGATTGAATTTGGCTGCAGAGAGGACAACCTCATCTCCTCCTCCGGTAGTTGAGGAAAATACAAAAAGCAATGTTGATAGCTCAGAATTGGTGTCTAGTGCCAGCACTTGAGGAAATATGATTGATCAAAGTTTTGCCCGCAAAATATACATCATTTAGCTTTTCGCCCAATTAATATTTTATCTGTCGAACTAGTCAGACTGGTATACACTAACTAGACTTTCAGGCAGTTGTGAGATGTATCTATAAGGGGTCGATGTCATTATATGGTTTGTAATTGTGAAGAACAAGCTCCAGAGTTTGATGGGATAATATAACTTATTCAATAGAAGATTTATTGAAATGATAACCTTCACTTGAGGGTATAAAATAGTGTTGAAAACTTGAAATATATGCAAAGTGAATGTTATGAGCATAATCTCAAAGGGAGGGTTCATCAATGCAAAAGTCTCACTTATTAGCTGAGACTCCCCAATTTAAAACTCATAAGAGGGAACTTACTTTAGCACCACAAATCCATTTGGACATCACAGCTTACTTCCATTTCATGCAAAAGTAACTTATCAAGTCATTATTTTGTAGTGAATAGTTTGCATAAATTTTTGACATCGCCCACTTTTATAATTGATCCAAGTTAGCCAAATGATGGCAACATATTTCGAGTAAATTTTGATATGGAGAATTTCTTTAGTGAAAAAAGGAGTAAGAAAAGGAATGAAAATCAAATCTCCACGTTAGATCAATGTCTATCAATATTCATTATCATCAACAAATGGGTTCTATAACACACTGCGATAATTGAACAACATTTTCAAACAAAGAATGATCTTAGACAAAAAGTAACATAGGCATTAAAATTACACTGGGCTAGAACTCATGCTGATTAATTCAAAAAAATGCAAAAAAAAAAAGGTACAATTTTCCAAGGCATGGCATGGTATGCAAAACCGTAACCGCCTATTGGAACCTTTTGGCTTCTTTAGTATCATAGTAGTTTTTTAAATTATATGTTAATACAACAATATATCACTCACATACTCGCCAGACTGCCAAAAACCACTTCTTGATATATCGCAGTACAAACAATTTCATTTTCACTTCAAGGACACTGCATAAGCTCTCTCAAGAAAATGGGGAACGAAGCAACTGAACAGCTTTGAATAAATGCAAAGAGTAGAGCCAAGTCATCAACATATCTGTAATCTGTTTATGAAGAATTATTGCCAGCTAGAAGAGAATCAGCTGCAGAATCCAAGTCATGCGGGAAAAACACCCTGCAAAGTGAATATTTTCCTTGGAGTTTCAGAATATATAATAAATAACCAACACATAAGATGGGATTGAGTATTCCTATTTATCGTTTTTATTAACCGGGTTTACCTTTCTTTTTTCCAAACAAAAAAATAGGATTTCTACAAGTGATCACTTCCATCAGTAATGGACAACTCAAGAGACAAGCTATGTTACCTGCAAGTGTTGTTGTACAATGTTCTACTTAGGTTACCCATGTCGTTGATTCCTTTACAGCCAGCAACCACCTCAAGAACTTGCCTGGAATATTACAGTCAATCAGAAATATTTCTAGGATAGTCTTTTAGAAGAAAATGGAAGCATAAGATTAACAATCATATCCAGGCTTTAAATTTGTGCAAACTTGAATACTCCTAAGTACATTAATATCAAATAAGAAGATATTTCTTGAAGCAATAGTACCAAATTGATAAGCAAAAGTGCAAAACCTCCCCAATTACCTAACTAAACAAGGTTCATTGCGGCCTTTGACAATGTTCTCTAGATCATACTTCTCTTTCTTCTTAGAAGGCCATTTAGAGTTAACAAAACCAACTCCGGCATGAGTATTCTTGATTTCACAGTATGGCGAGTCTGTCTCAATCATCATTCTCTCAACAGGAATACCCTTGACAACATCAAGGTTCTCAGTTGTCTTCAGAGAGCAACCATTTATACCTGTCAGAGTACCAAACAATGTATATCATTCATGGAATTTAAATGGAATGTTAGTATTCAATCATGATAATCTGATAATCAGAAGTAAAAAATTATGCAAGTCAACTAACAAGGGAATAGATATTCAAAAGCACCTAGATCCTCAAAGCTTTCCTAAAGTATGTAAATCTTTTTATCTCAAGGAGCTTGCAATTAGCACAATAAAAGTTCGCTTGTGGTTATATTTTCTAGAAGGCAAAGCCTAAAATTAGACATACCAGGGTGCCTTAAACTGAGGTTAGAAAATATAGTAATGCTTGAAAAGATGGATTTACCAATGTACATTTTATCAAATGAGAGAAGCTTAGTGCAATCATCCATACTACCAGTAAATGAATGGGTGACTCCAGCAGAGAACCTGTCATAAAAGTAGAAACAATTAGTCCATTTCACATCCCAAAGTGGTTATGCCATCAATAACAAGCAATAAAACAAATGCAATCTTATGTTAATATTTATGGGTGTGTATATCAGACATGAGGAGAATTGAGATCCAAATGATCTCAAGGCTATTTATTTCTTATTTGCAAGTAATTTATTATTTTATGCGCCGACAAAGCCTCAAGGTAATTTTTGTAACTCTTCAAAGGATGGGTTAAGAGTTTGAAAAGAATCACAAGTATCTTCAAAAAAAACCTACCCAGTGCAACTTGTTCCAAAGGATGTTGAACATTTTATATCATTTTTCCCTCAATCCCCAAACTTGAAAGCGTAAACAGCATAGTTAAGGTTGGCAACAATACTTTCTAACCCTTATGATTAAGTTCATTTCTCGAAATTAATAAAATGATAGGCTAAAAAAGAGGCACACCAAACAGTATTATTTGAATATTAACGATCTCAAAATAGTGAGATCCAGCAATCACACACCTGTCCTTATTTTTCTCAACTAATTCACAGAAATCTGCAGCTGCTGCTCGCATGTGCAAAAACATCGGCAATTTTGTGATGTATGCCAATTCAAACTGCTTCTCAAAATACCTAGCATTCACAAAAAAAGAAGATAATTCATTAATAATTTGATTTTAATATATTATAAAATCAAAAAACAGGGAGTGAGGGGGAAAAATTACTAAAGTGACGTGTAGCAATAGATAAACTGTGCATACTTCTTTTGAATCTCTGCTGGGCAAAAATGAAGCCGGTCATAGTCTAATCCACATTCTCCAACCGCAACCACCTTCCATATGAAAAAGAGAAAGAAGAATGCAAAGTTATTAATAAATGCTTACTTGGACAGTAGTTTCAGAGCTAGATAAAAAGTTCTGGAACTATATGAATAACAACATACACGGTGACATGTTTAGAAGTGAATAATACAATTAAGAATTCAAGATTCAGAACTAGGTGGATCAGACATGCACATCTAGTTAAAATTAAGATATATTTAGTAATTGTCTTGCTTGTTAGAGTTTAAGCACAATGTTGTCAAATTGCAGTTATAACATAGTAGAATTTGAACAAATAGTTATTTTTCCGCAGTACGTTATTTAATACAAATCACTATTTGTCGTGATCAGCGATTGACAAAATGGAAAACGGTTCAACCATACCTTCCCTTTCTGAATTCCCTCTTGAGCCAATGACAAAAGATCTTGAAAATGCTGTTCTGGATCTCCACTCTCCTCAAATTCCTAAATCAAAACACCAAGTGACATTTACAAACTCTTCAATAAAAAAAAAAAGAAAAAGAAACACTGCAGTTAAAAAACAAAAGGAGAAAAAAGGAGATCAACCTTGCAACGTGTTGGATGCACACCAACAGTGCAGAAAAGTCTTCCTATGATCAATCAATCAAACTTCAAATTATCATCAAAATCAGTGGAAACTAGAAAGCCATAAATGGATAAAAGAGTAAACATTAATTTTGGTGGTCAAATGTGTGAAGCATTTTCCCAATAATCATTGAATGTATCAAAATGACAACCATCTGTTTCAGCAATGGCAAGAGCTTCCCTTGATTCTTCAAGTGATCCACCAGTTACCTACATACAACACAAAGAGAACACGCAATTAATCATCTATGTCTGAATAAACTTAATTAATGAATGATTAAATCAGACATGAAAAGTGGTAAAGGTAATTAATACAATGATTCGGTGAACGCCAGCAGCCCAAGCCCTGTTCAAAACGGTTGGTATATCTGCGACGTGACATTGCTTTCCATTGTAGATTCCCTTAAACATTCCATCTGCACTGATTTGGAATATTAGAGAGAGATAATTGTTATTTTTATTGAAACACAAACAAAGTGTTTGATAAAATGCCTGACCCGTGAAGTTAACAGCAATATCTGCATATGTTGAAAGAGAGCGTTATCAATTATGAGTTAATAACAGAAAATGAAGCTTAATATTGTGAATTGAATGTGTGTTTTACTTTTATTGCTTACCTATCATCCGAATAGCTGCCATGTCTGCTTCGTTACCTTGCCACACCTCACTCACTCTATACAGAGAAGAAGTGAATAATGCACGACTTAAGATATGCTAAACTTTCGGCATAATGCTACCAGCACCCTACATATTTTACTACCCACACCCATGTTCAGAACACACTACAAAATATTGCGAGTTCTTATTAATTGTGGGTAAAAAATATTTTTGTACTATTTTACATTATTTTCAAAAAATAATAAAATAATAAGAGAATACAGATTCATTTATATTATTTGACATCTATAAATAATTTTCTGTCTCCAAAATGTCTCAACTAGATATATAAAGGAAAAATTACATCACTTCTTTTAACTTAATTTAAAAGTCATGTCATTTGTTTTTTTATATTAAATTAGTCATATATTTTAAAAATATTGAATAAATTTGTGTAAATTATCATTTAATAATATATTATAAAAATGTTTTACTAAAAAAAACTATACAAAATGTTTCGTCAGCACCACAATTAGATTTTCATTGACAACGACAAAATCACATTCTTTTATAAAAAAACAAGATCATAGTTAAATAAATTATTAATATGACACACAAAAAAAAACTTGTTCGTAACTTTGAAATAATATTTTGTTTAGTAAAATTTTTGAATTAATTTAAAGAATCTCAATCACATTACAAAATTACAATACATTTGTTTCAACCTCGAACCACATATTTAGTGTATTGTTCCCTTTAAATCTTTTACGTAAGATCTCATAGTTTTTTCCTTAAAAAAAAAAACTTTAAGTTATATGTTATTTATAATAAATTACTTTTAGTCTCGGAACACAACATCTAAATTGTATATCACCCTTCAAATCACTGCACCATACTCAAGAGAGTAACAAATAATGATAAATAAACCCTGGTGCATTATTCTTTCAGTATTGACTTGAGATGTTATAACTCTTTATAAGACCGCCTACTTAGTAGATAATGAAATGCCTTCGATTCATAAATACTCCCTCCCGTGTTATTGTAAGAAGAAAAAATTAGATAAATGCAATTACTTTTTTAATTTTTATATAAAATACAAATTAAGTTTACTAAATTGTTTGTTTTTATTGTCAACTATTTACCTATCAACATTAAATGTTTTGAATAAAATAAGTAATGTATTAAAAATAATAATATTAAATGAGTTAAAAATAATTAACTTTTATTTATAATAATGATCAAAATTTAAAACTTTTTTATTTATTTATAATAATGATCAGAATCAATATTGCATTACGTAGTTTTATAAATCTAAATAGGTTCGT
>JBBPBP010000003.1:55440153-55463323 GCA_037974735.1 Cicer chorassanicum | reverse complement strand
TAAATATTTAATAATTTAATGATTACGTATTTTCTCAATAGAAAAAGATTGATATTGTATTTTTTTTTGACACAATCATTCAATTAAGAGATTATGTATCTACATGGGACAGTATAAACTTATTTACATAATCATTCGGTTATATCTTTAACACATAAAAGTTTATTGAGATATATTTTACAAATAATGATTGTGTAAAAAAACAGTTATCAATATATAATCCTATTTTTATACGTAAAAAATTGTATACAAACATTCCTTTAAATATAGTGTAGATTTGTAAGTAAAAAAAGGAAATGTATTTTACCCCTCTGTTTCTCTTTATTCTTCTAAGCTAAGGAAAAAAAGGTACTGAGGATTGAGGAAGCACCCGCGAAATAGATGGAATAAAAAAAACTACTTACGTGAGATAATGACTTATACTTTTCATTTAGTACTTAATTAATTTTTTTGACAGGATTTAGCTCTTAATTACCTGCACATTACTCTTAAACTGAATCGATGGTTGAGAGGTCTTGTTTAGGTCGGCCTAAAGTGTATACGGCCCGAAGAAAAAATAGCTTACTACGGATGCTTGAAATAAAATTTTATAAACTAAATAAAAAAAGCAAATGGTTATTATAAAAAACAGGAATTATCTAAATCAATAAATAGACCTCAACTTTATTGATTTAAGTGTTCTTTCAAAAAATACTTTATTGATACAAGTGTAAATTTTTATACGAATGGAGTATGGTGATTTCACATCTAAATAGTAAATACTACTATCTCCTGAGCGGTTGATAATGCTAAAAGGCATTGGAGTAGGATGTAAAGAATAAAAGACCGGATGAGACTTATCATAGTTTCATCTTACGATTATTAGATTAGTCAACAAAAAAAAAAAAAAACTTACGAATATCAGAGCCTCCCTGTAAAACAATGGCATCATGAATTAATAGAAAATTATGATTTCGCTCGTCTTATTGTTCTTTTTTTATAACATCGTGTCTCCTCTTATTGTTATTTAATAAAACACTACTATCTTACTTTTTGGACCTCGAACCCCTTACTTTAATACTATACTATCTTTCTTTAATACTATACCGGCACAGAACATTTACAATTTCTTTTTGCACAATCTCATACCATTTAGGCATGTAGCTAACATTCATGCAATGGAAACAATCAACCATAATAATGGGTACGTAAAAGGTGAAACATGAGTTTCATTTATTTAAAAAAAATGTTAAGACAAAAGACCCTAAATGTTATTAACACACTAATACTATACTTCCAATGAACAAAGCAACTTAATTTATGTAAACTCAGTGCTTACAGTTACTCTTTTCTTTTTATGCAACAAGCCCTCCTACAACCATCATCGTAAATTTGTCTCATTTTCAGCGCACACGAATAGTGCAACTAACCCATACCTAATGTCATTCTTTACATCAACACCAGATTAAAAAGTTAACATTATTGTAACAATAGAAATTTGCAATGTTTTATCAAATTATACCATATCGTTCTCTCAAGTAAACTTTATACACCATATCCATTTCTGTCTTTCAACAACCCTGTAACAATCTTAAAACTATACCACTCTGAACTGCTATCCATCATACATGAAAAATCAGAAACAACCAATCACCCTTTGAATTACGCCCAAAACATTGGCATAACCAACTCTTGCAATGCTCAGTCGTGCATCCCACCAATGAGGTAAAAAATGATTCCATCACCAGTGCTAAACTCTGACATTCAGTCTTTGGTTAAAGGCAGGCTATACATAAATTTCTTGCTCATAACTTCCTCTCTCAAACTTGGCCAGTCCAAATACACTGACCAGTTCGATGAATTGTGTATTTTCACTGTCATTATTGTTTGGGCAAAAAACTGGTATTCTACAACTTTTCCACTGAACTTTTACATGGTTCCTCGTTCCTGTTCTTATTTGACAATTCATGGAAACGTATATATATACAGCCCCCAGATACAATCAAATCAAAAATTCTAGCATGAAAATTTTTACCAACTTCTCAAGTGGATTGGAGCACTGTCAAATAGTATTTATAGCCCTGGCACTTGCCCGAAGGCTTACTCATTTCATCGCCGTCTCCCAGAAGATTCCAATTCAAAACATAATTTGACAGGTCATATGTCCCTGGAGAGAATACACAGATCTGAAGAGGAACTTCTGCTGAGGACCTGGGCTCAAGGTGGACTTTGGTTGAGCTTGATCCAGACCAAATGTATGGGGAAACACTTTCCAATGATAGTGCTTTTCCTGGTTGGGTTTCGAGAGCATTTGATGTTACTTTGAGTTCATTCACTGGTGTAACATCATGCCAACCTGCTGGATTATCAGGAGTTGCTGATTGAACTGCATTTACACTGTTCATAAGTCCACCACTACCATCAAAATCTGTTGTGTCGATGCGCACAAAAACAGTGACACCAGATGAATTGTAAAGATGCATCTTCAGATTTATTTCACAGAATGATGCAGAGAAGTCATGATGCAAGGTTTGAGGTCCATCCACTAGCCATGAAATGGGACCCGTGCTAGCAGTACTGTCAAAAGAAAGAAAAAGATTAACATAAACCCCCATATAAAGCCATGTAATGACAAACACATAAATATGTAAAATCTATAAGAAAATCAAAATCAGAAGAGGAAGCATGCCTTAAGTGACACGAATGGTGAGACATAACATGAGGAGAATCAGATAAACCATGATTGATGGTACTGTTGAGAGGCCGAGAGATCAACACAAAATCAACAGTATTCAAGTCACCCAGATTCTACAAACATTAAACTCATGTCAGTAATAGGAAAGAAAAACAATCAAGTATAAGTATTTTAGTTAATCCCAAATGTTCTACCACGACACATGAAAACAAATTTGCCCTTTGGAATTCCTTAAACCTAGAAACTTAGCCAGTTGGTGTTGGGAAAATTTAAAAATTGTGACATTTTCATTATACATTCAAAACTTAAATCTTCTCATTATCTAGCTGACTAGTTGGCAAGTAAACGGGTAAAGTTATAAAAAATCAGTTTAGAAAAAAATTATACTTACTGCAAATCGAAACTTAGATACTATTTTTGCCCAATTGAAGCTTCAACTATGATTATAAATGTTCTTGTTCATAATATGATAACTAAGAAATTTTCTAAAAGAAATGTAGTAGGCTAAATAAGAACTAAAGATAAAAGAAAGCTTAATAAACGGAAATATAGACAAGAAAGCATTGAAGTTTTTAAGGATCAAGTTTTTCAAAAGCCAAAGTTCTATGGAGAAATTGATTATGAGAAATATGCTAAAGTTAAATCGTGTATTTTATTTTCTAACTAGTTTTAGAATCCCAAAATTTATCACACAATTCATCATTAGTTTAACAGGATGCAATTTGGTATCACATTTAAGCTTTTATATTGACTCATTAAATATAAAATTACTAAATTACAGACTGTAAAAGAATAACTTTCTTTTGATTGGAAAAAAGTATTAAAGAGAAGAGGTACAACCATGGGCAGAGAAAAACATAATACATGACAAGACAGTGCGGAAAATAGAGAAACCAGATCAACCCAATCCCTTTGCAATTACATTAATACCCTTGGAGCAGCCATGGGCACAGAACCAAAGAGAAGTTAAAAATACAATCTTGTTCCAAACCAAAATTTTGCACAACGGTAATCCTTTAAAGATGCGCGTGCATTCCAGACTATGAGAGGATAATGGTAATGGTAAACCGGTCTTTGGTGATGTTAAGTTTAAAGAGACCATCGCTTACACTTTCTTAATACCCAAAAGGAGTATGAGGTGAAAAATAAAATAAAATTTCATTGACATTCTGGTGTCCGTAAAATTCATTTTCAATCAGTTCTACTTTCACCTACTCAACCAGGCATACCCTAAATGATGATATAAAATTCAGAAGAAACAGGTTGGTTGGTTGGACATTAACAAAACTAAATAAATGTCTACCTCAAGTGACACTTTTTGCTGCAATCTTTCATAATGGTGGAAATTTACCAAAGGTACATTGTTAGTATTGTAAACTAAATCCTGACTGCATTGAGGAACCAATAATATATCATCACTTCCGTCACGGGTGGTAGATATGTTGTATTCCAATGTCGGTAATCTCCTCGATTTCTGAGAGCAAACAATACCTTAATTTAGCCCACCGTAATTGTCATGTGCAAAGCAGACACACAAACTTGATATCAAATTTTAGGTGACCAGCACATCATGAATAAAAATACACATAAATGGTGGATATATAATTGAATGATACTAAATGGTTTAACCAAAAAATGGAGTCAACAGAAAACAAACAACCTCAGATAACTAAGCATTTGAAGATACAGATTGTGAAACACTAATATCTAGTTCATTCCTAATTTTCTGCACCAAAGAATTTCACCTTTTCAATCATTGTATTCTTTTTGGGTTGTTTGGGAAGGAAAAAAAAATAGAAACAGTTTCAGGTAGAACAAAGTCATAAAGAAATATATATATAAATAAGAATACAAGGTTATGTTACTAAATAAAACCAGACAGGCTCAAATAATTTCATGAGGTTTGGATTTGTTTGAAGTACAAACAATACAAAAACATATGATTGACTTGCACAATCTTTTAAAGAATTTCTTACAAGAAAAAAGAAAATTATCACACAGATGATGAACAACCACCAAAGCCTTTTCCCACTGGGTGGGCTAGGCTACATGGATCAAATAAAGCCTTCTCACAAAATTAAAAACTATAGTACCAACCTTCAACGTGAAGAAACAGGATATTGCTTGACCAGCCATCAAAGTTTGCGAAGGAAAAATAGTATCAGGAGGTTGAAGTAATGATATTTCCCAGTGATGCCCAATAGATGACAACTGATAAACTTGGAAGCTTTCTGAGCTTGTCTTGTTAACAACATCCAATCGAACAAGAAAATCTTGTATTCTTAATCGGGAAGGACTAATTTGAAATGAGACGTCTAATGATGGTAATACCTGCGACCACCGAATTTGGCACTTGAAAATTAACAAGGTCTATCACTTGGAATCATTAAACATAATGACTCAATTTTTTTATAGCGCCATATAGTTAAAAATTACAGCATAAAGAGAGAAAATAAAACCAGTGAAGCCCAAAACTTTCACTTTAAGTACACATTATACTAACCTGCACATTGTAATGCAAGCGAAGAGTGCGATATCTAATGACACTTGATATATCTGCAACCTCGTAATAAATGCTCATATAAAGAGAAATATCACCAGGAACAGCAGCCCTAAACCAAAGAGGCCACAATAAGTGTGTTTCACCTTGAACTGAAGTGTCCTGAAACAAAGTGTAATTCACGTGACAAAGACGTCAGCAGATCCCAAAGTAGTAATACACAACTTCATCGGAAAGATTCAATACTAACCACCGGAAACGAAAATACTGTGTCAGACATAATATTAGGATTAGCATGTGAATCACTTTGCACTGAATCTATATTCTTTGTTAAGCAACCAGGAAACTCTAATTTCGCATTTTCTTGACTCCCAATAATCAGGAATCTAGGGTGACTTATCTTCATCTTCAGATTCTGCAAAAAAAAAAATGAACAAGTGTTAGCATGCAAGAAAGAGCAGGAAGAAAGCAAGTTCCACCCCATACAAGAATGTCAGATAACAGATTACACCTATCTTCCAATCGCTGTATGCAACTAAACCCTCAACTCCTGGTATGAGCCCAGAGAGGAGAAATGGTATTTTGATAAGAAAACATGACAAGAAATAAACAATTTTATTATATGATTGATTAAAAAGGGGAGAGGTGCACACATTCCCCTTTAACAAATGTTTTAACTTTTCACAAGCCATCAAATTCTCATAATGAATCTATCTATCCTAATTTCCCCTATTTATCTAAATGATATCCCTTCTAACTAACTACCCTAACTACTTCAGCGTGTGTTTGTTTCAGATACTTTCCACCGCAAACCGAGATATAACCCTTTCCAAGAGATGTCTTGCATCCACTAAAATCGATTTTGAGGAACGTGTAACAAACAGTCCGTTCTATCCTTTTACCCCTTCGAGTGCAACATTGTTCTCAAGGTTGAAAGTGGTTAGCCAACATCGTTCATGTTAGTGGTTTCCCAAAATCTGCCAGCAGTGTCCATCTTATTTCCCTAGCTTACCTTCTGCCAAAATAATTCTCTAGACTTTGCTGTTGTAGAAAACTATTTTAACTGCCTGGCATCTATGCAAGTTGACATTCAAAGACATGCACATAAAAGGAAAAAAATGCAACTTAACTCCAGAAATGGTACCTTAACAGGAAACTCTGATGGATTCCTCAACTCCAGCATAAGTTGCCGTAAATCTCCAGCATATGCCTTTCGTGGTAAAGAGTGAATGGAACCCTGAATCTTGGGTATGCTCTGGGATTTTTAAAAAGATGCTTTAGTATATAAATAAGAGAATATGTTGGGACTCTTATTATGTAATTATTAGGAATTTTTGTATTAGGCTAACTAATCAAACTCATTAGTTAGAGCTTTGTTATATATTCAGATTAGTGCTAGTACTCTTTACACAATTGAATAATACTTCAAAAGATTTTTCCACAGAATACAGGAGAGAGAGGAGAGAAAGAAAAATGAAAAAGAAGAGGGACACACACCTTGATCACCATAAATTTAAATTTCTCATTAGGCGGGTGCTTTGGCTTCCTTCTTCCTTTTACAATATTCTTCTTTGGGTGGCTCAACTCAAAGTTGTGAAACCCAACTATTGTACCTGATAGTTTCCATCGAACACCAAGAATTTCAAGAGTACCAACTGCCTTAGGAGTTACTGATAGTTGTACCTGGCAAACATGTACTAGACAATATCAGTTTTGCAAAGATGATAATTTGAAACTACAACAACAAAAGCCTTTTCTCATAAGTTGTGTACAAATACATGGATTGAATGAAGCTATAATGTCCTACAGTAATACAGCTCCCAATAATACATCCCCATTCAGTCCAACATTATACAGCTATTGGGTATCATATCATTTAAAAACCCAAACTTAGAAATGTGAAGACACTGTATTTTTTCTTTTACTAAAAACAATAGAAAATGTATTACAAGAGGATCTCTTTTCTAACCCCAGAGCAATGCTCCTCAGAGAAGAGAAATCTCTCTTTGCAAAACTAAGAATATGATTCTCGATGTCCCCTTCCCTCTCTCACGTTCTCCCTCTTATAACAGAATTGGTCACACCATTTGCTCTCTTCACTCACTGCTGCCACGTCATATTATTTCCCTCTCCTTTCCTATATTTTGATAACATCACTCTCCACCTAATAGACTTGTTCATCTGATTAATCACTTGTTTATTTGGGCTAACATTCCCATTTGAGGTCCAAACACTGAGCTACCTGCGTATATCAAGTCCTACAAAGTTTACGCTTTATATGTTCAGTCTTAGGCATAAGGGGGACATGTTGAGACTCCACAACAACTAAAGATATGGCCAAAGTAGTCCTTCTAAAGCAAGAGGAATCCTCACCCCTTGTGTTTCTGTCTAAACTAAACTTTTACCACACACACAAAAATCAACAATTTTATTTTTCTCCAAATTTATATCTTAGCCTGCCTTATTCATAAGAGAGAGGATCTGAACAAAAGAGAAACCATATGGGCCATATCCAGGTGCTCCATTTCCAATTTGCTAGAAAGGTGTATTGTCTACATCTTCCAGAACTCCAGCCCAATGTCAATCTAATACTTCAAGCTTCAATATAGTTAAGATGGAAATGTGATATTTCTAGAATTTTCACAAGAGCAACGCAATCTGCGTATTGCTAGTCAAAATTAAGATGTATAGGCATAGATAGATGTTCTTGTTTACCCGCAAATACAATGAAACTCAATTTGCATATTTTAGCCAAGACAAGATATCTTGTACTGAAATTTAGCTCTAAAACAAACTCACCATGGTAGTTTCACCACCTCCTAGTGAGAAATCAACCTCAGAAACCGAAAACGAGGAATTGTATGAGCTCATATCCCTGAAGTGGTCAACTTCATTATCTGTCTTCAAGCTTAATTCATTTTCATCTGTAGTATCCATGACAAACTATCACTAACTAAAAGAAGGCTACTAGTATAAATTATTGCAAAAAAATAAAGAAAGCAATAAAAAACGGTAGAAGGCATAAGCAGAAACTCGTAGCTTACTTGATGTAAGTTCTTCAGTACTAGTAGAATATTTGCATATAAGTGTAACACCAGATACGGGAATTGTGATTTGCAGAGGGTTTGTGAACTCAATATTAACCTTCACGGCTTCTGCAAATGGTGCAGTGAATAGACAATGCACCAGTGATGCATAACAGGGAAAAAAAGTAAGTTTCTTGAGCTGATTCATTACACCAAAATTATTTTATAAAGTAAATTGTAATGATATTATAATGAATGTATCCGTGGTCAGGTCAAAATTCATTTGGCCAAACGTTGTTTCATATTTTCATAATTCACACAAATATCAACAAAATTTCCACAAGAAAGTGCAGTTGTTATTAAATTTTCTAAGTACTTTCGAGTGAAAATAGGTCAGATCATAAACTGACAAGTGCAATTTAATTCCCTAAATGAATGGCATCAATGATTTTGCTCCAGTCCATCCCTCTTCTATGTGAATTATTTTAAGCTTTTAAACTATGTAATTACCATAAGTGCATGCCAAAAGTTCCAGAGTATCATTTCCACTCCAGAAGTACACTCCTGATGCTTTAGTGCAGATCACAAGGTTGCAAAAACCATGTGTCCTTAATCATACAACAACTAGTATTTTTGGACTAGGTGGAGTTGATTGCATGGACCAATGACGCCATAACGTCCTATCAAGTGTTGAGTCCAAAGATAGATTTTTCACCTCAAAATCTCTCAGTATGGTTTGGTTTGTAATTTTCCTCGATTTCCCTCTAACTAGAACGAGACTACCATCTCCACAATGGGGGCAACCCCACTTTTCTCTCTAATTGTATTTTTTATAATATCTTGTCTTGTTGTATAACCACTCATCCACCATAACATTCTCTCATCTCTAAGCACAAAGTTTACTATCTTGTTAGACTTTTACTGCCTCAAATTTGTTTCATACTACAATCAACCACGTGTCTTCACAATAAAATTGAAATATTAAACACTATCAACTTCAAAACAGACAAAGATCACTTGTCACTTATTCAAATTGCATTATTAGATGATAACTCACACATCAAGAGAAAACACAATTTTAAGGCATCTCTGATGATAAGAAAACGGAAAGCACTTTTACAGTAACTCAATAACATCTATAAGCATGCACTTACAAATTACTAGCATTTTGAATCAAACCAACATTCTTCCATTAACCCTTTAATTAAAAAAAGCAAGTGGTTTTTTTTTAAAGAAAAAAAGAAGTGTTACTACAACGTAAAATGTAAAGCACAAAATTAAATTAACATCCAATAACCAGGAGTAAAAATATAGGAAAGATATTAAGGTGAAACAAAAAGATATATAATAAGTTAATACCAACTTCAGACGAAATTCTACAACATACCTCCAGCAACACAAACATTTGATTGACTGAGCTTTTTTGGAATAAGCTTTGATTGCAACTCCAACCAATTAGCCTTGGCAGCAGTAAATGACGGTATCATTTCTTCCTCCAAAGAATGCCACAAGCCTTCTTTAGTGTTAACCTGAAGTGACACTTCAAGCTATCAAAATCAAACTACAACTATTAACTAATTTTCAACTTATGAGCAATAAGATCCACTGGAAAACAAAAATGTTTCTCCTGAACATTTGAAAAATAATAACACAAATAAATATTCAGATAAAGACACATGATACAAAGGTTTTAGCAAAAACTGCAAATACAAAAATGAGAAACTCCAAACGTTCCTTTGCAAACCACATAAAGAGAAGTGTAATTTCTTTTCTTTGCAAGTACTCACCTTACTGAGGATTTATATATCGATACCTACTATTATCTCGTGTGAATGAATTGATATGTGCCACAAAAGGGTTTCCTAAAGTCCACATGAAACAAAATAGTATTTCTATACAAAAAAAAGATGATGTTATTAGCTTGAAAATAGTTAGCTTTAGACATATGTGGTCCACTCGGTAGCTTGGTTTATTCTGAGCCAACTTCGCAGTAAATCAAGCATAGACCATAGTAAGCAGCTAAGATTACCAGGAGCCAAGAGCCTTTCAAACAAGATGATTCTTTAGCCTGCATGACTTAGAATTCCTAGGTACAGTCCTTCACAATAAAAATCAGTAAGGTGGATTTTTCAAGTGTAATGGCTTGAGGTTTGAGAGTAAAGGGACGTGTTAGATAATCAAAACTCATCATGTGCAACAGCTTAAGCATTCATGTTAAATAATAACGTATTGTCGTATCGGATACGTATCCGACATGAATACGGCGATGAAAGTGGAGTATCCGTGCATCATAAAAGATAAGGCATTTGTCACCTTATAAGCCGGTTTTGCAAGAATGAGTCTGGCCAAATCCAAAACTTAAGTTGGTATCATAGCCTATCTATTCGAACCACTCACCATATTACCCACCGATCAAGCCTAATAGTGTTGGGCATGACGAGGTTTATTGAAAAAACTCAACATTCACATTGGAAATAGTTAATAAAGAGAAGACATCCCTACCCCTGACGTTATAAGTCTCGTTTGTAAGGATGAGTGTCCCAATCCAAAATCTAAGAACACAACTTGTTCATGACAAGGGAAAGGAAAAGGTGTTTCCGAAAAGTCTAAATTTATATATATATATTCAAATGGCTAATTATTCATTAAATGGTCACATATTAACGACTCTTTGATCTTTTAACTAGTCAAGTGGTTAATTGTTCGAAACTGGAAAGGTTGTTATGAAGAAATTCCTTTCTTGTAATATCACCTCTATGGGAGCATGTCATGAGAGGGGTTGACTTAATGAGTCATGTAATTCATCTCTTACATCTAAAGCATATTTTCCTCGCCCTGATCTCTTTTCTGCTTTCATCGCCAAGGTTGTCAAACTCGAGATCCAACCAAAGATCTTTGGGATATAGAAAAAGCGTAGGTCGTGGGATCGTAACACGGATCTTAAGATCCCACAAAATAGACAAAGCATGCGAAGAGGATTGAGGAGAGTTTCAGATATGAGATTGAGAAGAGTTGTAGAGATGAGAAGAATTTATAGAAGAAATAGAAGGAGGGAATCTGAAATTGAATCATTTAAGGAATAGAAATTCCCAAGTTGGAAAGCAATTAATCGTTGAAAAAAAACCAAGTCCCAAGTTGCTTCAGCCTTCATGCGCATGCCTTTTCTCTTTGGAAAACGAGCAGAATTTGAAGCTGAAGAGGTGCAAAACTGGGCCAAAGCATGCGTTTTAGAATCGGGTCGAAACAGTGCTAAGCGGGTCGAAGCTTCGCGACACGGCGCGCCGATCCCACACTGTCACGCTCTTCTTCTGCGCGTTCAACGATCTGGGTTCTCCAACGATTTCACCTTCGCTCTAACACTGTACACACACAAACGTGTGACATCTTAAGATGTTGCGCTTTAGGTCTCGCTCCTAACAACCTTTGCTGATCGCCACTTCCCTTTTTCACTTCCTTCCTTGAGGAACCAAATGATGGGGGAAGGTAGCTGATTAGTACCTTATAACCTCTCAGTTCTTCACCCCTCTTTGCAAATAACTATTTCGTTTTATTTTATTAACCAATAGTTACCAACATTTTTTTGTCAAAAAAACATTTTGAGATGAGACGCCACCATTTTGTAAGATTGTGCAGCCATGGATGGAAACTCTTTCTTCCACAAAATACGGAAACAAAGTAAATGTAAAAATAAAATCCACACAGCAAAGAGGCTACCCATGTTATAGATAGGTTGTTCACAAAAGAGCTAATGTAATGTTAGAGAAAGGTCATTTACACAAGCCGTTCACAACTTCACTTGGTGAAATTCTAGGGTAGACTATAAAAATCAAAAAATGGAATTGAATTAACATGATATTCATATCAATGCGTCAATGTTGACCTTGTTGTCAGTGTTCCCATTGATTTTGGAACTCATTCAATTTCACGTAATGGTTGTTTTTGTGGTATAGTGTATTATTACATTGTTATTGTCATTTATTTGATTTGTTGGTATCAGGCTATCAGCTACCAAAAATAATTAATTAGAAAGAAGGACAAGTGAAAGAGTTCAAGATTAAAAAATGCAGGAAGTAAATGAGTGTGGACGTTAAAAAGTGAGTAAATTCTCATCTCTTACAATATATCACCCTGCTTGATATCTTAGTCAACATGTTGCATGATAATGGAGTATACTGCTCGCATTTTCTCTAGCTAGTGGCTAGTCAGTGATAATCTAGAATATTCCTGATTTCCTATGGTAGTTAGAATCCTATTGTTGTAACTGATAACTGCAATTGTACTATAAATATGAATATTGGTGATTGTAACAGAAAACATAGAACGGCGAAACATATAATTTTCTCTGCTTTCTCACTGTTAGATTACCTTTCTCTCAATTCTCTTCTACACTAGTATGATATCAGAGCCAACACTGAACACCCATTCAATTCGATTACATCAAATATTTTGCCAGTTTCCAATTACATTGAAAGGGTTATCCCCAAATACCCACATAAATTCAAGGTGTTAACACGTATCATGTATAGGCCATTAGATATTTAGAGTAAGGGTTACAGACCTCTCAAAAAGAGAGTTACAGGCTTGAAGTGACTGGGTAGAGGAAAAGAAAATTCCTATCGGATGATGTATAATATTCCAATGTTCACAATAGCATCTCTTATTAATTAATAGTTAATAATTCTTCAACTTTGCAAGTAGCATAGGTTCATTGTATAAATGTAGAATATATTCTTCTTATCTTAAGAAATAGAATTAGCCTAATTCTTGTCTTCTAAATTGCATTCAGAATTTATTATCTTTATAATCCCGGTATATACAAAGTACACACATCAGTCTGCTGAGTCTGTGTTTTGCCTCAAGCAAATTGAGAAAAACCTTCATTAATCTCCTCTAATACTTAAGTGCCAACCAAACCTATGCATATTATCAGAAAAGTATAATCTGTCCCCAATCCCCCACTTGGCAAATAATGAGTCTGCTAAACAGTAACCAGAGCTACCTAAATAGGAAGACGAAAATTGTTTGAAGATTAAAATCCAAAACACCCAGAAAATTGGGGAAACATAGCATCGAGTTCAACTTACAGCTGAAGGTGATCCAAAAGTTCGGTGATCTTCAAAAATGATCTTGAGTGAAGAGATGTTGATCACAGGCAATTGAAGTTTTGTTACCTCAAATGTCCGCCCGGTTTTCTGTAGATAGGTTTCAAATTAATTATGTACTGTCGAAGTCGGCATCAACATACATATTAACACTTAAAACTATGAAATCTGAAAACCAAATAGAGAGACCATCACCTCCACAATTTGAAGAAAGTCACCCAGGAATAATTCTTGTGTCTTCTTGGACTGGTGACTACAAGCCAAGATTTCCGTCATATGCTTGACAGCCACATCATACATCCCAAGAGAAGCATACCACCTAAAAAAACCATCTTAATTAACAAACTTCAATGAATTGCAATGCTTTTGATATAAAAATCACAATATATTATTGCTGAACCAAGTCTAACTTACTGTCCTATAAGGAAATGAACATGATCATTAATATAACTCCAAGTAGTTCCTCTAAAAACAGAAAGAGCACATCTGTATGTTCGAATTGCATGCTTGATCTAAACATAACAAAGTCAAGGTCAGAAAATTAATAAGAAAGAGTTGTATTATTTTGACACAAAATTGGGCAACAATTTTGATGGTTAATGCAATTCAAATACGTGGTTAAATTATGTTTAGTAGATGGTTAACGAATATAACAAGGAGTCAGAATTCATTAACCATCTACACAACACAATTAACCACGATATTGAATGTCAATGTCATTGACCGCAATTTCTAAATGTATATTTGAACACAAATTTTGGTTAATAGATATGTATATTTGAAAACATAAAATTCTATATTTGAACATGATTTGGAGGGTTATAATGAATATCATGTATATTTGAACACCTAAAATTTATGGTTAATTATGTTTAGTTGATGGTTAATGTGTTGTGACACACCATTACATTCATTAATCAATTACTAAACGTAAATGACCACATATTTTAACACTATTAACCATTTAAATTGTTGTCAATTTTTTATGTCAAAATTGTGCAAAAATATCATTTATCCAAAGGAAAAAACAACACATTATACTGCTCAATACCTGATCACACTTTTTATACTGCTCCCCAGAAAGCACTAGATGAAATCCATATTTGCGTGACATGGAGGGTTTAGACAGCAAGTAACAGTATGATGCTTGCTCAAGCATTACAGCAGAATGTAGGATATCCTAAGACAAGGAATTGGTCAACAAAAGAACATAATATTCCAAATTGGTATTATTTTATTTTACTTTAAAAAAAAAAAGCACTACCTCACCACAAATACGAAAGTAAACTGTAGCTGCCTCTTTATATAGATCTCGTGCTTTCAACATTTCTGTCCACCACAGACCACATCGTGTAGCATTTTGCTGACCCAATGACCCTAGTTTCTGGACACATCAAGTTTATTAATAAAAAATGTGGAAAGGAACGTAGCAATAAGAGAACATCTTGAAAAACATATTAATCTTTCTCGTGGCCAAATTAAACCATACATACTAAATATGTGTTAAAAGCATTCTCCATGCAATATTCAGCTTCTTTTCTTGATTGATCCAACATGAAGTACGTAAGCCCCATCATTTCCTGAAAAATAAATAAGGGAAGCCAATAGTGATGCATTTTCGGAATATTTCACCATCAGAAAGTTTATAAACTTTGCCTTGGAAAAAAAATGTAAAGCACTGCACTGCTAGGAAAACAAAAAATACTCCAACAAAGGGTTTCTTCTTAAAATTATTTTACTTTTCTCTTCAGGTAGGGGATGATATGGCAGGTGTCAATTAGGAAGTAATGGAATAAAGCCGCAATGTTGAAGAACGTGTTTGACAATCAATAGACACATTAGGAATGGCTTATACCAAGGTCTTCATGTGCATCTCAAATTCTGAATGCAATGTAACTTTACTACCCAGTACCGACAATCAAATCATTTTCATCCTAAGGTGACAAGAAAAGACCATGATAATATCTCATCTACAATATTTCCAGGCTTTCAAAGTTTTCATTCTTAAGAGAATAAACAGATCCCTAAGTAAGAATGAAACGCAATGCAAAAGGATAAGAAAGATTCTGCGGGTGTGGAAATAAATGATAGAATAAAACCTATTGAAGATACATTGTTTTCAATAACAAGGGAAGATGAGTAAGAATGAAGACTGTGAATTATTAGTCAGTTAGGCTTAGGTTTTGGCTCCGGGTAGATTGGCAAATGGTGTTTTGAACGGTGGTGGTTTTGCTGAAAACCGGCTAAAATTTTCTTTCAGAAATGGTAGCTAGCGATGGGAGTCAAAAACTGAGGAACATTCCTGAATGAATAGCACGAAGGAAGAGATTTTAAACACTCAAAAAGATGACATGGAGGAGTGCTGAGTTTCCCCTTCACAGAGAAGTTCTCTTTTCACATACAAACTATCAATTGTATATAACTCCCTCGTCTATCCTTATTGCTCCTAAAGCATCAGAGCAAACTTCCCCCAGTACAGCGTGGTTTGGGGACAAACCAATGGAAGCTGGTGAGCATGTCTCGCCGATGTTTGAAATATGTTCTCCTATAATTAGGACCAGAAGAAGTAACTTCCTTGATTAAATCCTAATAAATTCCGCCTTCTCCTATATCCCAACAAACTCCTCTTTATCCTAACAAATGACCTTCTAAGAAGTTTCTCAAAAAGCGTGCGAGTGATGACAAAATATGCTAAATATTATACTAATTAATAGCTATTATGGGGTGGTGTCGCATATTGTCCCCAATAGACAACCAACTACCCTAGCTAATCCTATCTTCTTTAATAATTCCCAGTTCCCACCCCTTCCAGCTTCAACACATTTTTCAGCATCTTTTTAAGCTATTCAATTCCATCGACACTTCTCTTGAACTTAAAGAGCAGAGCCTCCACCTTTCCTTTATCACAGTTGATTTCTTGCAACTTAATGAACCGTTGCAGAATCTTGATTTTAGAAATGTTACCCCATAGATAAAATTGTAATCCATGACCCTTGGTCTGATTTGATGGCATGGTTGCCTTCGCCATTTCTTCCCCCACGAATATTTAAACAAGTCAGACTAATTGTTAGGAACCTAGAGAATATCCCCTCTAACTAACCAACATCCAACTAATCCCTAACAAAACTAACTCCCCGTTGTTTATCCTAAGAGAAACAAATCATGATAATAACAAATAAATATATAAACTAATTCTTAAGAGATACTCTAAGATAAGAAATTAATCCTATGAGCTAGATAATCTAACATACTCTAGGATTAAATTGAAATCTTATAAGATATTTTCATATCTTCTGACAAAACCAATTTTCCCAAATAGCTCTATTTATCAAGGGAAATTATTTCTTATTTGGGAGGGGGGGGGGGAATACAACTTAGCATCCTTCCACTACTTCTTTACAGAAAATCCTAATCTAACTAAGCATATTTGAAAACACTTTCACACCACTTCCCGATACAAAATCACTGTGGTTTTTAAGAAGCTACAATTTGTAGCTTTGGATTTGCCACACGTTTGGTATCATGCTACCGTGAAAACAAATAGGACATAAAACCTATGTAACGGCCATGAATAAATATATGAAGGCCCTCTCTCTCTATTTTGGAAATGAAGACAAAAAATTACCTGCACACCAGCA
The DNA here is from genome assembly GCA_037974735.1 of Cicer chorassanicum. Classification (NCBI taxonomy): domain Eukaryota; kingdom Viridiplantae; phylum Streptophyta; class Magnoliopsida; order Fabales; family Fabaceae; genus Cicer; species Cicer chorassanicum. The sequence goes on along the minus strand of JBBPBP010000003.1, from coordinate 55,446,383 downwards.
TAACGCTTCCAGGCTTTATCAATCTTGTAATCTGTGGAAATTAGGCGATAATTTGACAAGGCAAGTTCATAATCTCGTAACATGAAAGCATAGTCCCCCAAAACTCGAATCTGGGATTCAATGGAGTTAAAGTTATACCTTCAACAATGAAACCAAAAACATATTAGAAAAAATCAAGATATTTGAATGCTACATACATAGTATACATGTACTTTCCATCATACAAGAGGAATTTATGTGGGTGACATACGTAGGACCATTGAGAGAATCTGCACCATCTTCTTTTCCTTTTCTCCACCATAAATTCTTTATTTGGTTTTTAAAACCTTTTCGTGTTGCAGAAACCTAAAAAACGCAATATTAAAGAAACAAGGCAAAGGACATCAGAATATATAGGTCAAAATAAGAAATGATGGATCTCAGATAACTAATACAAACTAAGAAAAATGACCTGTTGATTAAGCACGCGAATTTTTTGCTCCATGTTAGGAATGATGTGCTTAGATGTTAAATCTTGCATTAAATCTTTGATCTGCAGGGCAAGAAAAACGAGGTAGCAAAATCTATAATTTAAACTTAAACCCTATATATTCAATCTAACTGTTGTAGAAGGTGGAAAACAGCAAAATACCTCACTGATATCATCAATGTTAAGAAAGCAATCAAGATCTTGATTGGGTGAGGTATCGGATATCTGTCACAAATTCCAGGAGACAATAGCATAAATTGCATATTTTCACATGAATTAGACCAAAATTTTGCATCGCCACAGAAAAATGAAGCAAATAATCAATTTTTCATTTAATAAGGAAAAAGAACAAGTTACAAGTCCTCCAAACAAACTTACTTGTGAAGCCCAAGGATTATCTTGATGCTTGATTGGAGCATCTGGGGAAGAATTAATGCAAAGCATCAAACAGTCACTAGTTCCAAATGTACTCCTCATTTCTGTCAATATTTTACTTGCTCTGCTAAAGAAGAAGAAGGAACTCAAACAAGTTCAACACTACAGAAAAAAAATAAATCTATTTCCATGGAAAAAAATGAATAATGCCCAAGGTTGCATTGGGTTGCGGAAAACAACTGTCATATTTTCATTCTCTATATTGTTTTCTCAGAAATTCCATTTTCAGTCTTCGCTCTCAGAGAATGAGAAAGGTTGAGGATTGAAATTATTTTGACACAGTGCAGAAATTGAAGACCTGCTTTAAAGTTTGAAGTGATTTTCATACAATGTGTACATTATGGCCTTCCCTTCAAATGAAAACTATGTAGATTTTCAAAATAGACAGAATGTTAGTGTAGTAACTAATAAGGGCAAAATAGAAAAGCAAGGGTATTAAGACATGAACCTTCTGAAGCACGGGTAACTTACTAGTTAAAAATTAAATTAGGAAACTATCAAACCAAATGCATTTTAAGTGTTAGTTTTCCATGTCAATAGGGAGTTACTGTAGTCCGTATAAGTAATTTGTTAGGAAGAACAGAAAAAAAGTAATATTATAAGGATGACAAGGAATCCTCCAGTAAGTACAGAAAAAAGCAAAGAACACCAAAGGTTATAAAAAGCTAAGAATACAGCAAAGCTGCCAGATCTCTAAACAAGTCTGAATGGAAAATTCTCCAAAGTAACAATTGGCAGACACCAAACCAAAGACAGGCCATATATAGATTCCTATTTATATGGGAGTATTAGTCCCGTATGCAAACAATACATCACAAATGTGGACACTTTTGCCTCCTTCCAGTTGAAACTTTCAAATATTGCCTACAGAAAATTTTCTTGAGTAGGACACACTCACTATTTTTCAAGAACCCCAAACAAATTATTCCACAAAAAAGTTGGATGCCTTGCAGAGCAAGAGCAGCACATAGTTGAGAAAACACATAAAAATTAGCAATAAGAAGCATGTGAAGTTGCAACAAGTCATTTGTATCCTATTAATACTAGTGTCCATATAAAAACATTCAGAGGCAGCTTTCTATTTCTACATTGGTTTATCTAAAAGGAATATCTAATGCTTAGAAGAATGGCATAAGAATATGGAAGAAATATTTACAAGAAAACTTTCCATAAGTATATTAAGTTGAAACTTCACATGCATTTATAGATCACCGCAAAAAAATGCTCCCCAGTCCCTCTCCTAAAATATGCCCATTCATTTCCAATAAAAGGACTTTTCCGGAAAAGCATGCCAGGCCTAACCAATCTTCAGTAAACACCAAAACATAGCTCTCCGATCCTAACATGTAAGAGATAAATCTCCAAAAAGTCATCAAGTAATAAAGTTAAAAATGGCAATATCTTTCTTGGGAATATGATGAAGTCACCAATACCAAGAGTATATGTAATATGTTAATGTTAATGGAAACCAGTATGATGTCACAGACTCACATGTGTGATGTGCCTATGTATAAATAGCTTCTCTGAACAAGAATAGAAGAACCATCGGGATGGTATATATCCATACCTTTCTGTGGGACCATCTTGATTGTCATGCACTAACAAGTAATGCTTTGAAATCTTTGGATCCATTGTACCGTCATTAAGAAGGGACGGAAGCTTGTTGGTATTGAAAAGGTCAACAAATCTGTTAATTGGCTGTTCATCTTTTGAAGAAACAGCTAAAAGACCTGCAAGTTGCATTCGGGAGAAAAGGCAATTATATCTGAAAGGATGCAAGGAAAATAGATGAAAATGCCAAAAGCCAGAGTATCTGAAGAACGGATACTGCAAATTTTGTAAGAGAAAATTAAAAGGAATGACAAAGAAATAACTAATCCAAAAATCATACAAGCCACAGGATGATCAAAAGCTTCATGGTCTGAAAAGGAAGCCACGCGGACAAGCTCTTTATTGAAAAACTGAAACCAGGATGGTGTATTTCTGTCTTCAGAACCTACAAAAGTATTTTTGTCAATCAAAGCAAGTTTCAGAAAATGACAAAACAACAAATGCATTTTCATCATACTAAGTACTAAAACAAGTTTCGGAGCTCCTCCAAGGGCCAAAACAAATGAACCCTAACAGAGCACTAGCGTGTGCTCAAGCTTGTTCGATTAAATTATTACAATATATATCATAAAATCCAAGGTTTATTCAACAAACTAAAGATCTGTGCTCGAGCTCATATCAATTCCGAGCCAGAGCAATTCAAAAAGAGTATTCTTTATATAATCTATACTTGTAAGTTGTACAGCTGGGCATTTGTAGAAATAAAACTAAAGAAGTTATTTAGCAATGTAAAAGCGTGTACATAAAAAAAAATACAAAACTATATATTAAACCCCTAAATTACTCACAAATTTATAATATGCATGTATTCATCTGTGGTTGCAGCTTAAATTATACACATACGCAAGTGAATAAATACCTTTAAACCACATACAAAAGATTTTAGTCAATTAAAACAAAGCATTGCTGAAAACAGAATCTAAACAATGAACTCCACTTACTAGCAAGTTCATGATTGATTTCCGGCACATCTGAGCACAGCTCAGAAAACACTTTCTCCCCTGAATCTGTAATAACTTGCTTCAATTGCTCTTCAGCAACCTAGTGAGGAAATGTAGATACACAAATAAAACCACATTATCATAAATCCTAAAATATGAACACATTTGTTATATATAAACTCAAAAATCACAAAAAAAAAAAAGGTGGAAACAGTGAGTTAACCTTCAAATCGGGCTTCCTAACACCGGAACCATAGAAGAGACGCAATTTGAATTTATGAATGCGATAAGGCTGATCACTAGCGGTTCTCACTGGAACTACAATAAATGAAAAATGCGAACCATAAATCACGATTCAAAAAACCTCAATCGACGAAGATGAGTTGAGAAATACCGTCGATGTTGTTGAATGAGCAGAAAGGTGTGAGCATCTGGAGGAATGAGAGGCCGTTTTTTAAGCAAGCTTCTTCGACGGAGGGAGTAGAAAGGACCATTACAACCGGAGTGATTTCCTCCAATAGCATTTGTCCTAGTGGCGTTCTCGCCGGATCCATCGTCGTTGTTTTGTGATGTTTTCTTCGGTTGTTATTCACAGCTTAGAATTTGAGTCTGTGATGAGGTGGCTATCAGATCGGATCTCTGGCGTCTGAAGGAAGATTGAGATTTGGGAACCAGTCGCCAGAAAGAGGGAACCGGTTCACTTTGCCTTCTACGACGTCGTTTTTGAGTTCCAGACTATTGGATGAAACAGATTGAACAAATGTTCTATGCAGTGCAAATTTGCAATGCTTGCTGCACAAAAGCCTTTTTTTTTTTTTTAGGATTTGTAACTTTTCTATGTAATATTTCATTTTTTTGACAAAATATTGTATGTTTTATTTTTATTTTCAAGTAACAAAAAAGATTTTGTGTTTGAAATTTAACTTTTTTTTATTAAAAATAATATTTATTCATTCAAATCAAAAGAATATATAACATCACAATTATACAAATTCATCAAAAATCAAAAATGATTAATATATAAGAATACTTAAGTTATTATTGAATTTATTGATCAAGGTTAACCAAATGTCGCAATTAATTAACTGAAAAATAAAAAAATAATAATAATTTTTTATACAAATAGTTTTTTTTAATAGAATTGTAACTAAACTGCACACTTTAAATTAATTATTTATGAGTGAAGAATTCATGATTCAAGCACATATCCCTACGTATACTTGTACTTTCCAACTAAGGTGCATTTACGGGGCTTTTACAAATAAGTTTAGGAAAGAAATAAAATCTACAAATTTCATGAGAAAAAATATTTAAAGAATGTTTACTATTATTTATCAACCAGATGTTTAAATCTTCACATGACAGCTAGATTTAAATTCACATTTTTGTAATATATGGACCATAATTTTATCAATTGGATCAATTTTTAAATAAAACAACATTTAAGTTTTTTTTCAATAAGTAAGGTCGGCTGCATAGATTAAACAACGTTATAATATTAGTATTATATAATATGTTTTATTTTCATCATTAATCTTTAAATCTTTTTAATAATTTTTTTTATAATTTTACTAATTTTTCTCATGCCTCTAACTATTTGATTATCCTCAGTATAATCTAGTATTCTCACTGCAAAATCTCCACGTCTAATTTTCATAAGCCCAAACCTTTATATCGAGTTTTTATTATAGGTGCTACCTCAATTATCTCTAATATTATCTTCATAATCTTGTCTTTTATATTAATCAATTTTGTAATTAATGTGTTATATTTTTAAATAAAATGTGAAAGAAGAAGTGAAATTCAAAACGATTTCAAGCCAAAAAAACTTTCAGATCGAGCCCTAACAAATACATTTTTAACACTAGTGTGGTTAAAATATCTAGTCTGGCATAACATTGTGTCAATAAAAAAACATGTAACGTAAAATACAACTAAAAGGTAATGTCGTAGCATGGGTTTCAACATGCCGTATGTATTGAGTTTTCTTTTCAAAAAATAAAGTATGGTGTTGGGTTTAACAAAAAAATGTATAGTGTTGGGTTTGTTTTGCGATGACTTGGGAAGAAATTTGCTACTTACACCCCCTTCATTTTTTGTTACACACATTTTAGCTTTTAAAATATACTGTTATTAATTAACAAAATTATCCCTAACAGTAACACCCAAATAAAAATTAACATATATATTAGTTGGTTATGTGTATTTTTATGTAAATTGAGTTATTGTGTGTATGTCAAACTAGTTAGTGTATCTAGTCTACGTTCACTTACAATTTTTACGGGCAAGAGAAAAATGAAAATATCAAAAACACTCAAAAGAATAATTACATATATAAATAACTTTTGATGAAGTTTTCTTCCTTAAACATGGTATGAGAGAGATATAGTACATGAGATTTTTATTGGGGGTTTACACTCTTGTTTCTCAGGAAAAATATAGTTTTAATAATCTAAAATTTGATCGGGAGAAAAATAAAGTATGACTAATAATTGAGTTGTCTTAAATGATTTGTCTTTAATTGAAGTTCATTTATTATTTGAGTCACTCGCGATTAGTAAAAAATATGATTTGGGAAAATGAAAAATGGACTTTGACAGATAAATAAAAGGTTAGAGATATTTTGAAAATTATAATTAATTAATTCGTGTAAGATGGGTATAAATAAGATGTCACAGTCTAATTAGCAAAAGTTGTTGGGAAATATTCTCTTCATCCCAAAATAAATTAGTCATTTGATTATTTCATACATATTAAAATATATATATATATAT
>JBBPBP010000003.1:55424336-55439832 GCA_037974735.1 Cicer chorassanicum | reverse complement strand
AAAAAAATATTACTTTTACCAAATTATCATTGTTAAATATTGATACATTATCAATGTCATAAATGTATATAGGAAAATATTACATTAGAAATGATACAAGTAGTATCAATTAAAAGATACAATTGGGAAGAAATACATCGGAAATTAAAAGAACAATTATTTTGGCACAAATTCTCTTTACAAATGAGTCAATTATTTTAGGATAGAAGGGGTAATAAATTAAGTTTTAATATAGTAAATTATTTACTAACTTATGGCGGTTCCATATCTATTTCTTTCTATTTGATTTGGTTTAGATTCACATGCATGCAAGTAAAAATAAATACAAAGAGAGTGAAACCTCATTCTTTGTGACGAAAAAGATAGAGTGACTAAAGTGTATTTTTTGTGAATGATTGAATAAATTTGAAGTCTTTAAAAAAAATTGAAGGTTTCTAAATTTAATCTCTACTAAATTTTAATTAGTGTTTTAGTCATTCGTATTATAGAAATTTATAAAATTAACCTTTATCGTTAATTTGGTGTCGAATAGGATAATGGAAGTTTGACTAGGACATTCCATGTAGACTTTTTAATGGTGTGGCATCCGCATGACAACTAACTTCATCTTAATGATTTTTTAAATTATTTAACGGATAGAAAAAGTTAATTTAAATAAAAGAAAAATAAAAAAATAGTGGATCCTAAACCGTGACCCTAAAAAACCATAAATCTAATAATCTATTGTCTTCCTCCTTCTCAAAAATGTTCAAGATCACGCTGCTTTAATATACCATTGACTTTAAACCTCAGAGACGTCAATATTTTGGAGTAGGGTTGTTCATCGACACTATATCCACATAATCAATCAATATCCATATAAAAAATCATTTGTTATAACTAATTTTTATAACTAATTCATATAATTGGATTTAATTTCACAAAATCGATTATAAAATAAGATATACCTATAACCAGTTTTATAACTGGTTTTAAGTTTTTAAAACCGGTTTTTAAATTTATAGGCTTAAATATAATTTTGGTCATTTATTTTTTACCTAATATTCGTTTCGATCATTTATTTATTTTTTATTAATTTTGGGGTTTTTTTGTCTTTTATCTTTTATAAATAGTGCATTTTAGTTTTTTCATCACAACTCTTTTAAAAGATTGTATAATTATTGCCATGAACTATTGAGATCAAATATCGGATCAGTTGTAAAGTTAAATATCCAATATTAATAAGGATTGAGTGAAATTACAATAAACTCTGATAAATGTCGTTCGTTTCAAATAGTTTACATATGTTTCAAAACATGCAAAAAGTTTTTTTTTTAAGTGCAAGCCTATTATTGGGTTATATATTTTATAAAAAAATTATACTGATACATATATATTGACAATTATTAGAATAGATTCCAATGACTTGATGTTGCTATAAGTTTTGTTGTGATTGTGACAAAGACCAAATTACATCATTTATAAAAGATAAATGATCAAAATGAATAAAAATAAAAATAAAAGATCAAAATAAATATTAAGTAAAAAATAAAAAAACCAAAATTATATTTAAGCAAAAAATTTAAAAACCAATTTATAATCAAATTTCAATTTTTTAAACTAATTATAGACATAAAAACGGCTATCTTAGTCCATAAATTGTCACACTTTATTTAAGTTAGTTTTTAAAATATATAAATATTCTATAAAGTATATTAATTCTGTTAATTTAGTCTTAGTTATTAAGATGTGACGTAGAGACTATAATTATGTTAATTTAGTCTTAATTAGGTTAATTTCTTAATGTATTTGATCTATCATTGGCTTCAGTTAACTACTAAAAAGTACATTCATTCATTTAAATTGGTGGAATATAATGAAAAGTATGAATATTTAAATAAATTAACAATATCAAACTTAATAGCATGAAATAATAAAATATCTACAAATATGACTAAATAAAAACGATCCTAATACCCATATTTCAAGATCTATAGCATTGACGATTAAATAATTGATTGAATATGTAATAGATTGAAATTAACATATCAATTTGAATCAAATTAACACTAAAATAAAACAAAAAATCAAACAAACAATGTCACATCAAGACAATATAAAAAAACAACGTTGCATACGAAGAAATCACACAAAAAATACAAAAGAAAAATTACGTCTATTTAAAAAAAGTAATTTATTTTAAATAAAATAAGATAAAGTTTATGCATATAAGTCATTCCGAACCAAACAATGACTATGAATCTTTCTCTTCGATGGACGAAGAAGAAGGAAGAGAGACCAAGATGAAATGTTAAGAGAGAGGGGCGGCTGGATTTTTGTTAGTATTAACTAGATTGTGAGTCTTATTAAAAATAAATAATTAATTAATTATATGTTACAACCACTGTATTTATACCCTTTTATATTTTTATGTGATATACATTTTATTTGCTAGCTATTTATCACTACTTATTATATCACTAACATATTGCATATATTATAGGCTAAATACCACATGTGGTCCCTTAACTTAATTTCAGTGGTCCCTTAACTTAGTTTCAGTTAACGATTTAGTCTTTTATCTTTTTCTTTTTTTCCGATTTGCTCCTTTATGTTTTTAAATAATTTCAGCGTTACCCTTTAAGTGAGGTTTTGTTAAGAAAAAGTTAAAAAAAATCTCTCCTCCATGTTCAGAAAAAGTTATCATTTATGTTTTGGAAGTATTTCAGAAAAATATTCAAAGTTTGTTATAAGTTTGATAGTAGGATTGATTCGTTAAAACTGAAGTTATGGATATTTATATTCCATAGAAATAACTTCAGATCAGTGACAATTGTTCATAGAGGTTTGATGAACATATGCAATGATATAGATGATAGATTTTTTAACTTTTTCTTAATGGAATCCTACTAAAAGGTTAACACTGAAATTATTTAAAAACATAAAGGACCAAATCAAGAAGAAAAAAATAAGATAAAGAACCAAATAGTTAACCGAAATTAAGTTAAAGGACCACGAGTGATATTTAATCTAGTTATATTATATTATTTTTTCTATATATTTCTTTTTCTCTCTAGTTGTCGCGTGGATTATTGAAATATTTTTGTTTATTTTATTGAGATGAGACTTATACAAAAGGTCAGCATAAGGGTACAAACAAATTAAATTGTCAAAATTATTAATTAAAATCGAGAAGTAGCTGGTTGGACCTAACCCAAGTTGCAGCAAGTCAGAGATCAATGGGCAATTCATATGCTCAGAATGGTCTCTCCTCTTAATACGGTCAGAAAATCATATTCAAATGTATATTATTTTATGTCAACAGAAAAAATATATTGACCTTCAGCGAACAAATACTTAATATTACTCATGAGCCACACGTTTTATAGCAGCTAGCTACCAGCCCGCACTCCGCACCATACTCAATTATTTTACTTTGGGTGGGGGCGGGGGGTGAAGGTGAAGGGGGGGTGTATTCAAAGTTTGAAAACTTAGACAACACAAACTTGAACTATTTGGAAAGAGAGCAGTTACCGACAAAAATTTGTGTAACACATGATCTCACAACAAACGTGTAATTTAATTTAATAAAAATGGATTACTAGGAAACAATACTAACGATTTATCTTATTATTAGAAGAGAAATGATTACTTACACATCTTATATATTTTGTAATCATGCTGTACAGTGGTTGTAAACTGTGAAGCTTAGAGGGATTGTGCATGCGCACATTTATATGCATTAACTAATACTGTATAGCATATGGTAATTTTTTTCTTGACTCGAGCAAAATTCTAGCAGTTCAGAGTTTTACAGAAAAGTAAATAAATATTAATTAATAATTAATTTAATTAGAGTTTGGATTTGAGTTTATATTGAGTTCAACTACTTTATTTCACAAATGTGATCAATGGATGAATAAGTTATATATTGATTGAATTATAATGGATGAATGAAAACAATATACTAATCTATTTAAAATTATTTAAAAATATTCAATTCAAGACATCTACTACTCATAAAATTCATTTCATCCATCCATCCTCATTTATTCAACGGAAATATTCGTACAATGCATCAATAAAATGATATTAAAAATAATAAATTTTATTATTTTTAAAATATTTTTTATTATTTCATAATAAAAATATTATAATTATTTTATTGATAATTTCAATAAAATGATAGTCATCGGCGACTCTTAGAGTTTGTGGTGGTCTATTATATTTTATGAGTAATGTTATTGGAATACATAACTTGACAGAAAATAAAAAACAAAGAATACATAACTTGACAGAAAATAAAAAACAAACAGTACAATAGAGAATGCTTTGTTTTTCATAAGATATCAAAGTACTATATTTATGTTTCATTTTATATCACAGGTGTTTCATTAATTTTACTCATATTTTATATTTTAATTAAAAAAAGCATCTGAATTTTAATCTATTAAGAATTTTATTGTGCGTTGGAAAGTGAACCCTCATAGTTAGGTCAGAAAAGTATTTTGCACTAGAGAATCTAAGTTGGTCATTTAATTATCAAGGTCCCGCGCGGGTTCGTAACTGATTTATTTCCACGCCATTATTTTTGGGATGCCGCATTGATTCATTTTGGTTCAATATTTATATGAAAAAGATCTGCTTGAACACCGTATGTATCATACAGTTTGACTTTGAACATCATATTACCAGCTATGCTTCTTACGTACCTACAAAGTTGATCATTTTCTAGATGCATGCATAATATATGCATTTTTTGAAGAAAAAGAAAAGTAATCACTCCTCAAAAGTGCGCTACAAACACTTCATGTAAATTATTTGTACTTTGGTTTGGAGGTTTCTTCGTACCGGTACTTGCAAAAACAATGCAAAATTAATTCAAAATACAAAAAATTACATGACATTAAATAACCATATGTTAAATATTGTATATTTAACTAAATTTAAGATATGTGTGAGAGTTGAATTTTAGAGTAGAAATGAAGGAATGACTTCTTTTTCTTTTTCAAATTAATGAAACTATTAAATATGTAAGATCAGATGTGCACCTAAGAGGGGGGGTGAATTAGGTGTTTGGTTATTTTGACAGTTTTTAGAATTATAGTGATTGATTTTTGCGTTCAATGTTGATAGATGAAGAAATAAATAACAGTAAGTAAATGAACACTGCAAATTTATCCTGGTTCCCCTAATAACCAAAGGTACGTCCAGTCCTCTTGCTCACCACAAGAGATTTTCTTCACTATCTGTCAGAATATGTACAAGTCCTCACCCTGGGACCTTGGCTACAATCTTCTAACAAACTTTCAAAGATAGAACACTACTATCTTAGATATAGCACTTAAAGAAAATACAACTTTCTTTTACAAACACTTTGTCGTTTTGATAAGGATATAGGAATAGAATGGAGGTAGTATAATTCAAGATTTATTCAAGTACTTTGAGAACCTTAAGGATATGAAAATGATATGCAAGTACTTGAATTTCTGAAAAAGACTTAGAGAAAAATTCAGAAAATTTAGTTCAATGTCTTTTAAAATGTGTAATTTGAATTCGTAATTTGAATACGAAGTTATGACCTATTTATAGTCTTCAAATATCTCTTTAGATTCGTGGCCTTTGATCCAAGAGGTTTGAGAAAGAATTGCAAGGTTTTAAATTGAATTCAAAGCTGAAAAATTGCATTGCTTCCAGTTGTATTCGACTACAGGATATCTGTATTCGAATATAACTTGTTGCAACGTTAAAAATTATTCAAATATTTCACTGTGTAGTCGAATACAGATGAGATGGTCAAGTCTCTGACTTATCAATTTTTTATCTGTATTCGAATACACATTGGTTGTAGTCGAATACAGATGATATGTTTTTGCTTCTAACTTAGCAAATTGCATCTGTATTCGAATACACCTGGATTGTATTCGATTACAATATTAATTTTAGTCAAAAATAAAGATTCTAACATTTTGAAAATATTATTTTAGACTTTTGAAAATATTGTTTATGCATATGCAAAGTATGTAAGGTTCTCTTGTAGTTGAATTATGGCTTGAATTATTTTACCTTTATATAATCTATTTGTTTGTAATTCATCAAAGGATGTTTGAAAATGAATTGGAGGAATTCTTCTTTTTGTTGCTGTGTCACCATTGGTCTTTGTGTGTAATCAAAAACATGTATTTTTACAAAATATTTCATAAAATAAACTTAAGTGGAATTGAGAGTTCAATATAAAAAAGTGTGAGCGATTTGATGGACCAACATAATATATAGACCACTTTTGACCAATGTTCATAGGTAATCCAAAATTTTAATGATAATCAAAGACACTATTTGAAAGTAGAAATTGTTGTCTTAAAAATGAAATGAACATGAATTTTTACTTCAATAAAACAATGTTAGTAGTTGATAGATATCTTAATAAATTTCGAGTAAAAGTGGTCCACTTATAAAAGTGGTCCACCTTAGAAATAAATTCACATGAAAACTAACATATATATAGTATAAAGTGACCCACCTTTAAAAAACACACACTTTCAATGTAAATTTGTTTTACATTGACAATTAAAAATAATTCGTCACGTCGACAAAACATTCAATAACTGCTTTTGATCTAAAAATTGTTTGATATAATGTAAAAGATTGAATGATGGTGTAAAATAATTTTACAATGTCGGTATATACCTTTAAACTCATATAATAATAATAACAATAATAATTAAAAACAAAACTTGTGCCATTAATTTGTTGCACAGTGTACTCAATTATCAAGAACCATTCATCAAAATTAAATTAAATTGCTATCAAATTACCTATACCTTTTATGGCCAATAATTGATGCCTCCCTAACTCACTCCTAATTGTCTTAATTTTCAACTAATTTTGTACATCATTTAAATTTGTCTAAGATCGAGAACCAATGAATCTATGAAAATTCTAGTAATTAATTAATCTCACATATAATTGGGATATGAAGAAAGAAGATTACTAGGTATGCATGGAGAATTTCTCCAAACCCTAGCATGCATCTTAAGTATCTCCCTTGCTTTCTCTTTAGTCTTACTTCCACAATCAACTTGAAGAACCAAACAAAGTTTAGCCACAACACCAAGTTTAAGCATTTCTTGAACAACATTTGGAGTTGCAGAGAACCTTGAAACAGACAACAGAATCCTCACACCTCGATCATTCGCCACGCTCGAAACCCTTAGAATCTTCTTCGATACTACAGCTAGCCCTGCTCCATGTCTCAAAAGTTCAGCTCTTCCTTCAGCACACTGACAAAGATTCTCCAACAAAACCAACATCATTTCATTTGGTTTTCTGTCTTTGCAGTTATCTAACAGAAGTTCTATCAGAACAGGAACTGTTCCTGCTTCAACACCTTTGATTCTGTTTCTTCCCCATGGACAAAGCTCAATCAAAGTTTGAAGTGTTGCTTTTGATACTTTCATTGATATTTGATCCTTCAAAACTTGCACTAATTCCATAAAAAGTTCTGTTTTTTGATGTAGTAACTGCACTGGTTCTGCAACTTCTGTCAAAGATTTCAGTAAAAATACTGCATAAGCTCTTGATTCAAAGAAACCCTTCTGCATAACTTTTGTTAATGATTCAATGAATTCACCGTTTCTGAAACATAATAGAGTTTTCAACCCAGATTCAGAAACATGAAGATTATGAAGTATGCTTAATGATTCATCAACAAGGTTATTCTCTGTTAATAAAGATGCAGAGTTCTGATCAATGTTGTCTATTACAACTGATGCTAAGAATTCAACAACACCTGCATCTTCCATGATGCGTTTATTTGTTTCACTGCCAGAAGCAATGGATCGAAGTCTTTTGAGGGGTTTAATTTGCATGAGAGGTGATGAATTATGAGAAGAAGCTTCATTGATGAGTTTTGTGATTTGTGTTTTGTTGATTGGTGGTTTAGGAGTTGGAATCCTTTCAATGCCTTGTGAAGCGTTTAATGTACACCATGCTTGGATTAATCTTCGAAGTGTGTGGTTTGGTGTTAGATCAGTTGAATCTTGTAGTTGTTGTTTTGTAACAGGACATGTTATGTTTTTCTTTGAAAATAGCCATTTTTCAATGCTTTCTCTGTCGTAGGTTATGCCTGTGGAGACTGTCACTGGATCCTTCATGATTTCTAATGATATTGGGCAGACAAAGAATGATGGAACTTCAATCTCGTGATCTTGATCCATGTCTTGAAGAAAAAAATATATATCTGACTTTACTCGATTCGAATAATTAGTCTATGCAATTGCGTGGAGAGTGAAGCAGAAAGTAAGAGAAGAATGAAATGAATTTTTAGAATGGTGAATTTGTGATGGTTTGGTAGTTTAGCAATGAAGAGATGAGAGAGGGGTGATGGTCTTATTTATATAAAAAAACGTGTGCTAAATGTGGGAATATTGATGATTTGGGATATAGTCAAAACACGCGAAAAATGATACTATTGGATAGCCTCCATTCAATAGAGAGAGAGAGAGAGAAAAAGAGTGTGCACGATGACTATTCAACGTGATGGAAATATTGGAATGGCTCAATTAATAACAACTTTAATTAATTAATTTACTAACTCGTCAACGCCAACTAGAACAAAAAACGAAGAAAATAACCAAACATTCATTAATAGGCACATGGGGGATATGCTGTTTGACAGCTTCTATATGGAGCATATATGGTTTTACTACTTTTTACATGCAAGTGTTTCGTTGATGTTTTTTCCTTTTCTACCAAACATGAATTTTTTTTGTTTAATTAAAAGATGCTCCACATTTTAACCTAAGATAATTGTGCAATTTTATACAAATATATTGTTTTGGCAATCTTCAAAACTAAAAAAGCTTCAAAATATTCCTTTAAAGAGACTTTTTATGAGGAATAATTTTAAAAAAACTTAAATATCTTATTTTAAAAGTTCAGTTTGTTGGTTATTTTTGTTAATACAATACTAATACCGTTATTCTTCCTCTAAAAAACTCTAAACAACCTTAATACATAGAAAAACTTAATTACTACCTAATCAATTTCACAGTTCAACCACATAGAAAAACAATTTGAACAAACTTAATACATAGAAAAACAATAATAACCAAATACAAAAATTCACAGTTCAACCACACTAAGAAGAATAATAAAAAAACTTACACCTAAAATTTATCGAAAGCACAAATTTGTTAGTATTTTCATTGTATTCTATAGTTGATGATGAAAGTAATAGTTGTTTGATAATAAAAATACAAATTACTAGGCACCGTAAATCAACTTCAAAACATTGATTTTTACAAGAAGGATGAAAAAAGAGCAACTTATTATTATGAAATACAAGTCTAGGTTTTTAATAAAAAAGGCGGTGGCTACTAGGTACAAGTCAACTAACATTTTTCTTCACCTTTAGATAAGAGTTACACTAGTTTTACAATAGACCCTCTACAATGAATTTATCTTCATTCAATCTCAAAATGTCATATGCAACAAAATCAACCACCGTCACCATTTCCGATTAGTGTCACTCTCCTCAACTCTACCACTACTACCATCGTTGCCTCCCCTTAAATATTCTATTGCGCACCATACGCCAATTAAATCAAATCATTTGTACATATTAGACTAAATCCAAAAAATAAATATTTGAAAAATAATATAATTGACTTTTCTTTAAGTGATAGTTGTATCACAGCATTTACTAGAAAAAAAGTTGCAGTTTCATCTAAAATAGTAGTAGTATTTGTATTTGGCGGCTGGTCGACAAAATGAAATGTTTATCGACTAAAATTTTTCCACCGTGTTGTGTAATTAATGAATGTGTGTGTAAAGTGTGAAGAAACAAACAAAATCGCAAGTGGAAGATGAAGAAGGTTCAATTTTACTGTTGCGAAAGGAAAAGGCCGCCTAGAGCCTCGAGTTGTTTCATAGCGTGGAATCAGTGTCACTTTCGTGTCCTGTGCCCTCTTAAAATCTGTTTGGTTGGGATGACAAAGAGCTGACAAGATAAAGATAATTTAAATAAATTCTTTTATTTCAAGTTAAATAACAACCTCTTATTAATAAAAATACGTGAATAATATTTTAATTTAAATATTATTCACAATTTTTAAAAAATATATACAATTTACTGTAACATCAGTAATTGGGTAATTTAATATTATTCATATGTTATTCACAATTTTTAAAAAATATATACAATTTACTGTAACATAACTAATTGAGTAATTTAATATTATTCATGTTCATATGTATATATAAAAGACTTCATTGATCATATTATGATAATTAATAAAAGTTGATAGCAATATTATATTTATTGACAATTGATTTATTTTTATAATTTATCTTTAAAAAAATATAATTAACTAATTTGTGTATTATATTATTTATTATTGATCGTAAAAAAATATATAAATGAGGATTTAGCAAAAATTAATTAATGCAATTAATTTAAATATTGTCATATAAAAAGAGATAGATACATTTTTCAATATGATCTTATATTTACAGACAAATGTATCCTTTTAATTTTCTTAATGACATGCATTACTTGTTATATTTAATATTTATACATTTTTAATATAAAGAGTTTTTATGTCATAAATTAATAACAATCGTCTCATTATTAAAAACATTTATTTTTTATTATGATTTATTTAAAACAAACATGCGTTTGATTGTAACGTTTTAACAAGTTAAACTTTTTTAACTTTAAAAAGAATACACATTAAAATAGAGAAAAAAGTATTTTAAATTCGAATTCTAGCAAATAATACATGAAATATTCTTACAACTATTGTTACATATATGCTAATGGAACGAGAGATGGTGTTTTTTGAAGCCTTAAAGGTCACGAAGATGAAGGAGAAAGTGAATGGAGGATGAAGGAGAATGGCGAGAACGGAAAATGGAGGCGCTAGGGTTTGCGAAGATGAAGGGGAAAGTTTGCAACGAAAAATGAATCATACTCTGAGTTGTTTATGGTAGTGTGAACGGTGATGAAATGGATAAGCGGTGGTGGAACGGTGATGGAACGGATGAAATGAATTTTTGATAGTTTAGGATTTGTTTCACATATTAGAGTTTAAGATTTGTTTCACATATTAGAGTTTAGAGAGGGAATAAAGTTTAGAGAGAGAACTTTATTTTAGTGAAAAATGGAGAGGGAACTTTATTTTAGTGAAAAGTGGAGAGGGAATTTTATTTTGCTTGAAGTAAATTTTTGTTTGTTTTTTAATTAGAAAGAGAATTTTATTTTAGTGAAAATTGGAGAGCGAACTATAAAAATTTTCAATCAAAAAAGTTTTGTCAACCAATTTTAATTAAAAAGAAAATATAAATAATAGAAACCGATTTTTCAGTCACTAAAACTTAAGTAGCTAAATTTTGTATTTTGGTCTCTAATTCAGTCTCTAAAGTTACTGAAATAATTTGGTCTCCAAATCTGTCACTAAAAGCGAAATTTTTAGTAGTGTTAACGACTGAAATTTAGGTCGCTAAAATTCAGTTGTTATTTCAGACTCTATATTTCATTAACGACCGATTTAATGACGAAAAAATATTTAATTTTGAATTTCAAAATTATAGTCTCTATTTCGGTCGCTAGTGTGACTGAAAATATTCGGTCTCTAAATTGGTCACTATTGACGAAATTTTTAGTAGTGATAAGATATACTTTTTTATATTGAGAATATATAATAATCAAATAGATAAAAACTTAAATTTGAATACGCTGGTGTTTTATTTTCTGGCACAATTAACACGAACAAAACGAGTGTCAAATAATTTAATAAAAAACGAGTGTGAAAGAAAAAGGAGATAAAAATGCTTTATAGAAAGAACAAAAAGAAGGAGGGGATAAAAATGAAAAGAAAAAAAGCAGTGAAGATAAAAAGAAAACCGGGTGATGATGAATACAATGACGCACGCAGCTGGTGATTGTCGGTTACGAAATATGGCACGTTGTAACTATATAAAATATAAACTTACAGCTACAATACAATACTGTGGATTCATACTTATCCATATTGTTTAATTGGTTTTTATTTTAAGAGGCTTTTTTTTTCTATAAATTTAGAAAAATCAATATTGTAACGTTGGACCATGATATAAATTAATTAATTTAAATTAATAGAGTATAATATAAATTTAATATTTCTAAAATCAAAAAAAGATAAAGCTATAAACATACTTATATCATCTAAATAAATAACGTAAAACATACGATTTCTAGAACTAATTTAATAAAATCAAATTAACTAGAATATCCATATTTCTAAATCTGCAATGTTGACAATTTAATCGTTTGTTGAATTAGTAATTGACCGAAGTTGATCTGTTGATCTGTCAATATAAATAAAACGAATAATGCAATAAGACGATAAAATCAAAAGAATATTGCATCAAGACAAAAACTCAAACAATATAAATTTGAGATGATGAAATTATAAAAAACAAAAAAAATATTATTTATGTGAACACGACTTATTTAAATTAAGAAGAAAAAAAAAGAAACATATAAATAATTAAAAGTTAAACAAATAATTTAAAACCACTTATTTCAATAAACAAGAAACAATATAAACTTAGATAAAGCGTTGACTTATCTCCATAGCAAAACTTAAGATACGTTACTTTAAAAACTCGTCTTTTATATGTGAGGAAAAGAAAAATAAATAAAATTAAAAATTGTTTGTTTATACGAATTTGCGTCAAAATAATAATTTTTTTTTTAAGAATAAATTATATTATCTGCAAAGAGCATAAGAGAGGTGTATTTAAGGGTTAATTTGGTACAATCAAGAAAATAGAGAGTATTTAATAAATGAAAAAATAGGGGAGATATTTTTTCAAAAACAATTTCTGTTTTAACATTCGAAATTTAAATATACGCGAGTATATTTGGTTTTTATATTAAAGGTAATGTTAATAAGTGTTTTTGTTAAGGAAACTAAAAAGAAAAGAACAAATAATTTTTGAGTGGAAAATTATAATTTTTCAATTACACAAATTTTAATATACTTTTTATATTTAGATTTTCAAAAATGTTACCTACACCCCTCACTTTACTACCCACACCCCTCATTTTTTTTTTATAAAACAAATTACCCAAAATGTCCTTACCTACTTCATCTTCATCTTCATCTTTATCTTCACCTTCACCTTCACCTTTATCTTCAAAACCCTAACCTTCATCTTCATCAACATCTTCGTCTTCATCAGTTCAAGTATGTTTACGTGAACTCAGTTCACGTACTATCTGAGATTTTTACAAATTTACAATGTACGTGAACTCAGTTCAAGTACGTTTACGTGAACTCAGTTCACGTACTACCTGAGATTTTTACAAATTTACAATGTACGTGAACTCAGTTCAAGTACGTTTACGTGAACTCAGTTCAAGTACGTTTACGTGAACTCAGTTCACGTACTACTTGAGATTTTTACAATTTTACAATGTACGTGAACTCAGTTCAAGTACGTTTACGAGAACTGAGTTCAAGTATGTTTACGTGAACTGAGTTCAAGTACGTTTACGAGAACTGAGTTCAAGTACGTTTACGTGAACTCAGTTCAAGTATGTTTACGTGAACTCATTTCACGTAATACCTAAGATTTTTACAATTTTACAATGTACGTGAACTCAGTTCAAGTAAGTTTACGTGAATTCAGTTCAAGTACATTTACGTGAACTCAGTTTACGTACCACCAATGAGTCTCAAACTCCATTAATTCAAGTACGTTTACGTGAACTTAATTCACGTACTACCTAAGAATGAAAATGATGAATGAAGATGATGAAGATAGAATGAAGATGAAGAAGATGCAATGAAGAGGAAGAAGATGAGTTAGGTTAGGTTAATAAAGGGGAGGGCAATTTTGGAATTTGGTTTTTAAAAAAACTTGAGGGGTGTGGATAGTAAAATAGGGGGTGTTGATAGCAAAAGTGTTAGATTTTTAATAAGTGCCTTTAGGACAATTGTTACTATTTCACTTAAATTAGCAATTAAACGATTTTTTTGAGAAACTATTTTCTAACATTTAAACAATTATAATAACTAAATATTATTTTATAAAATTTCAATTTTTTTTTTTATTATTCATAATAGTTAATGTTAAATATTCTTACGTTACAATTTAACAATAAAACAATATTTTTTTCTTATGATATGATATTTCCTAAAATGCAAAAGTTGATAAATAAGTTTTTGATTTATAAAAATGATAAAAAATTTATTCGTTTAGGATACAGTGTACTAAAATTCTTAAATTTGTAAATGCACAGTAGAAGTTAAATTTTTTAAAATCTATTGCATTTGTTTCAAATAGGGAATAATAGAGATTTTAATGGAGAAAATTGTAAGGCCTAACTCTATTGATGAATGTCAACATTGTTAAGCTAAATCTAAATAACATGTCTCGAGTTCGAAATTGGGACATTACAATTAATTGCTGCGTATAAATTTCTTTACTATTTCATCTGCATACAAATATGATTTTAATAAGAAAAATTTAAAATATTTTTTAATCATTGTGATATTTATTTAAATAAAAATAAAAAAGTATTTAAATTCAAAAATGAAATAAATATTTTCCACCATCTAAATCTTTCATTTTTTTTAAAATTATAAACATGCATCAAGTCGATTTTATTTTTATTTAATAAACTAATTAAAGATAAAAATCCAACCTTATCTTTTCATTAATATGCGAGTCTAAAGTTTAAAATTCAAAATGATCAATGCACATAGGCACTTTTTGTTGACCGTCATGTCTACATTTAATGCACATAGGCACTTTTTGGAAAAGATTGAAAATTTTGGTTTTCAATTATAAAAGTTATCATTTGAGAATAAAATTTGTTCGAAGTAAAATAAAGATTATAAATTGTTTTTTATTTATTTTTAAAACAATTTTTTACTTAAGTTCTAAAAAGTTAAAATCACAAAAATAAATTTATATTTCGTTTAACACTAACTCATCATTATTAAAGCTCATTGATTACCAATTTAACATTGTTGACCGGTATCACTGTAATCACAACCAATTATTAATTATAATTTCGATCTCTATTTTCAACCACTGCGTCCCGACAACCATTACTTTCTAATATTATTATTAAATTTGTTGCTAGACAAATAAATTATTATTGCATAATATTAAATTGTTTTTAATTTTAAAAATAAAAAAATATTTTATCTACATATCTAATATTTTTTTAACATTGCCATTTTCAACTGAGGTAATGTGATTCACATTGTTGTGGATGTTGAAAATTTAATAATATTTCAAAGATATTTTTAAATTAAATCTGATAATACAAATTTATATATACATAGTCGGTTTTTGAAATTTAAGTATCTTGAGCGAATAAAAAAATTATGTTTTTGTAATTATTTAAATAATATTTTTTAAAATCATTAATAATTTAATTATAATTAATTTAAAAAAAATCATTTTCAATTTAAAAAAAATAAAAATTGAAACTAACACTATTTAATTTATTATGTGA
>JBBPBP010000003.1:55405702-55424291 GCA_037974735.1 Cicer chorassanicum | reverse complement strand
CGAAAACAATAAATGTCTTCACGTGACTGAATATTATATTATTTAATTTTAATTCAATTGTTAAAACTCGTCCAATGATTTATAACTCTTTAAACAAAATTTCGTCATCAAAATTAGAAGAATGATCACATTTTCACAAATTTTAAAATATTTACAACATATTTTAAAGTTATTATCAAATAATGATATAATATTTGACACTAAATAAAAGTTAAAATATTCTCATGTACTTGACGCTTTATAACTCAAATTTTCTATTAAATGGAGATATTGTAAAAGAAAAATTCATTAAATATAACTTTAATTAAGTATTTTATTGTACTTTAATATCTATATGTATCATAACTATCATTACTGAAGTGAAAATATTTGATGCCGCCAAAAAAATTAGAGTATTGAGGGGTTGCTCATCTCAATCGCCCTCAAGGCTACTATTTTTATATATATATAATCCGTGGTTGTACCGTGTTACATAGTGAGAAATAAGAACTCGGTTTTGATTCTAAAAACAATGTTAATCGATTTTCGTGAACAAATTATCTTTTTCTTATTTCTTTTCATGGGTAAACAATAATAATTTTCTCATAGTTATGTGATATAAAATCATTTTTAAAGAGTTTGTTGAATCATGATATTTTTGTCTTAGGCAAATATTACAATGGACAATATGTGTCATACATCTCAAATATGTCTTTATTTTATTTATTCTCTAATATTTTTTTGCATTTTTCAAGTTCATTGGTGTGATAGACAATGATTCATGATTAGAGATATCAATATAACCCGCGGTTTATAACGACATTGGATAAAAAAAAATAGTGATTTAACTAAAAGTATTAAAACTCAATTGAGAAATGAAACACAAAACTGAACCCCAAATGTTATTCTTTAAAATTTTAAAATGTAAACCCAAAAACTACCAAGTGCAGGCCTTAGATTGTGCTAAAGTGCTCTTAAATCATAGAGAGTCAAACTTTGGGATGAGTTTGTACTTTTCTCAAAGACAACCTATAATTCCTCTCTCTCAAAAAACAAAAAAACAATTTACAATTCCAACAAACAATTTTAATGTCCGGTTTAATCCTTTTGCAAAGTCTTCTTGTGGTATTCTTTTCAGGTAAATTGCTAACATTTACTTTAAGAAAATATTAAAATTATAAAATTTTCTTTTAAATTTGTATATTTAATTTTTTTTTAAATTAAAAAAAATTATTTCTATTTTTTAAAATTATTTGATTTAAAGCACATATTAGCAACTCCCTTTTCCTAAAAGTAGCATGGTGGTGCTGTACAATTTAGAGGTCTATGAGAAGGAGGGTGGTCTCTTAGATGTCTGATGTCGTGTGTAAATGAGAAAAAAGATACCGTGTTTTTTATATATAAAAAATGATACCCATGGCCTGTTAATCATTAATAATTAATTCATAAAAATTATTAAAATAATCATTCTCGATAGAAATCAAAATACAATTATTTAATTTATATTTTAACATAGTAGACAAATAAAATTTTAGTAATTTTAATTTTAAAAAGCATCTCTTTACGTATACAACAACAACAAAAGTAGTTAATAGTATTGTTATTCTGTAAGCTATACAAAAGAAAAATAAGTAAATGTCTCCAAAGTAAGAAAAATAAGTAAATGTCTCTAAAGTATGTAGTGTCAAATGACGAGACTTACAACACAACTATAAATAGACAGTATTATAAAATATGTGTAGTAGAGATAAATGTTGCGTTTGATATAATAAGTGTCGTAAAGAGTTGAGATAACACCTATAATAAAAAAGATAGTAGACATCCAATTTAGGATGTTTAGGTATGTGGAGAAAAAACTTGTAGATTATGAAGGGTAGTCAAATTACTAGAAGTAGAAGAAGATTTAGAAAATTATAAAGAGAAATTACTAAGAAAAATTTATAGATTAATGAGCAGAAAATAAATATGCTATCTACTATTAATCAATTATTAATATAAAAAAAAAATACTACGAAAATTACAACGTTACATGTTCAAAATTGATTTTTTATTTTATTTAAGTATTAAATGGTAATATATTTTAAGGGTTATTATTAAAAAAAAAACTGCATGTAAGTAACTGCACAAAAAACTGTAGAACAACTTTGCTAGTGTGTTTTTCTATGTTTTGTGGGATTTGATGAAGTTGTAGTATTTGACACAAAGATTAATGATTGTGTGCCTTTCATGGTTGACAGTGTCCATAACCTTCATGGAAGAGGAAATAGTGAGAAAAGATTATTGTCATCTACCGGGTGAAATGGTGGCTAAAGTTGATCTAACCTAATATGGTATTTATAATTTATATTCATTAGGTAAGACTAATTAGGGCCAATCTCTCGAATAAGATTAATATTAAATGGAGTCTATCACAATGTTGTGTTGCTCTCAAAGTCAAATTTTTTTCAACATTATTGTCTTGTTTATTCTCGTAATAATGGTGACAGATTTTAGTATAAGGTGTTTAATATCTATTCATGGTCATTTTTAACCTTGCAACGGTCTTAAATACTTAATTCACAATATTTATTGTTATGAGAAATTTAAAGTGAAAAGATGGTACTTCAGTTTAAGGTAGATAATACCTTAGAATTCATTGGACACTTATAAATGCAGTGATCAATAATTTTTATGATATAAGCTAGCTTGCTATGCCCTCATTTAAAGGCGTCATAGACATTTAAGAAAAATGTACTATGGCCCACAAAAAAACTGAACTAGAAGTTTAGTTTTAACATTGCATACAAATATACAAATATTTTGTGCCCTAACCCTATACATTGTTAAAGAAGCCTACTTTCTAGTCAAACTATAAAAAAAACAAAAACTTTAAGTTATTATAAATTTATGCACTTTCACATGGCGTGGTTATTTAAAGGTATCAAATTATAGAGTAATGATATGTGTACATTTCAATTTTGTAAACAATTATTTAACACCATATTTTTTCTCTATCTTTCTTTTATCACATTATTAATATATCACATCTATTATATGACTATATCTATTTCTTTTTTTAAGGTGTGCAGTCGGTGTGTTGTGTGTCGGTCAAAGATTTTTACAAATTATATTCTTTATATTTTGTGCCCAAGCCCTACACATTGCTAAAGAAATCTACTTTCTAGTCAAAATATACAAAAACAAAAAACAAAAATAAAAACTTTAAGTTATTATAAATTTATGCACTTTCACATAGCGTGATTATTTAAAGGTATCGAATTATAGAGTAATGACATGTGTACATTTCAATTTTGTAAACAATTATTTAACACCATATTTTTTTTCTCTATTTTTCTTTTTATCACATTATTAATATATCACATCTATTATATGATTATATCTATTTTTTTTTTTTTTTTAAGGTGTGTAGTCGGTGTGTTGAGTGTCGGTCAAATATTTTTACAAATTATATTTCTTATAATGATATTTTAAGGAATATTATTTTTAGGAACAACATTCCAATTTATGTGTTTGGCAATAATATTGATTTCCTAAGAATGTTTTTAAAACTTTTTAAATTAAAAAAATTTAAAAATAAAATTTAGAAAAAGTGAGTGGTAGTGGGAACTTATAGTTATTTAAGTTTTATCCTCACACGAATGTTAGTTTCAACACTCTAGTAGGGGAATAACAAGGTAAAAAAGTTCATGTGTAACTAACATTCCTTAGAATAAAGAATACCTACCTACGAATAATTTTGTAAAACTTGAAACAAACATATAGTAATAGTAATGTTGGATTCCCAATCCCACCTTCCAAGGATTAACATTATAATATAT
The DNA here is from genome assembly GCA_037974735.1 of Cicer chorassanicum. Taxonomy (NCBI): domain Eukaryota; kingdom Viridiplantae; phylum Streptophyta; class Magnoliopsida; order Fabales; family Fabaceae; genus Cicer; species Cicer chorassanicum. Next base: position 55,420,494 of record JBBPBP010000003.1, on the reverse strand, counting down.
TTTTTGGTCAAAAGGGAATAACATTATAATAAGAGTGTATTTGTTTGAAGATTTATATAGCTTCTTCACATACGCCCCCTGCTTTGGGCTGCGACTGGTCTCCGTTGCAGAATTTCTAGCACATACACCTATTAGGATTGTGCACCCCCTTTATTTTTAGAGTCAATTCGAGATATATATATATATATATATATATATTGATGGAGCTAAAAATAACTAGAAGGGGGGTTGAATAGGGATTTTGAGGTTTAAAAATTATTTTCAAAGTGGATGAGTTTCTGTCCTCTTAGCGAGGATGCGAACTGAAAAATGGTTTTTAAACTTTTCAAGTAAACTCAGAATAAATGCAAGGAAATGTAAAGAGATAGACACACAAATTTTATCCTGGTTCACCCAATGATGGCTACGTCCAGTCCTCACAACCTTGTGAGATTTTTACTAAAGATCAACAGATCAACCTCTTGCAGAGGATGATTACACTTTGTGTATTCTCAAGCTTCACCAAGCTTACAATCAACTTTCAAATGTTTTCAAGTTCAACTGACTTGAAAATTACAGAGTAATATGAGTATGATTTGTTTTCTCTCAACTGGAAACACTTTCTAAAAGATATTTCAAAGATCTAGTGTATGAATAGAGAAAGTGTGATGAGAGGATGAATATTGCTTAAGATAAATGATATGATTCTTGATCTTTTTCTGCAATATGTGTTGTGTGTTGTGATGAAGAGCTTCCTGCCCTTTTATAGAGTCCTTGATAGCTCTTTCATGAGTTAAAAACATCATGACCGTTGAGGAGGATGCAGAGATTTGTCCAATGGTCTTTGTGCTGAAATTACAACATTGCCATCCAGCCATCCTTGGACCTATGCAGTCCATCCTCTGCGTAGCCTTTTGTCTTGGTCTTGTATAGCCCTTTGATTCTTTCATTCTTCAAGACTTGTGACTTCTATTTTGAGCTTGTTTGCAGTTGCCTTTCAATATATTGACTTTGCTTTATTTTTCCAATCACTCAAGAGTGAAATATAGGGCTGCCCTTAGCCTTTTTTTATGGGATGGAGACTTGCAAACATGTGACTTCTTGAATACCAAAGCTACAAGCTATCCTCGGACCTTGTATAGCTAGCCTTGTGATTTCTTTTGATCAAATGCTTCATATAATTGCTTATTCATGCTGATTTGATCTCTTTTGATGGATTAAAAACGTTATTCTCGCGAGGATGGAAAAACTCAACTTGAAGGCCCATCCTCTCAAGGTTCTGGCCATCCTCCAGCTTGAAACCTTAATGAATTAATCCAGATTTTTCTTCCTTTTGTTCTAAATGATGATTAACCTGTTTTCTTTTAATGATTCACTCAAAAGCACAGATTAGTATTAACCACAATCATAATCTCTTAAGTAATTTTGTTATCATTAAAATCAAATGAGAGATTTTGTCTCAACATATATATATATATATATATATGATTTTTAAATTAATAGTTAAATAATTTTTTTATTATAATTTTATTTTTATTTTTATAATTATATTAATTAAATATTATTTATTAAAAGCATCTGTTTGATAAAAAAATTAATTTATTTTACTCTTCATAGTGAATATTGAATATTTTACGGTAAACTTAGTATAAACAAAAAAATTGTTTCTTTTTTTCGAAAAAATATAAAAGTCAACAAATAGTTTTTTTATTCATAAAAATTATCCTTAATTTATTAATTTATAGAACAAATATACCAAAATTATTCTATTTGTGAATGTATTATAGAAGCTCTTTTTTTTTTATCTAACGATAAATTTTTTATCCTTTATTTTTGAACTAATCTCTTATGACTGTTTTGGTAGACATACACGATATAATATGATTCATCGTGAATTAGTATTTAAAAATTACTTAAAATTCTGTTGATGATTGGTAATACTACAAATAAAAATAAAAATTTATGATCCTCCTTATTCTTGCAGTTGAGATGGTGATCTAGTCGGTGTCGATTTGAAAAATTCAACTTTGAAATATACATATTTATTTTTCGTTATTTTTATCAAATAGACATCGATCGTGTCACTTTCTCAATTATTAAAAAAAGACTTAAATTTTTAATTTCAAGTTCAATGGCAATACTATAAAAAGTTCAATGGGTGTTTGAAGTAACTTTGTCTTCAATACAATCTAATATCAAATAGGAAGGATGTTTGTGCTGTAGTTTAGATTAGTTACGAAGTACATATATCTGATCCAAATATTAAAATACTCACAATTCAGTTCAGTTTGGATGACATATTTTTAAAAATATGATTCGATCCAATCGGAATTAATGCAGTTTAAACTAGATTAATTTTCGATTGATTCAAATTATAATTATAAAATAATCCTTTAATATAATAATATTATGAAGTTACGTTAAAGTAACAAGTTTGAAGCAAAATATAATGCAACATCATAAATTTTATAATAAACTATTTTATTAATCAAGTAGGATTTTAAGAAATTAATTTGGTGTTAAAACTGTTTTAGAATATATGTAAATTAATTTTATGATTAATTTTTTCTATATGTGAGTTTTCTATGGTTTGATAATTGTATACATATTTGATTTAATGAGTAATTGAAATTACAAATATTATTTTTAATTATTTTATTTGTTTTTCTAAAAACAATGGTATTTTAGTGTGGATGTTTTAAAGAATAATATTTTAGTCAATTTTACGTGTAGACGTGCATTTGACAAAATGATAAATGTATACATTGTTATTTTTAATTATTTTTGAATATATTTTATCTTAATTAATTATTTTATAAATAATGATTTTGAGATATTTGTAATATTGCGATTGATTTCCTTTATTTTTAGATACTGTTATGACACAATGATTTTATACATATCTATTGTGATTTAGTTTGTTGTGATTAATGTGTATCTAATGTGATAATAATTTTTTTAGATGATTTAATGTTATAATGAGACATTGATTTTCCTTTAGTGATTTTTAAGTTATAATATGATATTATTTCCTTTAATATTTTGATATACCGTGATCTTTTGATATGACTCTATGTTGATTATTTGAGCGTTCTCTTTATTTATATTATATTATCAACATAATTTTAAAACTTATCCCTTCGTTGTTTGTGTGCGCGTTTGCGAAAATACATTTTAAGTTGTCAATTAGTGATCCATGATCTATATGTGATTTCACTGATTAGTCTTCTATTGTATTTTATTAAGTCTTGAGCTAAAATATGATTTTATAAGATTATTGTCAATCTAGTGTTATCCTGTAATTAATTATATCTGTTGACTGTGTTTAAAAAAAAAATAGTTTATTTTATTTTATTGTTATAATAAGATAATATAATATTATTATGAACAACCATGTATATTTATGTAAATGTGGTAAATGTGATATCTTAAAATATTATTTTAATTTTTTAATGAAATTTAAAAAGAAGATTTACTCTTTTATTTAACTGATTTTCTCTCGTATGAATTTATTTCAAAAAAATATTTTAAAAATATTATTATTACAAGTACTTTGGGTTGGAGTGTCACCTACAACATATTAAAAATCAACATTACTTAATAACATTGATCCATTATATATATTCTTTAACAAAAAAAAGTAGGTCCATCATATTTGAAACATGTGAAATAATAATAAAAATATATTAAATTAAAAAAATAATATTACTAAAAAAGTTAAAATGAATAAATAATAAATTAATACAGTATTTCATATTAAAAATAACAATAAATCAATATTAATATTTATTTTAAGACAAGAAAAAGTTTATTTATAGAATTTGAATCGAGTTTTAAAATTGAATACAAAATCTGATTTGATGCCAACATTATTTGAATTAAAAAGAACAAATTGAGTGTAACGAAACAAGTTGAGCTCGTATGAATTGATGGATTATCTAAGATTATCTATGGCAACAAGTTGGCAAATAATAATAATAATAATAAACATAAATAGCAAATGGGTTTCCAAATATAGGATCGGTTTGCTACCTTCATCCTCAGTCACTCCCTCAGTCTCAGGGTTTCCTCATTCTTCTTCCACTCACTCTATTCTCTAACCATCTTTGCTTCAACTACATTTCATTCTTCCATCTAACCTAACCTCTCCAAGATCCATTCGGTATTCCCTTTCTCTTCACTGCTTCACTTTTCACCTATTTCCCCAATGTTTCAACAAACTCTAATTCTTCTTTTCTAATTTCAGGTTTTATCATGTCTACAACTTTTGCTTCATAGTGTTTGCTCTTGATTTCAATGGACCCTACTGTAAGTTTCCTTTTCCACCTTTCATCAAATTTACCTCCTAAATTTATGGTGTTAGAGTATCTGTAATTAGTAATTAGTAATTAGATTATTATCCTTTTTAATCAAGGATAAAGAAGAGAAGGAGGTTATCTGTGTAATTGGTGATCGATCAAGTAGCGATGTTGTGGTGAGGCTACGCACCCAGGAAGGTCGAGATGATTGGCTTTACTGTCACTCGGAGATACTTGTCAAAAATTGCAAGTATTTTGCAGACCGTCTTTCTGAGAACTGGCCAACATGTCAGATCCTAGGTTCACGCAACTGTGTTGATATTTATTGCCAAGAATCAGATTTCGATTACCATGTTAATTTTATTCGCCTTCTCTACATTCTCATTGATGGTTCGCTGGATGATTTGTGGCATGGTGTTAGAAATGCCTTGGGCATTCTCCAAGTGGCTGTTCACCTCGAATGCCCCAAAATTGTTGCTGCCTCTGTCAATTACTTAGAAGCAGTTACATGGGAAGAGAGTGAAGAGGAGGAGATATTGAAAATTGTACCTCCCATGGGTTTACAAGCACAGCCTATCCTAGCTAGACTTCAACCGGTCAACCAGTCGGCTATCAAAAACATATTTGTCTCAGCCATCCGCTTTGCTACATCGTCCCCTCCACCGCCGATGAATGATCTGAAATCTTCTGCACAAGAGCAACTTGAGTACATGCTAACTGAGGATGATGATGCCCCTTTGTTGATCGCTGATGACGAAATTAAACTTGAGGTAAAACAATGTGTAAACAGACTATTTTCCGGGTTTAACAACTCATTGATACATTTATTATGTGGTTCCACAGAATCACTTTCTGAGGCAGGGAACATCCCGCTGTTTCAATCCTATTTGACTGATTTGTCATGGGTTTGTCAGATATTGAGTAAGTTGGAAATAATGAGAGATTTTGTTGAATGTTGGTTTGATGCATCAGAAAAGATTGTCAAAGTACTTGAACAAGGAAGTTCTACAACTGAAGTCATTGAGATAAAGTTGCGAGCCATTGAGGTAGCATCAAAGGTTTTAGAGGCAATTGCTTATGGTACTGTTATATTACCAACTGCAAAACGTCTTCAGGTTTTGAAAATGTGGCTTCCATTTGTGAGGGTTGCAAAACCAATGATTGATTCCACCATGATGAATTGTGAGAGTGCTGTGTTGCTTAAAATGGACGGTGAAATGTGGCAATCCCTTGAATCCTCTTTTGTCTCTATCATTCTTGCGTTGCCATCAGGGGATCAGGCAGAGCTTTTGACAGAATGGTTAGGAAATGAGCATATCCGGTATCCAGACCTAACCGAGGCATTTGAAGTATGGTGTTACAGGTCAAAGGTTGCTAGGAGAAGACTATCATTGCTAGAGGAAGAGGATGTCATCACACACTCAATTTGATGCGTTCCCAAATTCTGTTCCTTAAGATTAGAGTACTAATCTAAAATTCCTGCCCAGTCAAGGCATTTAGAAGAGAACATTATCTCTTTTTTGCACGTGAATGGAGTATTTTTGTAGAGGCGTCTAAATTAAATTTTCTCCATTCACATTAAATCAATGTAAATTGCTTTGTATGCAAAACATTGTAGTTCTAACTGTGAACTGGAAAGAGTGTATTTTTTGAAATGATTGATTTCAGAGAAAGGTGGTAAGCAAAATAATGCATAGCTGACTTATACTAATTGATGATTTTGCTTGGGCTATTCAAATTACATGGAGATGTTGCTCGAATAGGAGAGTGTTGCATGGTTTGCCAACCGCCCAACACAAATTATGCATACAAATGATGTCCGATGGTGTTTTTTATTTACATCTAAAAAAGACAGTTCAACGTTTACTTTTGACAGGTATGGAGAAAAGTGAAACTACAAATCAAAGAACACTTTCCTTGGTTCTTATGAGCATCATATGAAGATTAAAGATAAAATAGAAGCTGATATTTGTTAGTGTGAGTTAGTGGTGCAAAGTTTTTGAATTGCTAAGATCGAAGTTTAAATTCGTGTCACAATGTAAAGTAACCTGCAAGATAATTTATGTAGCTGGCATGACCCGAAATATTTTTTGGAACTTTAGTACAAGTTGAATTGCTTCTGTTTATAGCAGAGAAAGAGGGTGGATATCAATAAGACGTTTCTGGTAGATAAACATTAAGAAGCTGTATGTATGAGAAAGTGTGTTACTCCATTTATAAATAGTAACTTAACCCCAATAGGTCGACTTTCTTCACTATCCACAAAATGCAGTGGAGTGGAGCTTGTATGTTTTTATGTTCTTAACTTGCAACCTCATAATGAATATTGTATAGCTTAAACCCATTCGCGTGAGATTAAAACTGAGCTACACTTTTGCAACATGCATGTCACTCCCGCAAGCTTAGTATATATAAAACTGTATGGCACAAACGTTCAGCAATAATATATCGGTTTTTATGAAGAACATTGCAATGTCTCAAACAAATGGCGCACTGCTGAGCACTGCATGGGACAATTTGTAGGCTCATAGTTCTATTATTCAAAATGTAATCTTCGACTGTATATATTTGTAGCCTTCTCCTTGTAAATACAAATAGTTCAATTATTTATTTTCATTTATATTCTTGTATCGTTATCACCAATTGGCCACTACCACAGGCTGATAGTTCTTAAAAATGTAAATGGCAATTAATTGGTTCTTATTTCTTCAATAGACAACAGAGGATATTGCACAACACCACAACATATATTCCCAATTCAAAGATATATTTGTATCTTTACCAAATAAAAATTTATGACATCACCATCAACCCATATCTATCTCATCCCACCTATAGAACTTACAAAAATAATATACAACCTCAACCATATACCATCAAATCCTAAGCTATAAATCTAAGAATTTAAATGGTTCTATGTAGGGTATAAACCTATACTAAAGTAAAATTCCTTCTTTCTCTTTACACTACAATTTTTCAATACTCCCTGTCATCATACAGAGATAAAAAGAAAGAAATTTGAGCAAGCCAGAAACAGTGAGTGCTGCTAGTGTGCAACCAACCACATTGCTCACCCCTTCAAATGTCTTTATTTTTAGGACACAAAGTCTGGTAACAACTGTGCAGCAAACCTTTTTGGGTTTTGCATGTTGATACTCTCAAAAGGACCTGTAGAATGAGGAGAAGAAGTGTTTATGGAACCAAACTCATTTTGTTCACTTATGTCAAGGCTTCTTCCTAGTTGAATGTTTTGGTTTGGTAGAAATGTTTGATGAGTTCCTTGTATTGAATCAAGACCAAGAGTGAGTGAAACACCATTACTTGAAAACCTTGGTGTTGTGAATTGTTCTGAGTCAAACCTACCAATATCACCAATTGGGTATTGTCCAAATCCACCAATGAAGTTTGTTTGGTTTCCCATAAAAGAATAACCATCTCTACTATGCCTCTCATCACCAAATTTCATTGAAATTTCCTCATTATTTCCCTCATTGTGTTTAACATCCATGTTAACTAAAGGGAAACTATTTGAAGAATGCACAAGTTCATGGTTCCTTGATTTTTTAGGACTTCCTTGTGCTATTCCTTCTAGTTCTGATGACCCAATAAAGCTGAATCCTGATTGGTTTCTAACATTTCCACCAAGTGGTGATGTTTGTTGTCTAGTAGAAACTGAAATTATTGGACTAGTGTCTTGGCTTATGGAAACTTCTTGTGTGGAATTGTAACCTTTAGCATCTGTTTCAGAAGTAAGAACTTTGTCTTGAGGTGACGCTATTTTCATAGAAGAATCTTCATTGCTCTTGCTTGATTTATCCTCTAACCCATTTAGTTCATTCTCCTTCATCTCCTCTAAGTACATCTCTTCCACCATTGGCTTCCAAAGCCGAACTCGAGCATTTATAAACCAATTTGAAACCTGTATTAGATACAATATCAGTGGCACTAGTTAGTTAAAGTAACTAGTTCAAACCAAATTTTATTAACATTTTGAATGTGCCAAAAATAAGAAGAAAAATTGTTCATAAGAGGAATGCATTAAGAGCTATTTATTACCTGACTCCTAGTAAGTCCTGTTTGTTTTGCAAGCATGAGCTTATCTGAATCCTTGGGATAACTGAAACCAAATTCAGTAATATATCAGCATAAAATTGACATGAGTTTAAAGACTATACACTAACAATTTAAAACTCTTTTATACAATGTCATTATGGTGAAATGAAATCTGTTTAGATGACTACTTAAAATAGTTTCACAATATCAATGGATAGTACTTAAACATAATTAACAATGATTAAATGATATTTTGATACACAAATTTGATAAACAATTTCAACAACACTATGGATGGTTAACGTAATTTAAATATATTTGTTAATTGTGTTTAGTAGACGGTTAATAATATAACCAATTGTCGCAACTCATAAACCACTTATTAAACATAATTAACCACAGTGATAATGAGTTCAAAATTCAAATATACATAATATTCATTAACCCTTCAAACTTTGTTCAAATATACATTATACTCCCTCCATAACTAAATATAAACAAAAACGTTTCAAACGAAAGTTGATGCATTAGGTGTAAATTTTAGAACAAATACATCAAATTTCTCTAACTCATTTTTTCTTATATTTTGTAACAAGAGAGTATTTATTAACTACAATTTGTATTCAAATACACCTAAACATTAAGGTTAAATTGTGGTTCAAAATCACGATTAATTATGTTTCTCGAGTAAATGATCAATAAATTGTAATACTTCATTGTATTACATATTGATGTGGAAATATGATTATATCTATTATCTAGAGTAAGAGTAAAAATTTGAAAAGTGTGCTTACGGGTGAAGGAAGTGTTCAAAGAGCCAAGCACGAAGAACAGAAACAGATCTTTCAGGCAATCCTCTTTGGGGTCTCCAAGCATTATGCTGGATCATTCCCAACTGTTGAAGAGCACGTTGTTGACGTAATTGATGATCTACATATTTAAGCCTTGAACCTTCAATTTTAACTCCAAAGCAATCATCTTCTCCCAAACTCTTATTTGTAGCACGAATTTGTCCAGCTATGGCATCTTTCAAACACCGAAATTGCTTTGAGATTGTTTGTAGTGCAAGGGCAGTGTATGTCCTTGCGGAACCAATCCCTGCAACTTGTTCGAATGACGAAACCACAACCTCCATTTGATGGTGGTACTGTCTGTACCTTTGTTCCACCTTCAATCAAATCAATTAGTCCAAATCTTTAACCAATAATTTATATCAATATGTAGAGATTATCATCAACCAAAGTAATTAATATGTCACTACTAGAGAAACCACCTCCAAAAAATATACTAAATTAATATCACTAATAACCCAATATCCAATTATAGTTGAGTTCTTTGGTGGACAACCACTACCTATGGTCTAATGTGGACTATTGTTTAAAAATTACTCGAAACTTTAACAACGATTGACGATATTTTTCGAAAGTAGAAGTTCATAACCATCTCCATCTTTACGTTTGAGACAGTGACCAAATTATGTCAATAAGACGAGTTCGATTTGATGGATCGATACATATTCATAAGTCATTTTCTCAATCTTGAAAATGGAGAGAATCATAAACTTCTACTTGTATGGAACTACGTTTGTTGTGTTTAAATTTTATACAATTTTTAACTATTAATGTATGGTGGATCACTTATCAAAGTAATCCTTTTAGAATTTGCCCCAATTTTAATCCTTAAATGCTAAAGAAAAATTATTGATGTACACCCGTACACCTTGTGTATACCTTGAGAGACATAGAAATAAAGAGAGTGGTGTGATAGATGTGATAATATATTAGTGATGTGAAAGAAAATGAGAGATAAATAAAAAATGAAGGGTTGAATGTATTTAGAAAAATTATAGATGTAAAAATATCATTTTTACGTAGATACTAAACGAAGAAAAGAGAAATGGTACCTCTATTGGTACTCTTGAGATTAAGTATGAGTTATGTATCCATCAAATTGAGCCTCCAATTGAGGTACCAAATTGGATGTTAATCGAGTTATCATACTAAAATTTTATCGATGGAATTGATTTGTAGGATATAATAACCTTATATATGTGATATAAGATTGGTTTAGAGTTGAAATGACTTAGTTAAGGAATATAGTAATAAAGAATTAAGGTTTTATTCACATCCACGACATAAAAATTAATAAGTAAAAAAATCTTTGTATTTAACTTTTTATTTATATTAAGACATCAAGGAGTACTAATTAAAATAGTAACATTTCACATGAAAAAGAAGTTGGAAAAAAAAAGAGAATGATGTGTGGACAAGTGATGAAATCCACTTAAATACTCAAACAAGAAAAATTGGATTGGAGATGATTTTAGTAGCACTGAATTTTCATTCATCCCATTGCATGATAAATCAATGAAAGCATGATACGTGTAACAATTCTTGCTCCACATAGAAATACTGCCATAGTATAAGATATAAAAACAAAAACAAAAGAAAGAAATAATGCCATAGTCTTAACTAATTATTAACTCGAGCAAATAACCAAAATGATGTTAGTAAAGTGAAGAGATTAATTATAATACCTCATCAAGCATGTTGATTAGCTTTGCTTTCTTCATCTGAATTTCTTGTCTTTCAGATGTTGATAGCTCAATGCTACGCTTCCCACTTCCCTCACCACCACCACCACCAATAATTGAGCCATCTCCTCCCGATGACTCTCCAATCACCTTGTTCTTCTCTCTACCAACACTCTTCTTTCCCAATTCAATTCCACTATTCACATTCACAACCTCTTCTAGAAGCTCATGTGCAGCTCTCAAATACTTCGAACTCACCACCACACTCTGAATCCCTGAATTGCCGCCGCCATTGTTATTATTAGTAACACCCGAACCTGGCGACGGTGAAGGCGACCCACCACCAGGCATAGCACCACCCTCCCGAAAAGAAACGAACCTTGCCGGCTGTGAAGATAAGCTTAAAGACAATCCTTGCTGAGCGCGTGGTGTTTCACGCGCCGTCGTGTTTGTGTCAATAGAGTTCCACTGATTGTACTGCATGTGAGGAAGGAAGCCATGCAAGGAAGGAACATCATGGTGCGCGTGAATGGAGTGTTGGTTGTTGATGTCTTGTGAATTTGTTGTGAGAGGGATACCCACGAATTGTTGAGTGTGAGAAGGCGGCGCGTGAGGTGAATAGGAGTTGTTGTTGGTGGTTGTGGAGTTGAGGAAAACAAGGTTTCCCGTGGAGGAGTGAGATGGTGGTGGTGGTTGTTGTGTTGTGTCGGAATATTGAATATAGGTTGGATTCATTAAAACAAGTGTTTGGAGTCCGTCGGCGCCGCCACATTGGTCGGAATTATTATTACCATGAAAGTACGTCGCCATCGGTTATTTTGGAGTAAAAATATGTTTTTGTTTTTGTTACTTCACTGAAAAGATGTAAAGAGAAACAAGTACGTTAATTATTAGTTACAATAACCTTTCATATTTCACATCCAACACAACACAACCACATGTTTCCAACACAACATAAAAAAAAAAAAAAAAACAAGTAGCTCAAAAACACATGCAATTGTGTATACAACTAACACCGTACGATGAATCTGAGTATGTAATTTGTGGATCAACTCATTAAACAACTAAACTCCCAATAATTGATGATGAATCTGAATATCAAGTTTGAAATAATTGGTTTCTTTTTTGTGCATGGTTTTTCATGAAAAGTTCAAAATTGGAAGAAGATAGGGAAATAGATGAAACAAATAAAGAAAGAGAAGAGATATATAAAATAGAGTGATTGACAGAAAGATATAGATTGAGACAAGAAAGAAAAGGAGATAATTATATATTATATAGTTTATATGAAATGATATATTATGTCAATATACCTTGTGTGATGGATATTGGAGGGTGCACGTGTTTCATGATCTTTGTAACTGCAAAGGAAAGAAGAATTTTCAATTAGAATGGATTTTGGATACAGAGAATTAAACATAGACAAAGCACACGCACGCACAGTTAGTCTCAACTACCAAAATAATATACATAGAAATAAGAACACATCAAATCAAAAGGAAGATAGATATATGTATATTTAGATGAATCAAACTCACATGTCAACATGTATATGGAATCTATATAACTATCTTTGGAATTAATTTCACCACTTACAAATTAAGAGAAAACCTCTATGTCAGACTCAAATCTCTGCAATTTTCAACCCAAACTCAGAAAGGAGAAAAATAAAAACAAAAAAAAAAACAGTTGGGAAAAAGAAACTCATCTTTATTCATCTCATTATCTACACATTTTTTGAAAAAAAAACAATTTTTTAAATATATAAATTACGGGGTAGGAGAATTTTGTGAAAACAATGAAGTTTACTTGATTCAGTGAGAGAGATTTATCTTTTATCTTTTTTATGAGAAAATTGTACCTGTGAATAAGATGAGTAGAAGAACTTAATTTGATTTGACCCTTTTCTTTTCAAATCATTTGATGCAAGCCAAGCATAAGAAAACTTTGATGAGCAACAGAGAACTTTTGAAGGAAAAAGAGTGAGAGAGAGAGAGAGAGGTTTTGTTGTGCTGAGAAATCTATAAAAATAAAAATATATAATGAAAAAATGCAATCAAAGTGTGTCAGAAGATACAAACAGCTGAAAAACGAGGAAACGTCTCCTTCTACAATGCTTAATTAATTTATTTTTGTTTAATAAGAAAAAAAAGAAAGAAAAAAAAAATTAAAAAGTAGCTAAGATGATGATAGACAAGAAAACGGGTGGAGGGATCTCATTGCTCAATTCTCCATTAAATATCTTTTTGTCGTTTTCTCAATTTTCCATTTTATTTTTTTCTTTATTAACTTATTTGGGAATTTTTTGTGGTTGGATGCCTGAGTTTGAAGATAAAGCAATTAAATTGCTAAGGAATACAGAACCAACCACCGTAACACCAACTTTAATGCTTTCATAACTCTAAATATATTTGTCCAAATTATTTCCTTCAGATATTATCACTTTTTTATATATATATTTTCTAGAAGAAGTATATAATAATATATTTTTTTGTAATGATTATCTCTTTTTGTTTTTTTGGTACACCAATCTTATTAAATTTTCTATTTTTTTTTATTGAAACTAAGTTACTATGATACTATAGAATTTAAGAGATTAATTAATTAAAAGTGAAAATTTCAAAAAGAGAAAAGGAAAAGAGGGTTTATTTTTCAAAAGCAAGGGGTCTCAATCATGCAAGTGCATGTATGATGTGTATATGAATTATGACTCATGAGCCCCTAAATAAGTGGTCCCCACTTTGGCTCTCATGCATCAGACCTATTATACTTGCAGACATCAGCAGAGCATAATGATCAATGAAAATTAAAAATTGTGGGTCAAGAAATTTGCTTATATTATTAATATTTCTACTTATTCTTTCTCTTGTTTTCTTATCCTAAAAAAAACTCCTAATTTCAAAATCTTATCTGCTAATTAATTTTTGACAACACCGAAAGGATAACTTACTTAACTATCATTTGTGTGAAAATAAAATAGAATAACCATAGAGTAGGAAAAAAAAATACAATTAAGGAAATACCCGACTGAATAAGTAATAAATTAATAATAATAATAAATGAACCCTTTGAAGGTTGTTTGAGGTAATCCCATCATTTGCATGGAAAGACGTGATAGTATAATATTTATTAAATAAAATTGAAAATTGCAACGACAATTTTCTACATATCCGAAAAATAAGTTTTCAATCACCATCAGTAACTATTATTGTGTAAGAATGAACAGTGACAAATTTTAGGCGAGTGATGTTAATAGGACTAAAATTTTGGAAGTGAGGGACATTCTTCATGTAGCTAGGGTATTATTATCCATCAAGAAAGCAATATACATTGGTAGGCGCTATTTAATATAGTATAGTGAGATGGTTTCTATTAATATGGTGATTTTTATACTCAACCTGTCATTCTCATTCAGATCAATGTCAATTTATTTTCATATATATATTATCCTTTGGATTCTTTCATCAAAACTCATTTCAACTTTTTGTTCTTAATCAGTTTTTCACAGCTAGTAAAAGCACATTGGATCTCTAACAAACTGACACTATAAAAACGAGAGTAAAAGGTTATGCTCATCACTTACTCGTGAATATTCATTTGTCAGAACCCTTTGATAGTTACTACTGTGTACTATTGTTTTTTTCTGTTCACAATATTACTATTGTACTTTTTTCAAAATAAAAATATATTTATTAAGCCTTGAAAATACTTGCTATGAATTATGAAGTAGTTTTTTTTTAAAGGATGAATTATGAAGTATTGATAGTTAAAGCGTAGAAAAATTGAGTTGGATCGATTTTGATTAATTACTCATTTTAATAAAAAAAGTTGCCCTAAATTATATTTTAAATAATAAAAAAACCTTAAATATTTTATTTGTATATATAACTTCGCATTTTTTATTTTAATTTTGTTTATGTAAGTTTTTT
>JBBPBP010000003.1:55376823-55387125 GCA_037974735.1 Cicer chorassanicum | reverse complement strand
TTTCAAGTATACTTAAAACATATAAGAATATTATCTACAAAAATTTAATTTTTTTTAACAAATTATAAATTAAGTATGATTTTTTAAGCGCTAAAAACATAATTTATATTTAATTCATTATTTGTTAAAAAAATTAAATTTTTGTAGAAGATATTCTTATAATATTACGAACATGTATGAAAAACATCATCAAAAATTTAAAAGATACATTTGAATTGATTTAAAAAGAGAGACTAAAATTGTTGACGGAAAATATTTGAGGGACAAACTACAAATGAGATATTATATATTACGATGAATACTCATAATACTTCTTAACAAAATCAACTTACAAATGAATGATAAAATGAAAAAATATTATTAACTAACTATTTATCTATATCTCATGTTTTCATTATAATTTCTACGTTATCCCGATATTTAATCGTTACATAAGACAATGGGTGAATGGCATATCAAAACTATATATATATATATATATATATATATATATATATATATATATATATATATATATATATATATATATATATATATATATATATATATATATATAAAACTAAAGACTAAACACGAGAACCACATATTGCCAGGTCTAGTTCAATTATATCAAAACTATTTTTAAATATAACATTGGGTCACAATCAAATAAAATTCGATTTCTCCTCATCTTAGAGTTGATTTTTAGAGCTATGAGGTAAGCCTTCTATGAAAGATACGTGAGTAACATACTTTATATCATATCAATATCAAGAAAGTAAATAAAATATTGTAATATAATATAATTGAAAATAAAGCAAAGAAGCTTTTGAATCTTACTCAAACATGATCTATTTGCGAATCTTGGTGTGGATTTATGAAATCCAATATTATTAATTAATATTGATGTCGGTCTTTTGCTTTTTGTGTTTTATTTGCTTCCTGGGTTTGTGGCATATCATGCAGAATAAACAAATGTTTCGAAGTCTAATAATGCGTCTTAATACAAAAAAACAAAAAGAAAATCTAATGGTCAACTACGTATACAAATTTATTTAGTGTATTTATATTAAATTATGCCTAAATACATTTTGATTTATTTTGATTTATATTTGTTACGGAGCATGTATTAAGATGTAGTAGTTTCTTAAAAAAAGATATAGAATTAATTTGTGATTTTTTTTACTCAATTAATTTTTGGTTCTTAATTGATTTTATATATGGTCATCTAATTAAATTTACGATTCCTTTTCTTTTCCTATGGGAATGGGTATTTCTTATGAATTTTCATACATCATCATTCTCTACAATTGCTTCTCTTTCGCTTCAAAATTTGTTTAAATAAAACATGCTACGAATTAATATATTAAATAAGTTTGTGAAAGTCGAATTTCATAATTGAAAGGTCAAAGAGAATTCAATCAAATCGGTCTACAAGCAATAAAAAAAATTGGAGTGCGGTTATGTGAGAGGTGAGTGACCCTTAAATTTGAGATTGTCCTATTCCTAAGAGTGGATGGCCCATATGAGTCAACTTGATGAATTGTGAGAACAATAATGGAGAGGATAGAGGGTATGGTAAAGTATGGGTCCTCTGTTCCGTTGCTTTTGCTCATAAACGAGTTCACTTTGTTGTTCAAATGATGAGAATCCCACATAAATATTAAGGTAGTGGTATCCTACATGTCTTCACACGCTACTTTATCCATTCTACACTATTTTGAGACTTTTCTTTGGCGTTGGAAAATTAAGACAAAAAACTTAAGTGTATCTCAATTTGTAGGTAAATTGAGGTTAGTTGAAAGATAAAAGACAACAGTACAACTTTCATAAATTTACCTCACTTCAAATTCATTTTTAAAGAGACTTAAATTAAGAAATGTTGAATGACAAGAAAAAACACAATAATCAAATTCATTATGATTACAACTCGAGCGAACAAATAGAAATAAAACGGGAGTGACTAAAATTTTATTTTATTTAGGAAAATTAAAAATTATTAAGAGATTAGATTTAAGTACAAAATCTGAATTAATTACCAGTTACTATTAATAGAAAAAGTATTAGTTGGCCTACATTGTAAATTATTCTACAAGCTACATTTAAACTACTGTCCGCCTATTAGGCCCAAGAAAAAGAACTAAAAAAACTAATAATTAGCCCATTAAATTTGAGATATTTTTGGCCCAACTCAGGGATAACACAAAACTCACAAAAGTAACTTCAACAGAAATGGTTTTGGAAAATTGGGGAGAGGGAAAATGTTGAGTCATGAGAAAATAATAATTAAAGAATATAACTAGCTAGATGTTTGATCATCTAAAAGGAGACTTGGGAATGACCTATACATTGAAAAAAATAAACGGGACATTCAACCTCTTAATTTTTTTTTGTTAGTTATTGGATTTTAACTTCCAGACTTCCAATAATGTATTGTGGGCGAATGAACAAAATAGAGAGGAAAAATTGACCCTATACCCCCACAATTGCCCTTGTACCCCACAATTTTTCAAAAATACCAAAACTACCCTCAATTTTTTTTTTTTTTACTTTTTACCAAAATTCACATTCAACTTCACATTTTACCACTCAACCGTTTCCGGAACCGTAAAAAAAGATTTTCGGTAAGAATAAGTTTTCCGGAATACTTTTTTGAAGAATTCCGGTACAGAAGAAAATTCCAGAATATTTAAAAAAAGCTTTCCGGTACATAGTGTGAGGTTGAAGATTACCGGAAAACTTTTAAAAAGTGTTCCGGTACAGAAGGTTCATTTCCGGAAACCTTAAAACAAGTGTTCCGGTACAGTAGGGAAAAAAAATGTTTCCGGAAATGTTTTTATAACTTTTCCGGTACAGAGCCAACGGACCGGAAAACTTCAATGACAAGGTTTCCGGTAAATTATTTTTTTTTAAAAAAAATTAATTTTTATTAATTTTATTAATTTTTTAAATGTTTACAGGTATGGATAAACCCCTGCTAATATTGGATAAAACATGCGTCGATACTACAAACATTTTTGACACAGATCAGGTATATTAATTATATTTAATATTAAAATTTTAAAATTAAATTATTGTGATTAATTATAATTTATTAAATGTTTTATTTCAGATATTTGATACAAGGGACGCTGTTGTGAAATGGGCAAAAGAAATTGGTATAAAAAATAAAGTTACTGTTATCATCAAAAGATCGGATATAGAGACAGGAGAGAGAGGGAGGAGAAATAAAATAATATTTGGTTGTGACAAAGGAGGAAGATACAAATCTGCTGATAGTTCAAATCGAAGTTCAACAAAAAAGTGTGATTGTCCTTTCAAGCTTAGATCAAAACCAGTAAAAGATGGTTCAGGATGGACAATTAAAGTAATTTGTGGACTTCACAACCATGAATTACCTGATACTTTGGAGGGGCATGCATTTGTTGGACGCTTAGATAAAGAAGAAAAAAAGCATGTTAATGAGTTAACAAAATATAATGTTGCACCGAGACACATATTAATATCATTGCAAGATCGAGATAAGAATAATGTTACTAAGATCTCACAAGTATATAAACAGAGGAGTACGATTCGATTGCACGTGAGAGGTAATAGAATAGAGATGCAGCATTTATTCAAGTTAATTGAGGATGCAAAATATGTGTGTTGGAATAGAAAGCGTGAAGACTCAGATGTTATGAGAGATATTTTTTGGGCGCATCCAGATTCAGTGAAGTTGTTGAATTTGTTTCCGATTGTGTTGATTATGGACAGTACCTACAAAACCAATAAATACAGGATGCCATTACTTGAAATTGTTGGTATGACATCAACAGAGTTGACATTTGTAGTTGGATTTGGTTATTTGGAATGTGAGCGGGAAGAAAACTTTTGCTGGGCATTAGAGAGGCTAAAAGAACTGTTTGTCACACAAAACAAATTTCCTAAAGTAATTGTGACAGACAGAGATCTTGCATTGATGAATGCAGTTCGTGTTGTATTTCCACATGCTGTTAATTTGCTTTGTCGATTTCATATCGACAAAAATGTTGGAGCAAAATGTTGTCAATATGTCTCAAAAGATAGACAAGAGCTGGTATTGCATATGTGGAACGACATTATGTATTGCAGTGATGAAAAAGAGTATATAATGCGTTTGCAAAAGTTTGAGCAATCATGTGTCGACAGTAAAGAGTTTGTTGACTATGTCAAAGACACTTGGCTGACTCCTCATAAAGAAAGGTTTGTTGAAGCATGGACAAATCGAGTAATGCATATGGGGAACACAACGAGTAACAGGTATGTCATGTGACTCTAAAAATTTGATTATATTATATATAGTTGGCTCATTATATTATTTTGAAAAAATTTAATTATATTATTTTGTAATGTTAGGGTTGAGTCAGCTCATTGGAAACTAAAGTTAATGTTGGAACACAGCATGGGTGACATGTGCAAATGTTGGGAAGCTATGAACAATATGATAAGATTGCAGCATAAAAAAATCAGAGGCTCATTTCAGAAAAGTTTCTATGACGAAGATCATGAACACAACATTCCTTTTTATCAGAGATTGAATACATTTGTCTCTAGAGAAGCTCAAAGACGTATTGCTGTGGAATACGAGAAAGTTGAATGGGTGGGTACTGATTCATCTGTATGTGGGTGCTCACTTAGAAGGACATACGGATTACCTTGTGCTTGTGAGTTGGCAAAATATAAATTGATGGGTGAACCAATTCCTTTGGATTCTGTGGATATTCAATGGAGAAAATTAAGCATGGAATGCGAACTCCAAGACACAGAAGATGGATCAGAATTAGATATGTCTACAGAGATGAATGCCTTGTGGATACGGTTTCGATCACTTGATGTGATTGGAAAACGAGTGTTGAAGGGGAAGGTGCGTGAACTTGCTTTTCCAACTACAAGTTCAATGTGTCCACCACCTGAAAAAGTTAAAACCAAAGGTCGTGTGAAGAAGAGTAAGGGTAAGAAGCCAGATGGGTATGATGTATATCGAGACCCTTCTTACTTTGAGCATGTTAATGCAACATATTGTGAAGACCTTGATTCACAACCGTCTCAGTCATCAAAGAAGAGACAACCCTCCCAATCTCAGTCATCAAAGAAGAGACAACCCTCTCAGTCATCTCAATCCTCAAAGTATAAGTTGTGGAAGCAATTTCCCGAAGTTATTCTGCCATACATTGATGACATATTTGATGTGGCAGCGGATGGAAATTGTGGTTTTCGCGCCATTGCATTATTGCTTGGATACGGTGAGGAGTCTTGGTCTTTAGTCCGCAATACTTTGGACCATGAGATTGGTTCCCATGTAACTCTGTATGATAGACTGTTCCCAGGACGCATAAGAGAATTAAGAGATTCGTTGAAGATATCAAGCTTGGGTGTTCAACCCATAGATAAATGGTTGTCCATACCTGATATGGGTTACGTGATAGCGACAGCATATAATATTATTCTCGTCACGTTTGGTCAGACATTTTCAACGACTTTCTTTTCTATGAGGGGTTCACATTCAGGATCGACAACAAATGATCGTATCATATGTATTGGTTTTGTTAATGGAAATCATTGGGTGCCGGTAAATTTCTCTAATTTTTTTATGTATCAATTTTTTGTTATTTTATTTATTTATTTATTAATTTTATGATCTTATTTTGCAGTTAAAGATGAAAGATGGATTCCCGATGCCAGATATTGCACCAGGTTGGAAGAAATATCGCACTCATGAATCAACTTCTTGGGCAATAACATATACAGGGCGTCTACAAAATTGGGGCTATTTATTAGATCATTTGCCACAAAATCCACCTACAGAATCTGTAGATGCAATGTCATTAGATGAACCTTAATGCTTTAATGTCATTAGTTAATTTGATATTTTAGTTTACTATCGCTCTATTTCATCTTGTTATTATTTATTTTGTTATATTTCATCGCAAATAATAGAAATTAAACGACATTATTAATTTATATAGATATGAAACCAAAATAAATAGATATGAAACCAAAATAAATTAAACGACATAATGTATTTATAATAGATGTTCAAAATAAACTAAACTGAATAACAATAAACTACATGACAACCCATAAATGTTCAAAACCACTAGTCATCATATCTCAACCACTACTCTCCCTAGCAAGACGGCGCGACAAATATAAGGCTTTGTAAAAAGCCTTATACAGCTCATCGTCTGGAGTAGCCTCAACTTCATTCAACCCCTCCTGTATCAGATCAGCGATCTGCTGTAGAGCTGATGGCGGCTGTGAAGTAGAACCATCTGCAGCAGTCGTCGGGACACCATAATTTGGGACCTGGGGCACACCTGATGGCTTCACTAGTAGTGGATGAGATATGCGATAGAACCACTCCAAGTATCCCTCCTGACACTGTGAAGGATATGTAGCATCACGGAGTCTGTGCATTAGGTCATTCACAATTTCCATATATCTCAGCCATTCGATATCTGCATCAGATAATCTAGAAAGAGCAGGAAGTGGCGGTGGTGGAATATGCTGGATATAACCAAACTGTCTAACACACCTCTCTGGTTGATATGCCACTGCTGTGCTGCATAGTCGGAGGTGACCAGTGTATAACACGATATGATCAAACGGAACCACATCCCTATGATTCTCCCATGGTCTCCATATGACTTCAGCAGGTGTCAGTGCGTCAATCATACGTCTATACTCATGAGTCTTGTGCTTGCCTTGCCTATAGCTCCATCTATTCATTCGGGCAATGCACTGAACATTAGCACCCTGATCACCTCTTTTACAGATATCTGGAAAATATTCGTATATCCAACACTGTTGCAAATAAATATAAATGAATTAAGTATAAACATAAAAATAAATAATTATGTAATAAATTAAATATATCCACCTAAATTAAATTAAATATAAAAATAAATAAATATAAATAAATCATAATTATTTATTACCTGCAGTAAAGACATATATCCACCTAACTGTTTCGTGTCGTAACAGCTAGCATCAGAGAGGTACTCATACAAAACTACCAGTGCAGCACTACCCCAAGCGTATCTACCAGTACCATCTAAATCTCTGAACATAGGAAGGTACTTCGCATCAACCAGTGTATGACTCTTATCTGCCAAGATAGTACTCCCTATCAGATTCAGCAAATACGCCCGTGTTGCACAATCAAATCGTTCGGCCTGACACTGCCTTCTGAACACATCTTTCAGCCAATCCAGCATGTAGTGTGCACCCCTAGTTTTTTTAGTTTCCTCCCATATCTCTTCAGGAGGCACACCTAACAAAGTAACGGCAAGATTACATGCCGATACTCTATCAATGTCAGCTGGTGGAGTGTAGAACTCACCCCGAATAGGAATGCCTAACAAATTGGCAACATCGTCCAAAGTTATCGTCATTTCACCAAAAGGCATGTGAAATGACGATGTCTCTGGGTGCCATCTTTCCACAAAAGCAGAAATCAAGCTGTTGTCAATCAGCTTCAGACTCCCCCACTGGAGTGGTCCTAACCCAGATACATTCACCCACGTCTCTATACTTCGCGGGAGAACGGGTGGAGTAAATTGTTGCAATTTTTTTCCATGTGCAACAATTTTTAACATTGGCCGCTCCTGCATATAATATTAAAATGCACCATAAATATATAATATAAATAATAATTAACTTTAATACACTATAAATAATAATTAATTTAACGTTAATTAACTATATAACATAAATAATACTTATTTTAAATTAAATTAAATTTATAACATAAATAATTTTTAATTTAATGTTAATTTACTATATAACATAAATAATAATTATTTTAAATTTAATTAAATATATACTACTTTAACTTTAATTAAATATATACCATAAATAATAATTAATTTAAATTTATGTAAATATATAACATAAATAATAATTAATTTAACTTACTTCGCCAAACCAGAGTCTCGCCGACACATGATGCCGGTATTGACTAAGGACCGACAGATCATCCGACCCTCCAAGAAACCGAGTCAGCACAGGTGCCTCCCTCCTCTGCACAGGTGCCTCGGCCAGTACAGGTACCTCCTCCTGTACAGGTACCTCCTCATCCTCCACAGCCTCCTCCTGTATAGGTACATTCTCATGCACCTGATGCTCCTGAGGTACCGCACCATGTACTGCCTGAACCTCCTCAGCAATAGAGATATCAGCCTGATCCTCCATACTATCATCTTCAATCATAAATCGCCGCCTTCTACGCGAGGCAGTCGGACGAACTCTATCAGGACCACCAGCATACATAGATGATGAACCTTCAAAATCATGCGGTCTTGCAATAACTTTACCATCTTTACCTCTAGCCCTACCCACTGAAAAAAAAATACAAAAAAACAAAATTAGATAAATTAAATAAATATAACAACATAATAAAAAAAATTAAAAAAAAATTAAAAAAAAAACCAGATTACCGGAAAACTTATTTGTGAAGGTTTCCGGAAACTTCCGGAAACGTCACAGACAAGGTTTCCGGTATTGCATGCTTTCCAGAGAACTTAAAAAAACAATTCCGAAACACTTATTTTAACAATTCCGGAACACTTATTTTAACAATTCCGGAAAACTTAAAAAATGTTTTCCGGAAACTTCTGGAACTCTTTTTTTAACATTTCCGGTATATTCTCTGTACCGGATTTCTTTTTTCAAGTGTTCCGGAGTTGATGCTCTGTACCGAAATTCTTGGAAAAAGTTTTCCGGTAAAATGGAAAATCTAGACTTACTTGCTCTGTACCGGAAATGTGAAAGTGATGAAATGAAATAGTACTGCAGCTTTTATTATATACAAGGGCATAATGGTCTTTTCACAGTATTTTGGGGGGTACAAGTATAAACGTGGGGGTACATGGTCAAATTTTCAATAGAGAATGTGGATGAGTATTTTCCAAAGCACATTCACCTAACTGTATATGTTGACTCCTTGTGTATCAAAATCTAATTAGAAAATTTTATCCTATACTCCAAATTTTAATAAATCCCATTTTACTCTTACTTTTTTTTTATAAAAAAAAACTGATAACTATAATTTTTTTTTTATAACCGGCAAACTTTTTAAAAGTTTGTCAGTACATTAAAAATAATAATAATAAAAATAATATTTAAAAGTATGTATCGAGAATAATTTAAGTTTTTCAAAATACAAATATATTTCAAAAAATTTAAACAAATATTTAAACAAATTTAAAATTAAATTTTTCTAAATACATGTGTTTTGGAAAACTTAAATTAAATTTTCCAAAACACATTACTATTTTGAAAAAGAAAATTTAATTACCGAAAAACTTGTCACGAGTTAGAGCACACTTTTTGTGTGTATCGAAAAATTTAAATTTTGAATTTTTTAAAACATAAAAATATTCCGAAAAATTAAAGCTTAAACATTTTCGAAATACATCACACATATGTGTTCCAAAAAACTTAAACCTGCCTCAAGTTTTTCGAAATATAATTGAAGATAGTGGAAGTAAATTAATTTTTTTTTTTTAAAAAATGTAAATAATTTATGTAATATGTGGAGTAGGAATATAATTATGAGAATATATGATCAAATTTTTATCTAATTATCGCCAAAAAAAAAAAATTAATCTACACGGCCTTTGTCTTTAGATGCAAAGGTGTACAAGAAGCTCAACACCACAAAAAAATGGTGATGCAATAAATAAAGTCAATCAACAGAAGAAAAATAAAAACTAACGTAAGTATCCATTACAATACAACTCGCACATGTGATTAAGAAAATTTAAGTGTCCATTACAATACAACTCGCACATGTTATTTAAGAAAATTGGATTTTGTACCTTATAATTAGACTTATATTCTTTAAAATGTAAAACATTTAATTTTGTCCCTTTTATTTATATTCAATCAAAGGTAAAAAATTTCAAAATTTTACCCCTCACTAAAATTTCCAGTAATTAAATTGTTTTCCTAAAAATTCTGTATACAAATTAACACTACAGAAAATTTCAAGACACAAAATTTTCAGTAGTATAAATTATCGATCGAAAATTTCGTCAACAAATTTTCGATACACTATTTCTTCTACCGAAAATTTTGTGCTTTGAAATTTCCAATACACTATTGTTGTTTTTTTTTTTTTTGAAATACGGAAAGAAAAAACACCATTTTGAGTCACGAGAAGCTGTCATATCATGAGCAAGAGAGGCTGATCGACAAAATCGAGTAACCGTTATCATTACTCGATTTCATAAGAGATGCATTATTAGTTTAATGTGTCGACTTCATAGCCAATGAATTACTCTTTTTTTTTTTTTTTCA
>JBBPBP010000003.1:55364619-55376633 GCA_037974735.1 Cicer chorassanicum | reverse complement strand
TTTTTCAACGGCAGCTCTCCTATTAGATTGTGTAGGAGTTTGAACTCGAGAATGTTTCACAATGTTTTTCGTTTCTCTATTCCTTATTGAAAAAAAAAATTGAATAAAAAAATGTTTATTTGTTTTTTCCGCTTCTCTATTCCTTATTGAAAAAAAATTGAATGAAAAAATGTTAATTTTCTTTTTAAATGTTGTATTAAAATTTTCACGAACAAAAATTCCGGTATTTATTTTTTAATACTAGAAATTTCATTTTTCAACCGAAAATTTCAAATTTCCGATAGTTATTTTTCAATACCAAAATTTTGAAAAATAAAATTTTCGATTTAGAACAACTATCGGATTTTCAAATTTTTGGACGAGACTAACTCATGGAAATGAAATTTTTGGTAAGAGAATTTTAAAGAAAAAAAATATTTTTTTTGAATTTATTGTAGTTTTTACGGTATATTTAATGGTATTTTAATAAATTAAAAGATAAAAATTTTATATGAAAGAATATAAATTTAATTGTGGGTACAAAATTCAATTTTATGCGATTAATTATCCACACTTGATACTCTGAAAGGAAAAATTCGTTTCCATCATATGTGGATGAGGTGTTTTCGCGAAATTCAAGCTCAGCGGCGGAATTGAGGGGTTGAACATTAATAACCGGCCACTAGTAAAGTTATTTTTTTTTTTTTTTAAATTTTTAGACTTAATTGCATGTTTAGTCCCTTTATTCTTATCAATTCATGAGAATGGTCTTCTATTTTAAAAGTCAACAGTTTTTGTCACTTCTTCTGATTTATGAACTAAAAAATGCAGAATTGACATATTTTTAATGACGTAACATACAATTCTATGATATAGAACTATATAGATGCATTAATTATTCATATATCATTAATTAAATTAAAAATATGAAAAATTCACACAATTGAAAGTTAAATTTTTACTGCGTTTTATTATAATTTCATGGGTGTTGATCGTTGATCATTTTATATTATCGTATCATTTGTCACGTTATTTAAAACATCTAACGTTATCATTTTTTTGTTAAAAAATCAGAAACAGGGAGTCAGGGACTAAAACTGTTGACTTTTAAGATAGGGGGACCAATTTCGTGAATCAATAAAAATAGAGGGACTAAAATTGTAATTAAGTCTAATTTTTATAAACATGTACTTATTTATTTTATTTAAAAAAAATTCTATTATAAATTTTAACCATCTCTTTATAGAAAAAATAAGTATACTATAATTTTATTTTATTAGTGTATAATAATTATTATTTAGTATAATAATTATAATAAATATAAATTTTTTAATTATTTTTTATATATAAACGAGTCAATAAAATTCGACCTTCATTAAAAGTATAGATTGAGATTTAAATTTCAACTCGTTGAGGAATAAATACAGATTTTTTTTTAGGAGTTAGGAACTTAATGGGGCGACAAAATTAATAATAAATCACATAGATTAGAAATTAATACACAATCTTTTATCGGTTGGAGAAAATAAAGTTAAAAAAAGTATACTTCTTCCCTAATGAAATTTAGGCAAAATAAATTTAAGAAAAATTAATATATTTAATTTTATTTTAGAATTAAATATATTAATTTTTTAAATCTATTTTTACTAATATTTTATTGCAGAAAAAGAGTTTAAACTTGAGTATTAATTCTAAGTGTCAAGATATTTTGGACAAAATAAAACTCATAGGCGGAAACACAAAAATAAATTTACACTCTATTTGGGCCGTGTTAAAGACTATCTACATTTGTAACAGGTAGGAGAAATTTGATATGTTTCGTTTATCAGTCTTATAAACATAAAAATGGTATTTTAGTACCTAAAATTCACTCACAAATTAGATGATTAATATATTCTAGGTGTGTGTCTTAATTACATTTAATTTATGATTATTAAATATAATAAGATGTTATAACTAATGAATTATCTATTAATTATAATTTTTAAGTGTTCAAATATATATGATATTCATTAATTATTTAATTTATGTACTAATAAATATGATTTTTAGTTGTTCAAACGCTACTAGAGAAAATCCAAACGCTAACAGCCACATGCAGATACTCAACCAAGTGATAGATAGTGATTCATAATTTTGTGACTAATTCAATTAATTTTTGTTAGATGCATTGGATTGAAAGAAGAATTAGCATATTGAATTCATTTAATTACTTTTGGTAATTGTTCATCCACTCTTTAATGTTTACTTAAAATGTACAAAAAATGTTATATATTGAAACTTCTGGTAACATCATTAATCTCATTTTTACTATTGAATTGGAGATTTGCACGATTAAATTTGAAAATCTCGTATAACCTGAGAATTTTGAGGGTTGGAAGAGCTTCTTCCATTACTTTATTGTCTTAAAATGTGGACCGACACCTTGAGTTTGGTCCATTTTGACACCTGGTATCCCACTACCCCTAAGAAGTGTCGGGTTATGAGGGTAGCCCAAAGAATCATCATATGAGGTTAAAAACAATCACATAAATGGGTTGGATAAAACACAGTAGTATATGAGTCATTTTATTTATATGTTGTTCAACATCCAATTTTTCATTCCACGTGAGACTTTTACTCACACTTGACACATTAACAATCTTCTCTTCAAATGTGATTACCCGTCTTTAAACGATAACTTTTTCATCCGCATACCCTTGCGCTATTGATACAAACAATATTTTCCTATATTGAAATGTTATTGGCTCTAATATTACACTTTTAGATCATGAAAAAAAAGTCAAAATTTTTCACATTAGTCTAAAGTATTTTTCACATTAAGTGTAATGAACACAACATCTTAATTCAAACTTTAAAACACTAAATATGTAAATTCCCTCTCACTTGTATGTTAACTCAACATCCATTTTTTTATCGATTAAGTGACTCTTTCTCACAGTTAAAACAACAACATATTGTATATACTAAAATGATATGTGTTGAGTCTTTAATATGGTAGGTTTTGTCTTTTGCATAACATTTCCTGTAGCATGAAAACACAAAAGCTACATTCCAAGCATGTAGGTGCGTGCAAAACTGTAAATAATATCGCCGCCTTGTTTGTTTTAAGTAAAAATAAAAAGCAATTAAGTGGATAAGAACTTTCCCACCATGCCACTTGATACGTCAATTTTAGGCCATTTAATGATTTCCGGACTACAGTTATCTACAATTGAATTCTACTGCAGGTCCAAAATGCATGTAGTTTATACGAGACTTAATAAAATAAAACTATAGAACTAAAGATTTTGGAGATAAGTGGCTTTGAAGGAAAATAAATGTAAATATTTTTTTAAGTGTTTTTTGAATTTGAAAGTTTTTTTTGCTTTAGATTAAAGTATCATCTTCTTATTTTCAAGTTTTTGTATAAATTATTTTTAGAAGATTTACAAAATAATAGAATAACAAATCACTCAAAAGGTGTATTTTTTAACATTCAATTTAATATAATAAATTATTTCTTGATTTTTTTACGACAATAAGTTATTTCTTGATTGAATGTGTTTATTCATGAATTACTGTATCTTCTCGTTTGAATAAATTCATGAAGGAATGCAACATTTTGTTAAGAATTATTTCCCTGATGAAGTGACAACGTACTTAATATAAAGGGGCAGCCAGGGGTTGATGCCCCCAATTTAACACTCATTTTACTTATTTATTTATTTTTCTTTTGGGTAAAGACTCATTTTAGGGTCTTATAAATTTTGATAGACCTAATTTTGTTCTTGCGAAAAATAAAAGTACTTTTTAGTCCATAAGAAAAATAAATTAGACTAAATTAATCTTTATGTAAACTACAATTAAAAAATTGGGTTTTTTTTTTTTTATGTTGACTTGTCCGATAACTCATCAAACAATTATGCCACATGTAATTTCTATATAATGAGACAATTAGGTCCTTGACAATAATAAAAAATAATTAATTAAACCCAAATAGTTAATTAAGTCATTGACAAAGACTCTAAGTTTGTTCATTTAATCATTTAATAATAAATATTATTATTATAAAAATTAAGTCCTTAATCATTTAATAATAAATATTATTACTATTATTATTATTATCATTATTATTATTATTATTATTATTATTATATAATAATCTTTTTATTTATAATTTTTTTGGATTATTTAACTATTTGTTTCACTTTGTTCTCAAAATAGTTTTGTGATTTAAATATATGCAGTATTTATTATTAAAATTTATTTTTATCGCTCATTTTCATATATTTGTGGATCTAACTTTGTCTAGTGGTTACTACATTAGTATCTATTTTTTATGGGGCAAAACTCAAGCATATTTATCCTATACAGCAGAAGTGTTATTAAACTATAGTGTTATTTGTGGATCAAATTTTGATTGTGGATCAAACTTGAGTTGAATCAATGATAACTTATTGATAGAAAAGGGACAGTAAACTCTGGAAATTTCTTCAACACGAGTAGACACTCTTCCCATTATATGTTGGCCATTTTCATTTTCCAAACTTTGTAAGGATAAGTCCATGTATGAAATATTTTGCAAAAGGTTCTCATTTTTTGAAAGGAAAATATATATTGTAGTGAAATTAAGCATATGTTTTGAGTCAGATCCTATCACTCGATAGTGGCTGCTGACATACTACTTATTCAACACACATGACTAACACAATTATTTATATATTAGTCGGATAATCAAGTTAATTATATATATAAATCCAAGTTCAGTGAAGATAATTCAAACTCTTTTTCTTAACATTATTTAAGTTCACATAAATAAAAAAAGATAATGTGTGGAGGGGTCATTATCAAATGTTTAATAACTTGTTGTGCTTATATACCACTTTTCAATTTTTTAATTAATTGCCTTATTCCTCTGTGGTTGTTTATATTATTTTATTCGCTAGCTATGACATAAATTGTAATGATGTTCACTTCACTTTAAGTGGCCTTATTTAAGATTCGGAAATGCTGATGCAAACATGTTTCTAACTTATCATTTTTTTTTTCCTCAATTCTTATTATCATCAGCAGGATCAACACACTAAGTATTGTTGGATTTAAAGCATAATTTGTATTTATTTTTTAATTCATAGATTCTTAATTTGTCCAATGATGGGTTCTCAAATATATTTTGGTTTGATGAGTGCATATGAACTAGTTGCAAATTAGTTATTCATATTGAAAATTATTCTTGATTGGTGTAGTTTAATTTTTTGCTTATTAATCAAACATGAAGTCC
Source organism: Cicer chorassanicum (assembly GCA_037974735.1). Classification (NCBI taxonomy): domain Eukaryota; kingdom Viridiplantae; phylum Streptophyta; class Magnoliopsida; order Fabales; family Fabaceae; genus Cicer; species Cicer chorassanicum. Next base: position 55,371,391 of record JBBPBP010000003.1, on the reverse strand, counting down.
TCGTGTCATAAATTCATAATGAACTTTAAAGTCTGCTTATAAAGAAAGTAATTATGAAAATATGGCTGGCTACTAGAAGTTGTGACCATAACAACATTTTGTCTTCTTTTCATTAACTATCCTCAAGAAGAAAAACAATATATATATATATATATATATATATCTTGGTTCTTTTTTGTTCTTTTTAAGGCCCCATAGTTTTGCCAATTTGTTGAGGGATTATTTTTTTTCTTTAAATGTCCATTTAAGTGGCTGACTTATGCATGCTTAGTCATTTTTCCACTTTCTAATCAAACCTACGTTTTTTAAAATGAATTGAAAAGCTGACCTCTGCTCTATGCATTGCCAAGGGGAGGATCAATTTAGGTATCTATGTGTAGGTTTAAATATCTTGATTTAACTGTAGTTTTGATATATTTACTTTTATCGATGTTAAAATTCGACAATTTAAGTTGCTCTTTTAAATTTTTAAATTAAAAAATGTTATATAATATATTTTAAATGACGCAACATATAATATTATGAGTTATAATCATCTAAATGCATTAATTCTTTATATGTAACTAATTAAATTATAAAAATGAGTAATTTTAAAAAGTGAAACTAATGTTTTTAGATTGTTTTATGGTAATTTCATGAATGTGAATTATTCTACATTATTGCATCATATGTCATGTCATTTAAAGTATGACATATCATCATTTTTTAATGTAAAGATCTAAAGGAGAAATCAATTTCGTGAATTGGTAAAAGTAGATAGACCAAAACTGCAATTAAGTCAATGATGTTTTTAAAAAAAATGTATTTTATCTGTTTTAAAATATAAATAAAATTTGGTTAAAGAAAATTGATGTATTTGATATAAATTTTGAAAAAAAATACTTTTTGAATATTTTTTATTTATATTTCAAGACAAAGTAGTATAGTGATATTTATTTATACGACATTTATATGTGTACACTTGTATTTTTTATACACTCATTTAACATTTCATGTTCTCTCTATCTTCTTCTCTTAATACATTATCAACATATAACGTCTATCATATCACTCTCTCTATTTTTTTCTCACTCATAGTGTTTTAGATGTACCCTAAACATTTTTCTTATTATGGTGTTAATTGGGTGTACACTAAATATTTTTCTTATTTATGTTAGTGTTTGTATTATTCTTACGAAGATAAAAAAAAGTTGAGTTTTACCAATTTTTTACCACACTATTATATTTTCTCTTTACAACCAATCTATAAGAAAAACACAATACATATCTTTGATTTTCTTTTTATTCAACCTGTCTCTGCCTATTACTACTACTTACAACTGAATCAAAAGCCATACCTAAGGCTCAAATTGTCTTACTAAAATGCATATTTGTCAAGTGGTACAATCGTTTTAACAGCTGTTATTTTCAATGCTCTTTGGTCTTGCTGGATGGCACAAAAAGAAAGTAAAAGGAAATGAGAGAATTAAAGGGGCAAAGATTTAAAACACGAAAGGTGGTAAAATACTAAAATGTAAAACTTTATGCTAAAACTGAAATTTATGAAGGCAAGGATTTAAAAAGGGTAGCATATGGTTTACCAAAGAAAAAAGCCAAAATAAAATTGAGGAGGTGGGATACAGCGATTGGTGATAGTCACTTAACTAAAGTAAATGTGTCTAAGGATTACTTTTAATAAATTACTTTTTCAACGGATTTTAAATATAGAATAAAATGGATCAACAAAAATTAATATATTTAATTTAAATTTTAAATTAAATATATCAATTTTATTGATAACTTTATCTTATATTCAGAACCCGTAGAAATACATATCATATATAATCTTGTTTATACCGAAGTTCTAGTAAATTAACTTTGTTTAATCTGTTGTAAGTACTAAACAATTCCAAGTTGGATGGATACCTCCTAACATTCCCTCTCTATGCATGTTTTGGTACATGTTAGTTTTGGTCACTGTGAGATCAATTTTTAAAAGTATAAACATTTTTATAATTCTAAATAACTGTGAAATTCATACGCATTAAATAAAAAAAATTATAAAGTATTATAAATTCAAATATGTACCTTCAGCATTTAAATGATCTTACAGTTGTCATTTGAGTTATACTTATCGGGACAAAGTATAAACTTTTTAGTAATGGGCATATATTTAATTATAATATATTTTCTGTGACCATGTACTTTCTCAAATAAAATTAATCTTTCACTTCAACAAAAGACAGCAATTCATGTATCTAACTAATAAAAAAGAATATGGCTGCACAAAACAACTATATGATTATGCTCCTATAAATACAAGTCTTCAAAGTCATTTCTACCTCAAATCTTTCAACTTTATTATTTGCATCACACTTCATTTCACATCGTTGTCTCGAATATATCTTGTCATGGATATTGAATCAACAAACCAAGTAAACAAGGTGGGAGTTTTATCTCGTTTTGGTGGCTTCCTCAAGGCTTTGCCTAGGAATTTGAAGTCCAAATTTATCAATGTCACAAATAATGTAAAGAAGATTGGACAAGATGACCCTAGAAGAGTAATTCACTCATTGAAAGTAGGAGTTGCTCTCACAATTGTGTCATTGTTTTATTATTCAAGGCCTCTTTATAATGGCTTTGGAGTTGCTGGAATGTGGGCAGTTCTTACTGTCGTAGTAGTTTTTGAATTCACCGTAGGTAAGTTCATGCAATTCCTATTATTCTCTCCTAAAATATAAACAAAATATTGTTAAAGAAAATTGACATATTTAATTTAAAATTGAATCAAATATAATAAATTTCTTTAAATAATTTTTGTTTATATTTTGGACAAGACATAAAATATATACAATTCGAAAAAATTGAAATAGAGAGAAATTTAGATAAAAAAGATGACTAATTATATTTTATTTTGTGTTTAACTTTAGTCTTATTATTTCAACTTTATCTAGTTTAATTATTATACATGATAATTAAATATATATAAAAGTTTAAAGAGTTAAAGGTAATGCATTAACATAAATATTTTGTTCTTAATGAATGAACCAGGTGCAACCCTTAGCAAAAGTTTAAATAGAGGGTGTGCTACATTATTAGCCGGTGCTTTAGGGGTTGGAGGGCATCACTTAGCTACTGCTGTTGGAGAAAGAGGAGAAGCTATTGTCCTTGGGACCCTTGTCTTCATTCTAGGTAAATAGTACTATAAACACATTTCTCACTCTAATCCAAAATAAGTGTGATTTAGTAAATATTTTAAAATAAAAAACAATTATCATTTTATATTTTCAATGTAATATTAATTAATTTTCAAAAAAAATTCTCCATATTAATATTGTGTAAATTACTTTCAAGTTATTATATAATATATATATATATATATATATATATATATATATATTATTTTTGTCTCTTATTATAAACACTTACGGTTCTTTTTATTTTTAGTAATAAAAAGATGATAGAGTAGTTAATATATTTATTTTATATGTTAATGTTCCTAAAATAACTTTTGAATTTAAATATATGAAATCTGACTTTTTATATTTTAAGATAAATTAATAATATTAATAAAGAGTATGTTTAAAAAAATAAATAATAATAAATTAATGTTTATATTTAGGAACACTTTTTTGTCAAAAGGTACCTATAAGTTGAAGCTAATTAACTTTGTTAATTATCTTATTAATATCTGAAGCTAATTAAGTTGTTGTGTGTTTGCAGCTGCAGGGTCAACATTTTTAAGATTTTTTCCAAAGATCAAAGCAAGATATGACTATGGAGTGGTGATATTTATATTAACATTCTGTTTGGTTACTGTATCGGGGTACAGAGTGGAAGAACTTTTGGACCTTGCACATCAGAGACTTTCAACAATTGTAATAGGAGCAGCAACTTGCATGCTCATTTCCATATTTGTTTGTCCTGTTTGGGCAGGTCAAGAACTTCATAACCTGGTTGCTTCCAACATTCAAAAACTAGCAAATTACCTTGAAGGTATAATAATAATAATAATAATAATAATAATAATAATAATAATAATAATAATAATAATAATAATAATAATAATAATAATAATAATAATAATAATAATAATAATAATAATAATATATTTGAAACATGTTTGTAACATAAATACAACTGCAATTTAAAACTATGATTGTACATTAATATCTAAAATTTATTTTCAGGATTTGAAGGTGAATATTTTCACTCATTAGAGGACAAAGAAGAGTCTAAGTCACTTCTTGAAGGATATAAAAATGTTCTCAATTCGAAAGCAAGTGAAGAATCTATGGTAAGTAGTTTTTACTTTCTTTCTTTTGAGATTTAAATCAAATAACATTTAATTTCAACTTTCTTGGATTGAGTTTTATATTTTTTTTACATCATGTGTATAGGCAAATTTTGCAAGGTGGGAACCAGGACATGGTGGTTTTAGCCTTAGCCATCCTTGGAAGCAATACTTGAAAATTGGAACACTTGCTCGTGAATGTGCTTACAAGATTGAAACTCTCAACACTTACCTTAACCCTGAAATCCAAGTAATACATCATTATTAATACCTTTTTATCTGAAAAGCATCAAATTTATTGCGGTTTATTTTGTAAAAATGTTTTCTATATTCATTGTTAAAAATATGTGTTTATTTTATTTTGATAAAAGATTTTTGAAGTAAATTATAGTCATAAAAATAAGATAAAATATTAGTTAATAAAGATATATTTTTGACAATAATAAAAATAATTTTTTTTATATTCTCGTTGTTTTTAAACATATATACAATATACAATTGTTCTCTTCAAAAGTATTTTATTTCCTTCTACTTTTTCAAGAAATATTAAAACAGAAAATATTTACTTCCTTTAAAAAATAAAACAGGAAATATTTTTATAAAGTAACCGGGGTCTTACTTTTTTAAATCTCTTCAAATGTAAAATGATGATTAATATTATTTTATTAGATAATAATTTTCATTTCTCATTTTTTTTAAAAACTCATTATTATTATTATTATTTTAAGATATATATGTAACCTTTTAAGTTCAATGCATGTCTAATTGTCTATATATATGAACGCAACTTTGAAGCTAATAAATAAATGGATTTTGATTACTGCAGGCTTCATTGGAATTCAAGTGCAAAATTCAAGAACCATGCACAAAGATGAGTTCAGAATCAAACAAAGCATTAAAGGCAATATCAACATCAATGAAAAAAATGACACAACCATCCACAGCTAAAATCCACATAGAAAATTCAAAATATGCAATTGAAGAACTCAAAGTTGCACTTGAAGTCATTTCCTTAGAGGATGTGGAACTCTTAACTATAATCCCAGTTGCCACAGTTGCTGCAATCCTTGAAGAAATCACTATCTCAGTGGAAAAAATCTATGAATCTGTTTCTGAACTTTCTCATTTAGCACATTTCAAGAGTGTAGAACCTAATGTGTCACCAGAAAAACCACCCTTGCTTCATAGAGGAATCATAAAACCTGTTGTTGACATTGATAACTCCTCACATGTCCAAATCACCATCCAAGATATATGTACAGACTCACCCGAAAAAGCTAAAAAAGACACTGGCGAAATCCTTCAAACGTTGTAAATAGTTTGTCACAAAATCGGGTTGCCTCATATGACTATTTTCATACATTTATACAATTAGTGACTCTGAGTCGTTAGATTAAGATTGAACCACTCTGATGATATGATCAATAAATCAGATTTAAAAACAAACTTGAAATCAGAGTCGTTCAATCTTCATCTAATAACTATGATTATTTGCTGATTGTGTAAATGTATATGAAAATTGTGATCTTACTGAACTTTTGTATTACTAGGTTGAGTAAATAGTCTTCAACCTCATTTTACCCTTTGTAAAATTAAGGTGAGAAGATTTTTCATATTCTTACCTTAATTTAATTTATTTCTTTACTTTTTGTTGTTGTGTGTTCTCTAGTGTAACATGAGTTATGCAAACTTATGCTATAGCTGTCATTTTAATTATATTAGAAAGCCTTGTAGCTATGCTATGAGCATATTGGGTCCTTGTTCCTCGTAACACTTGTGTACTTTTTTTCTTCATTTTTTATAATTTTCATTATTATAAAGCCACAAAGAAAGTGAACCGAACCAAGAAATTAAAAGAAGCCATTATGGGGTTTTCCTTGCCTCATATGACTATTTTCTATAGCAAATTAAACTGCTGGATGGCAATTAGTAAATATTGGATCTTAAATATTTCACCACAATGACCAATTTAATTGGAAATCTATAATACTATATACTTTATCAGAAGTATGAAAGAAAAAATAGAGAGAATGATTGGCGAAAAAAAGTCACTTTAGTAATAGTTGTTTGTAGTAGTAGTACGTCATGGCTTTATCTTTTCTTCTTTGTTTTGACTCATAAAGGTTTTTATATTTTCTATTAAGTATTGGCATTTACCTCCCATGAACACTCACCTTACTAATATATAATAAGAGTTCGACATTTTAATTTTAATAAGAGATAGAGTTTAATTTCGTATAAAATTATAAAATAGTTATTAGTATTATTGTTACTAATTATATATTTTTACACTTATTAAGAATCAAAATGCATTTAGTTTTTTTCTAATTTTATGTAAAAACTTAAATTTATTAAATTATTTCTAATTATTATCATCATCTCTCATAACATTAAAGAAATAATTTAAGAGAAATGTTAATAAGTATTTTTATGCTATTTGTTAAGAAATAAAAATAAAAATAAAATTTTAGAAGATGTGACTCGAAATTATAAAAGGTG
>JBBPBP010000003.1:55315860-55364553 GCA_037974735.1 Cicer chorassanicum | reverse complement strand
TTACTTAACAATCCTAAATATATTTATTAACATAACCTTTAATTTAATAAATATTTAAAAAATATCATTAAATATTAATAAATTAATTGATTTTTGTTTATATTTAAAATTTTGATAAACAAAAACATGAATTTTTATTTATAATTGAGACCGTAGGTAATATTTGTGGGTGAGAGAATATAAGTTTCAACTTAGTTATCACTCTATTCTTACTTAGTTATTACTCTACTCTTTAATTAACCCTCATACTGTACTATGATCATTAAATCAACCAAATGACATTAGTAACGTTGATATTTACTTTCAACCTCTTACCACTTCACTTTCTAAATCTATACTACATATTTTGAAAGTCTTTGAGAGATAATTAAATGTAGAACTGAACTCTGTTTGTTAGCAGGACTTTTTTATTTTATATTTTGTGTTCTGTCTGTCTCCCAATAACTGAAGACAAACAATGTGTCGGTTCTGCATATAATAATATATTCAAAGGGCTCTAGGTCCCAAGCCAAAGAATGAAAGAAAGCTGCAAGTTACTGCTAAAAAATCACTTGGATCTTAAAAAATGACGTTTGAAAATTTCAATCACTAGAGGACAGGTTTTTAGATGCAGAAACACAAGTATATTAAAAAAAAATTAATTTAAAGACGCTCCACCTCGTTCTTTTAAAGAAAATGTGACAACATTAGGCTACAAGTGAGAAATTCCCCCCATCTTTTACATTTAAATTAGTGCATGCATTTGAGCAGAAGTTCATGTAAACTTGTAGTGGTACTTGACACAGAATAGCATAGTCAAGTATGGGCAAATTACTCAGATTAATCTCAATCAAAACTGAAAAGATTATACTCCTTCTAGTACCTAACCACAGAGGTGTGGATTATCTTATACGTAATTACCTGGTCAATGTGGGGATCACATGCCATAACAACTTGCACGCTCAGTTAATTGAATCGGTTATTAATTATAGCTAATTCACTGCACGTGCATGTACTAACTACACTTTGTAACAACACTCACTAGTGTGAGTGTGGTACTTAACTTCTAACCTCTGCATCAGTGAAATGAAGTCCTTTTTTTGGGTGGCTTACAATGCCCCAACTCTGTTCAGATTAATTATAATTAGAGAATGTCAACTTGACATTGACACAGAATATAATATATTGCTGGTCAAAAGTTGATCAGCTAAAAGATAAAAAAAAAATATTGGTGGTACATTAATCTGGGGTTACCGATCCTAGACTCCCCACTTAACATTGTTTTCTACTTTTCCTGCATAGCCCTCTATCAGACTTGATTTCTAGAAAATACAATTAAATTGTGGAAAAATAAATAAAGGGTAGGACCCACTTGCCCTACAAATAAAAACTTTTGTTATCACTACTCAATTATACTACATTTTAACAATCCAATCATATTGTTAAAAATGTATAGCTTAACCAAAAATTATACTGTTGTGATATGGTAAATGGGAGGGACCAACAATTGTCTTTAGTAATTTTCACCCAACATGAGATGGTACTGTTAGAAATAAATTAATGTGCAAGGCAAAACATCTAAATCAAGCAACCAATTACTACTTATTTCAAGTGTTTTTTTAGGGTCAGTTTGGTTGGAGGGGGAGGGGAGAGATTATTTTCAATTATGGTAGTTTGGTTTTATTTTTTTGGAGAGGAGATGAGAGGAAGTCAAATCTCCTCTAAGCTAATTTCAGCTCCCTGAGGGATTTGGAATTCGGAGGGCAGAGAATACTTATTTAAATTTAGATTTAAATACCTTTGTAAGTATTTAATATGACCTTCAATATTATAATGGTGAATCTGTCATGCTCAAAGTTATTCCATGTTAAACTCATCCATGTTTATTTCGTTTACTCTCACAAGTTACATGGAAAAGCAATCCTTTTTGCCATTATTACACGGTAAAACTCAACATTAGATTTCTACATGTTTTGAAAGTAGTAATGAACTACATCACTTAATAAAAATGCAAAAACAATTACACCTACAAAAATTATGGATTATAAACTTATCAGGAACCTAATTACAAACAACTATAAACAATCAGAAAGCAGTAACTACAAATTTAAAGCACTATAGCTATGCACCAGCGACTTATAACTTTTTTACAATGCTTTGTCATAATCTGGCGACACAAATATTTCTTAGCCACATATTTCAAACTAGTCACAATCTATTTACCAGCCATAGATAGGATTTTCCACCTGTGGGGGCAAGAGATTAAGGTCTTTACAGTGCTGCTTGTCATATTCGCGTGTCCCAGGTGTAGCTCCCGTACATAATCTCAGGAACTCGTTCCCAGTGAGACAGTAGTGAGCAAATGCTAAGCCTCCATCAGCTAACTCTGTCAGATTAGGCAGTGATACTGACTTGCCAATGAGCTTTCTCTTATTAGTACTTGATTTTGCACCATCCTTTTCCTTGTTCAGGATTTGGTCAAGCTCGGAATATTCCATAAATCGTTGAGTCGCAGCTTCCCAAGAAAGTTGATATCTTTGTTCAGGTGTGAGAGGATAAGGTTCATTTGCTAATGCTTCTTTTACTTTTGCTACAAAGTCTTCAGGTGTTTTGAAAGTTAAACAGTTGGGAAATGATGTGAAGAACTCATTTGATGGATGATCAGCACAAACTACAAATTTTCCCATGGCAAGTGCCTCAGCCGTGGCGGTGCATAGCACATCACTGATGCTAGGATTTATGAATACTTTGTACCTTCAATAAAGTTAATAAACAGTGTCACAAAAAAAGAACCAAAATTTAATAAAAACAAGTATTGTATTAGTGTCTGGGTACATAAAGCATATGAACAATTATCACCTGTAGGTGGAGGTCCCTTTACACATACATAAAAAGAATAGTTTTGGAAATTTCACTTTCTTAACATACAATCAATTCAGTTTATCAAGATAGCAGAGGGTGAAGGATAACTCAGTTTCATGTTGCAATAGATGCAACTTGACGGTTAATTTCCCAAAATCGTGTACCATGTTTCAGAACAATGTCGGAAATCTTCCAGTGAATGTATCATTATTTAAAGTTTAAAGCTTAGTTTTCAAATTGTTCTTACCTGTGAAGAGAATCATCTGTGTGATCCCTTCCTTTATGAAAGTTGAGATTCAAATCCAACCTTCTTGCAGCACTTTGAACTTCATGAGCATCCTCTCCATTTCCAAATACATCTAACTTGAAGCCATCAAGGTCAGCCTTATGCTTCGCTAATAAATCTATCAACTCCTTATATCCCTTTGCCCATACCATCTTTCCCAAGAAATATGCCCCTTTTGTGAAAGCCTCCTGTCCTAGCTCCCTTTCTGCAGCAATCATTTCTCCAATTTTTAAGAACTTGGGATTCACACCATGAACATTGCAAATTACAGACCTGGGTAAATCCTGAGTAGCAGCCGAGAGACGAAGAACCTGAATATAAATCATAAATAATTTAGTCCCTTTTATCTTGCTCAATTCTCTTTCATAATAGAATTCCGTGAAAATTTTATCAACCAAAAGACTAAAGCCATTTCTAATTATCTCCCAAGTTAATTCAAACTTACATGCTACGATGTTCAATTCTCATACCTTGTTACAGTACGCTCTTGTAACCCAGCTGTTGATGTGTTTCACAAGGAATGCTTGGAGTGCCCCATTTTTCTCCCTCTTGATGTATTCTAAGTAATTTGTGTGGACAATGCCAACAACATGGTTGAATTTATCCGTCCAACGTTTTCCATGATGATACCAATTCAAATGTTCTGGTTCTTCAAGGATAGCAATGTCAGCATCCCTGGATGGTATGAATTGAGAAGTATCTCCAGCAGGTATTATACTACGTCTTTCCTTTGAAAACTACACCCAAGAAGGACAAAGTGTTAGAATGGAGAATGATGATATGAAACATGATAGAATATAGCCACCAAGCAATTCGTACCTGAGCACAATGCCTATAGACACAAAACCAATCAAAAGCTTAAGATAATAATATTAAATTAAATTCAGAAAGGACTTCCCTTTTTATTATGATTTTAATATATTTTGAACTGTAAATTGGCTAGGCAATGTGATCATGCAAGAATTACTCTATAGTTAACAATATCCAAAAGTTACCTTCCCAGGATAAAAAGAAATTTTGAAATCTGCCTTAAAACCAATCCTTTCCTCAAGCCAGTTACGTATATAACCTTCCTGCTCTTCTGGTGAATTAAAAGTAAGGTTGCTGGGATAAACTAGTTCCTGATCCGATTCACAAAGCCATGGAACCAGCAGAGTGACTTTCTGCTTTTTAGTTTGGGATAAATATGCTGCTCGAAATAGTGGGTTTACAGCTGTTCCCGTCAACCAAGGAAGACTAGCGGTTGTGACTATTGCAACATGTCTTTCATTGTTTGACAAGTCCTGCTTTGCATGGTCTGTCCAGAGTCCACCTTCATACCGATGCCCTGTGCTCTGAAGGACACTAGCTATTCGCAAATCCAATTCATCATTTATGTTTCCATTCCCATGTAAAGAAGATTCTTCCTCAGAAATAGACTGCAGTAGAAATTGGTTCTTCCGTTTGCTATACAAGCTTTCAACTATCTTGTCGCATATATCTGCAACACAATTGCATTTGGAGAAATCAACAAAATTGGAGGGAAGATAAAGAAAAACAAACACATGTAGACCAACTAGAAAGTTGTAGCAGAAAAGGAAAGACGTAATCCTGCCTACTCAAAACATAAATGAACAGTATTATGATACATTTAATTTAATATAAATTGATGGAGTAGAAGTGTAGAAAACAACAGTGAAATAATGGAACAATTTATATGCAAGACATTTAATATGTACATTTTAAAACCAATGATAGATTCGTAACCTAGTAATGCTCTAAATGATCCAACAGTTGAAATATAACTAACTAATTACGCATATCTTACATGAAAAAGTTCAGATTAACGTAAACAATAATAAGTTTCTGATCAGATGCCTAATATTTAATTGGAAAAGGTATGTTCTGTACAATAACTTTAAGGTATTTTGATGGAGTACAAGATGATCTTGGATTAGTAAACTTTATAAGCATTTTATACACATTGTATACCTTCAACCCAACAGCAAATTTTATGAAAAACAAAATTATATAAAGTTATTATTTTATAGATTTCAGGAGAAATTGAATGATGAATAACTATAGAATGAGTGTTTTGCAAAATCTACAGTTGAATTGAAAGTATGTGCATACCGTGCTCAACAAATCTCCCATTAATCCAAGATTGTTTTGTATTCTCTCACATCGTATAAAAATTAGTGTATAATATGTTTTTTCAAGCAAATTAAAAGATTAACACTTTATCACACGGTTGTAGTCGTTTGAAACCATTGCAATGGTTTGCTCCATGAAGCTCATTAACCAGTAAACGGAAAAGAATGTCTATGCCAATAGTTGACTGCAGTATTCCACAGGTATTCTAAATTCTTTGCTCACATTTTATTATTCTACAAATAGAAATTTATATAACTGTTGAGACTTGAGAGTTAATGAAGAAAGGGGGAACGAACTTGGCAATTTACGGTGACAAGAATGTTGAAACAGAAAAAGAGTTTCCATTGCAAGAGAAGATGTTGCTAAACAGCATACAAACTTTTAGATAAGATATGTAAGGTGGGAAAGCGTGGGCTGCATAGCAATGAAATCCCATATAAGTTATGCATAATAAAGTACCTCTGCTGACTCCAAGTTGGTCCAAAAATGGCCCAGACTGTTTAACAAAGTAGGCCAGGAGTTCGGGTACATCCAATGGAGGAACTTCCTGTAAAAGATGTGTGAAAGTGTAAGCCATAGTTCATTATTCAAATCAAAACAATAACATCCTTATCATGGAACCATTTATCAGTTATTTATAATTATAGCATCCATATGTCATGCTTGAGCAGCTTAGCCCCTGTTTCTTCAGCATATCTTGTATCCAATGTTATCCTATGTTCGAACTAATTGTTCTGGTTTCAAAATCAAAACATAACTTTTTATGAAAATGAAATATACTAAATAAAGAAAAATCTATGCCCAGGAACTGAAGGAGCTATTTCGGAAATTTAGCTAAGCAAAATCTGAAGAGTAGAAGGATTTTTTATGTCCAGAGGGGCATAAGGATGCATGGACTGATGTATTCACTGTATTCTATAAGTTATCATATGCATGCACTGTGCTCATGTGAAGTTACTAGTTAGAGCCTTCCAGTTCTGTACAAGTTATGCATTTTTTTCACACAACTACCCATTATTCTATCAAGCAAGTTGATATGAACAAAAAAAACTATACAAATGACATACAAACCTTTGATTCTTGGGGTTCCTTGCAAATTGATTTCTGCAAGAAAGTAAAAAACGAACATGTAATTCTTGGAAAGAAAGCACATAACAAATTTATGCCAAAATGAACAAAAACATATCATAAAAAAATACAAACTACTGAATACTCATTGCATAAAGAACGTTCAATAGTAGTAAATCGCATGCATAAACTTGACATGTGATTCATTCACTCAAACTAAACAGAAAGCTTATGAACCATAACGTCCAAACTACCAACCAACAAATGGATTGGGCACACTTCTGCTGCATTGATGAAACATTCTCAAAATGTGATTCTTTGAAGGATCATGTCAATTATTATTTTTGACAAACCATTCAATTTATTAAAACAAGCAGCAGCAACAAAAGCAAACAAACACAACAAACAAGTGTGTTGCTACTAATTTACTATTAGCCATCAGTCAAGGTCTAAAGGCACAAAATATAGAAGTCCACTGCCAAGTGAAAATTAGAAAGAGTCTACTTATAAAACATAGACACTGTATACAACACTCGACACCGACATAGGTAATAATTTAAGAAATTAGAACTTCTTGAATGTAATCAAATATGTCGGAGTATAGGTCCCTACTTAAGTCCTGAATTCTTCTTGCAAAACCACACACAATTAAAATTGAAGAAGAAAACGAATGAAAAAATACTAATTTTGTGCTGCAACAACCAGTGAAAAAACATGAGCAGTCACTGAAAAATATAACTACTCAATTCCTAACCAGCAAATTGCTAAAAGAAGGAGAAGTGCATACCAAGCTTGACTTAAGTTTCTCAAGAAATTCACTGTTCTTGAATCCGTCAAAAATTTCAACAGAGGAACTACGCTTCTCAAATTCTTTAATTCTTGTTTTCAACGCTCGAATTGGTTCCCAATCCCTAGTTTCACTTTCACCCTCACCTTTCAATCCTTCCCAAAAATTCAACTTCCTTCCCTTAACACCTCTCTCAAAATCCACAATCCCATCAACACCAACTTCCTCCGACACAATTGCGTTCTTGATAGCCGACAAATCAATTCGAATCTTCGCCCTAGGCCTCCACTTTTCCAGAACCTTCTTGCTGAAATCCGGCGACGAATACGCGCGCCGAAGCTCCGAAAATTTCGGCTGCAATTTCTTCACGAATTCGATCTCCGCTGGCGGTGGAGAACGCATCGCCGGAACGGAAAACGCCGGAGCCGCGGAATTGAAGAAATTCTCAAGTTCGCGGTCGAACGAGGTGGCTAGGTTTTTGAACGAGTTGGCTCGGTCCTTCATTAACCGTAGATCCGCATCTGCTGAGTCACGAACCTCTCTCCAACCCTTGGAAAGGAAGGAAAAAGCGTTGGAAGGTTGATGCTGTGTGGCCATAGCCTCAACCTTTACAGCAGAAGAGGTTCGCGGTTCGTACTTTCGTTTTCGTTTCTATTTGGAGCACGCAAACACGAAACCTAAAATCAAAAATGTGTTTTGGGCAACAGCGACACGAAATTGAGGAAGAAAAAGAAGAAGACGATAGCTACTCGGAATTTAACGGCTGGGATTTTCTGGAAGCTTGGGTGTGCAGTTATGCGTTGTGCAGTGATTGGTCCACGTAGGATGTATGGGTAGTCGACGAGATTTCATTGGATGACGTGGATGTATCACGTGATGTGTTGATATGGGAACATGATGTTTGGACCACGTGGGATAACGAATTAGCGCCATAATTCTGGAAGGAAGAGAATATTCGAGTATTTATACACTTAACAAGGAAAGGTCCGTCAAAAAAAGACAAGGAAACGAATGGACGCGCTTGGTTAAGGAGACTTGTTGGCGGCAGTGAAAGTAAGACTCTGCAAATGGGAATCCCTATAGAGTATACACTGCCCACTTATTTTCTCCCTTTTCTTTTTTTCTATTTTCTAAAACAACTTGTCTTTAATTTAATTTATTAATTAATTGAGTTTAATTATTTAATTATTTTTTCTTTAATTTTGTTGTGTAACTTGAACAACAATAATATCTATTTAAAATTTCTTAAATATAAAAGTTAGTAATTAAATCACAACAATTTAATATATATATATATAGAGAGAGAGAGAGGATACACCGAATTTTATTGTAATTTTTTTTAATTTTATTCTTTTTAAAAAAAAAATATATTGTATTGTTTTTTATTTAATTACATAACTGATTTTTATAATTGTATCTTTGTTCGGAAGCCCATAAAATTGTCTCTCTCGGAGTTGCCTTTATTCTATGTGGCTTTTGCCGATGATATTATTCTTTTTGCTAAGGCCAGTGTGGATCAGGTTGATGCTATTATAGTTTGCCTGGATTTGTTCTGGAGGGTTTCGAGACAAAAGGTTAGCATAGCCAAGACTAAAGTTTTCTTTTCTAAAAATGTTAATTGGAATGTGAGTTATCAAATTACTACAACTTTGGGTTTCAATAGGACTGATGACTTGGGTAAGTAGTTTAATGTCCCTTTTTTCCATCTTCGAGTAAACAAAAGATACTTCTCATCATATTCTTGAGAAGATGGATAAACGTCTTAGTTCTTGGAAACAAAGGAACTTATCATCTGTCAAGCGTGTCACCCTTACAAAGTATGTGACTGCACGTATTTCGCAAGTGTGTGCATGCT
The DNA here is from genome assembly GCA_037974735.1 of Cicer chorassanicum. Lineage (NCBI taxonomy): Eukaryota > Viridiplantae > Streptophyta > Magnoliopsida > Fabales > Fabaceae > Cicer > Cicer chorassanicum. Next base: position 55,355,583 of record JBBPBP010000003.1, on the reverse strand, counting down.
AAAAAAGTATGGCAAGCTCTTGAAGGGATCTTGGTGGTAGCTTTCTCTTCATAACCAAATGTGCATTATGGCTTGTGAGAAATTTATCAGTACAAACAAATTTACAATAACCAAAATCAAAAAAATGTTATAATGGTAAAGAGAAAATACATATTTAAATCAAAAATATATAATGGTAAATACCCTTTTTAGAGACTTATCAACAATTGTGTTTCTACATAAATGATCGTGGTAGCACGGTAGTTCGATTAGCACTACATGGATTACATACTCACTTGATCAGTGGTTTTCTGATACATGTAACTCTGTGCATATCCCTCTAGAGAATGTGCATCTGCCATATTCATTTGGTATGCAATTAATACTGCATATTTTTTAGTGCATCAAAACATAAAAGTGGTTCGATTGACTACCTTCATTAAGTATGAAATTAATGTTGAACAAGATTAACATTGCATTAATTATATATTCACATGATTGGCGGTTTTGTGAGACGTGTTTTTATGTGCGAAGTTCTAGAGAATTTTGCATGTGCATTAATTAAAAAATTGGTGGGATTAGAGTTAAAGAGAAATTGAATATAAATAATTTGTTTGTTAGAGTTAGAATTATACTCGAAAGACTTCGGTAAAAGTTAGTAATAATATATTCAAATGATAAAAATATATTTTTCATAAATGAATGTTATGTTAATTATTACGTTAGTTTTTTAATCTTTAGTCCAAATTAGTGTAGCTATCTAACACCCAATTTAATAAACCATCTTTGTGTCTTTCTCTCTTTAAATATAATCTTCCATAAAGTTAATCACAACTCTCAAATAAAAAGAACAACAACTCATGAAAAGAGACCCCAATTCATGCTCGTCACCGTGACTTGAAATCATACTATGTGTGGTTCGTTTCTTCCCAATCATCATTTTGCATGCTACTACAAATGTGAATCCACTGTCTTTTGTCTCACTGTGTTTCTTATTTTTTTGTTTTGGGACCTGGAGTCAGGTTCTAATTTTCTTCTTTTTTTTCCCCCTTCCATTGTGTCCCTACGGTTCTCAATTCAAGGCCCATCACTAATATGAGTCATGTCTTAGGTGTTTTCGGCATGTTCTCGGCCCATTATAGTAGGTTTCATACAAAGGCCCAATAAAATAGGTGTATCTCTTTCGTTATCAATTATTAAAAAATATTATTAAAAAAACTAAATTTGTAATAAGATACTCACGAAAATATCAATAAAAGAATTAACAACAAAATTTAGATGCATTTCTTTAGATATTTTCTATATAATTATTAATTTAATTAACTATAATTTTATCAAATTTATAATTTTCTCGAAATTTGTTATAATCACAAAAATAAATTATAAAAAAATTGCTAAATTTAATCACCAATCGTCTATTCCTCGGCACCATGAGCATCTTTGATCTTGCACTCAAATTAACCCAAACAAACACACATGCAAAGCTAACTAAAACGAAAGCAATATTATTTTTTAAAGAAAAATATAATATATTATAACAATAAAGAAGAAAGAAAATGTGGAATTAATAGCCTTCTGATGAGAGGCAGGGAGGTTGCGAATTATAGGAGCTTCCAGCCTTCCATGTGCTGGAAGGGATAGAGGCTTTTGAGTGTGGAATTGAAATTTGAGTTGGGCCTTACCCATTGCCACAAGCCCACAATCCTAACAAAGGTATCACCGGGCCTCATCTGTTTTTTTTACAAGGCCTCGTCTGTTGATGATTCAATTTTTTCCGAATAGTGATAAAGTGATTGTTGATCTCCCTCTGTGTTTGCTTTCTCGCCTTAAATATATTTTCAAAAATTAAGATGCATAGTGTATTTTATATTATCGTGTATTTTACATTATGAAAAATTAAAATCCGATAAAATATAAAAAAAATAAACAAATTTAGTAGATCGGATGAGTCATCACCTAGTACTAACTCTATAAGTAGAAAATTAAGATGCATTTATATTATCGTGTATTTTATACTATCAAAAACTAAAATCCGACAAAATATAAAAAAACAAATTTAGTCGATCGGATGAGTCATCACCTAGTACTAACTCTATAAGTAGAAAATTGATGTCTCTCCCAAATTATTTTTCTATGTTAACTTAATTCTTATTCTGTTTGTCTATGAAAATAAAAAAAATGTACGTTGTGTAGTAGTTACACTTTCCTTCAAATTAAATACTTCTTTCGGTTTATTTTTTAAAAATATTTTATTTAACAATGATAGTTAATATAGTAATTTGATTGATGTATTTTTTCACACGTTAAATAAAGAATAATATAAATATTGTGGATTTGAACACGTCTCATCATATTAAATATTTTTGCAGTATTATTCGAACGTAGGATTATATATTCTCTTAATATTGTTCTCTTCTCAATTGTACAATGTGGGTTAACTATTTCGCTCAAAATTCTAATAGATATTGGACTTAGTGTGTGTTGAGGAGTATCATGTGATTACTACTAGGGATGTACCGGTTGAAACACAATCAGAACTAACCCAATTGAAAAATATAAATTCCAATTTTAAAATGTTCATTTTTCAATTATATTATACAGGATTTAAACTTTATCATTTCAAAGTTATATGTGAAGTTCTTATCATTAAAGTTTTTACTACTAAACTGATCCCTTGGGAACAACTTAACTATGTAAAATTTGAGTAACCTTTAATCGTCTCTTTTCTTTACATGTCTCTCTTATTTTTCATCAATTAAAGAGAAAAAGTTTAATGTAATTTGTTTTGTCTCAAAATTACTCCTCTTAATCGTTAAAAGAAACATCTTCGTCCATTTAATCACAAACCTTAGTGGTTAGAGTGACATGAGATACTGTCTCATTTTTTGGTTAACACTAAACTATTGGCACCATTTGCGAAAACGAAGGTCTAAACTAGGTATAAAAGTTAGTAGAGGCTTTTTAACTTTTTAGTTTCAACCGAGAGTTATTATTGTTTTGATATATAAAAATATATCACGTTATTTAAAAATCGAAAGTTATAATAGATTATAAACAACACACTTCTCTACCACCATAACATTTTTTTTATTAAAAAATATAAAAAATAGTTTGTAAACAACACATTTCTCTATCACCAGTTATATTTTTTTTATTAAAAAATACAAAAATCGTGAAAACTTATTCGTAAAATTGAAAACGGACAATAAATGTAGTTTGATATCTGAAGAAATATGAATGAAATATAGTTAAATAATAGTCGACATAAAAGTGGAAAGAAATATAGAAATTGGAGATTTGAAGAGGAAAGGCATGATAAAAGGATTTAGGGGCCGCCAACTTTTGACCGTATGCTCCCAATAAAGTACATATAATGTCTTTCGCTCGCCACCACACACTACAAACAAAAAGCGGTGGCACCCCCCAACTTTGTCTCCTCGTTACAAAGACAACTTTGCATCCACACCACTTCTTTGGATTCATTATTGTTCAACCTGTGCTTGTGTGCCTTACCTCACATATAATCAGAAAAATATATTGCAATAAACAAAACCGAAATTTCTAATTGTTTTTTTAATAGATAAAAAACAACATAAGGTGTTATAGACTGACCCCACAGTTGTTGGTATGTTTGTTGTAACATCAATGATTAGTTAAACATGTACTAGTTATAACTGTAATGATTGGTATCATTAACATACGAACTCAAGCACTCAACTAACTATTCATGGCTTGTGAGAAGGTTTTTTTGAGAGGGGTTTGTGAGGAGGTTGATCACTAGAAGTACCATACAATATGCTGGTCTCAAAATTAGATGAATCTCTTTCACTTTACTACCGTCTTCTACTTTATCTATGGAAGAAGAGTAATTTGATGTTTTTTTTAAATCATCATTCTGTAGTATTTTGTCTCTATTGTTTTTTGGAAAAAGATTAAGACTCAAATTTTCATATGGATTAAATAAATAAATTTGTATAGAATAAATTTTAATTCAACTGTCTCTTATAAAAAAATTGTATAATTTATAATTTAAAATATCATGAAAAATATAATCATACATAATATGAAAAACTCGATAACTAATTATGCATAGAGCCGCTCTAACAAACACATGAACTATTACATTACCTTAAACAAACCAATAAATTTTGACAAAAAATGACCACTCAATAATATGATAAAATATAATAAAACAAAATAAGATAGATAAAATTTGAGTTATTGAACCCCTCCACCACTAGCAACAAGTCATCCGTACCAAGTCTCATAGCCTCTCTCTCTCTCTAACTTTAAATTTTGATTTATAGATTTATAGATAGCAATTCTTGGCTTTGGTTATTGGTTAATTATCGTGTAAAATTTAGTCTATGTCTTCCTAATGATTTTTTTTTTGTACTCCACCAATATCGTACTTCTAATAAATATACGTGATAAGTCTCTATTAATGATCTAAAGGAAGAAAACACATCAAGAGGACAACGCGTATACTCATAATGAAAAGTAAGTGATTACAAACAGAAATAAGCTGATTATGACATTTGTTCGCGTCTATAACCAACTTCCATTATAAAACACATTCACCTTTAATTTAGGAAGACCTTCATTAAGTAAAAGATCCTTTCAATCTCATCTTTCTTTCCTTTTTTCCCCACTTAAGCAACCGTTTGAATTTTTCAACTATACCACCAGTTACTTAATTCTTTAAAAGGTGTAATTTTGCGTTAGGATGTTGCTTTTATAATTCACATAAAAAAATTGAAATAATCTTATTCAATGTACCATATCGACCAATCAATATTTTTTATAAAAAAAAAACAGCTGGATTGGTCTTAGTGACTTGAATTATGAAAAGTATAACAATTGATGCGTTTGTAGAATTTGCAAGATATACACAATCTTCCATAAGTTCGTTATATCACGAATATTAGATAAATGATATTCCTTTTCATGTGATTAGGCGTCTATATTTATTTATGGATATAGAAGAACATTTCTTGTGAAATGAAAAAAGAAGAATCGATTTTTGGGGGTATATGACGCCCAGCATATTTAACCATTTTAAATTTTGTTTTGTACATAAATTAAATAATTAATTTGAGCAAGTGTGAGACGGTTATACAATAATTTAGTATGTAATTTTCGCTCAAAGATCAAAAAACCTATGCGATAATATTTTTTTGACACTTTTATTTTTTTTTTCTTCTGAGTTAGGTTTATTTCTTTTGATTATTTTCTTTTTTTTTTAAAATAATTTTTTAGCTTTAAAAAAATAGCACATTAGCATGGTTACATATTAGAAGAAATCATTAATAAATTTTGATGAAAGGATCTTCCACAACACCTAATTGAGAGAATTATTATCCCGTGGTCAAAATATGTTGGTACATTGTTAGCTAAATTGTCAAAATTTTGTAGCATTTATTCCTAATTTATTTTGCAACTCACAAAGAAATGTGGCCAAATGCACAATTAGAAGAGGCAGAAATCATCTCTATCAATACTAATGATAATGAAGGATGGGTGTAGTAGAAGTGGTTGGTAATCGGTGTATATTAAATATTGTAAATCATACCTTTTGATTCCCATTCATAAAAAAATACCAATGATGGTGGTGATAAAAGACAAGGTGGATCCCAATTAAGGTACACATAGAGGGTTTGATAGTTGAAATCAAGGTGAGTGGAAAAGATTGCTATGTAGAAGCAAAGTGTATTTATATTAGTGATTAGTCTCAATTAGAATAAAATTGGTTATTATACTATAGAAACATGAAATAAGAAGCACAAATTCACTAGTATAAATCTCCATCAACTCTTAGTCATTTACACAACCACCGATATTACATAGAGTCCTTTTTCCAACTTTTTTTTCTTTAATCAACTTATTCATATAGCACAAATCATAAAACTACTTCAACTAATCAGTCACATATGCCTTATTCTTCTTCATGTATTTTACGTGTGAAAGTAAATAAATTTTAGGTTAAAAATACACTTTTCGCTCTCAACTTTTAAAATTGATGATTTATTAAGTTTTTTATATTTTTAAAATAACACTTTTGACTCCTAATTTTAGATCCTTTTGTAAATTGATGGTCCTCTTAATTTTGACCAAACCAATATTTTTAAATATAGAGTGTCATGTAAGAAATTAATGTAGTTTTAGATTACTTATTTATTAATACCATTATAATTTTGAATAAAAAAGTAGAAATTAAAAAATAGACGGATGAGGTAATGTGAAGGTGCGTTTTAATTGAAGATAATTAATTTTTTTTGTTTTCAATTTTTTTTATTTAAAATTATAATTGTAATAATAAATAAATAATTTAAAGTTAAAATAATATCCTACATAACATTAGAAAGTAAAAAATATTGGTCAACGTCAGTATTGATTTAGTGAAATTCAAACAAGTTAATAAATTTATAAAATAGACTAAAATTAGAAATTAAAAGTGCTATTTTAATAATATAATAGTCACAATTGTAAAATTTCGAAAGTTATGTGGTCCAAAATGTATTTTAGTCCAATTTTAAACATAAAAACTACTTTCTCACAAAAGTGACTAAATTAAAATAAAGGATTGCAAATAATTTTACCTATTAATTATGAATATGAATCAAATTTAGTAACTCATGTCTACAACATACACGATACACTAGCGGATACTATCAAAACAGGGATTTTTTTACAATATCTATTTTCTTTAAATTCCAAACTACCTCACCTTTGAAAAAATACACACCAAAATGCCTATGTTTTGAAGGCACCACTTGACCGCTAAATAATGATATAAAATTAATTTAAACAATAAATTTATTTTAAAAATCATATATATATTTTTTCTTATATATATATAAAAAAAACTATTCAAAGATTCTCTTATATATAAAAGACTAGAGGGAATATTCCATTTCCTTAGCATAAATGACAATTTAGTTTACTCCTTTTACTTAAGCACATTTGAAGAGGTGTTTCCTAATTCACTCTATCAAGAGGTTGTAGAAACTTCATGAAATCAAGTCAGCACACCATCATGTAAAAAGACAATATATTATCCTATTTTCATGATGCAACTTGGTACTAAAATTAAAATAAAATTATGTCTTTTACATGATAATATTTAATTTGTTTTATTTTGAAAGAAATTAAATAAAGATTTCATAATTTATTAAAACAATATATATATATATATATATAAGAGGAGAGAGAATGATTACAGTAAAAGAAAGTAGAAAATGCATGAGAATAATATATAGACGGATGAGAGAAATGAGGGAATGGTCCACCATTACCATTACCATTACTAGGAACCCAACCCTCACACCCTAACCCCATTCCATTCCATTTCATTCATTTCAATTTTCAACACAACACAACACATTTCCCATTTCTATTCAACATGCGCTGTTCTTCTTTTCATTTCCCATTTCATCATCAAAACCTCTTCCTCCTTCTTTTTCTTCACACTCTCAAATGAACCACCACCACCACCACCACAATGAACCACACGACAACTCTTCTTCTCCTCATCTTCCTCCTCCCACTTTCTCTAGTCCACACAATCACCGACCCAAACGACCTCAAAATTCTCACCCAATTCAAAAACAACCTACAAAACCCTCAACTTCTACAATGGCCAAAACTAAACAACGACCCTTGTGGCCCACCATCTTGGAAATTCATCTTCTGTGACGGTAACAGAGTTACTCAGATTCAAACCAAAAACTTAAACCTAATCGGAACTTTACCTCAAAATCTCAACCAACTCACTCAACTCACAAACTTGGGTTTCCAAAATAACAAACTCAATGGTCCATTACCGTCGCTAAAAGGCTTGTCCAACCTTAAATATGCTTTCTTTGATAACAATGAGTTCGATTCCATTCCTTTCGATTTCTTCCAAGGGTTGTCGAGTTTAGAGACTCTTGCATTGGATAATAATTATCTTAATGTTACCACTAATGGTTGGAATTTTCCTTCTTCTTTGCAGGATTCACCTCAGTTAACAACGCTTTCTTGTATGACTTGTAATTTGGCTGGTAATTTGCCCGATTTTCTAGGGAAAATGAACTCTCTTTCGTTTTTGAAACTTTCCGGTAACAGTTTAACCGGAGAGATCCCGGTGAGTCTTAACGGTTCTGGTTTGCAGGTTCTTTGGTTGAATAATCAAAAGGGTGAGTTGTTATCTGGGAGTATTGATGTTGTTGTTACTATGGTTTCTCTTACTAGTTTGTGGCTTCATGGAAACCGGTTCTCCGGTTCCATTCCGGAGAATATTGGAGACTTGGTTTCTCTTAAGGATCTTAATCTTAATGGAAATGAACTTGTTGGTCTTATCCCTGATTCTTTAGGTAATATGGAGTTGGATAAGCTTGATTTGAATAATAACCACTTTATGGGTCCGATCCCAAATTTTAAAGCTTTGAATGTTTCTTATAGTAATAATGATTTTTGTGTAAACAAAACTGGTGTTCCTTGTTCATTTGAAGTTATGGCTCTTTTGGGGTTTCTTGGTGGGTTGAATTATCCTTCAAATCTAGTTGATTCATGGAGTGGGAATGACCCTTGTGAAGGACCTTGGTTGGGGATAAAATGTAATGGTGATGGGAAAGTTTCTATGATTAATTTGCCTCATTTCAATCTTAGTGGTACTTTAAGTCCTTCTGTTGCAAATTTAGGTTCTTTGGTTGAAATTAGATTGGGAGGTAACAATCTTAATGGTGTTGTACCTAGTAATTGGACTGCTCTGATGAATCTGAAATTGTTGGATCTGAGTGACAATAATATTTCGCCTCCTTTGCCGGTTTTTAGTAACGGGTTGAAACCTATGGTTGATGGGAATTCATTGTTGAATGGTGGCACAGAAGGTCCTTCCTCGGGGAAAACCAGTCCGTCGGGTGGAACTGGGACTGGTGGAGATACACAGGGACACTCGAATTCGTCGAGTTCAACTGATTCGGTTGGAGCGAAAAAATCTAAAAGGAAAGGCTTGGTTTTGATTGTAGCCCCTATTGCTGGTGTGGCGGCTGCTGCATTTCTGTTGATTCCGCTTTACGCATATTGTTTCAGGAGGACAAAGGATGGATTCCAGGCTCCAAGTTCACTTGTGATTCATCCTCGAGATCCATCTGATTCTGATAGTACCATAAAGATAGCTATTGCTAATAATACAAATGGAAGCGTTTCAACTTTGACAGGGAGTGGAACTGGAAGTAGAAACAGCAGTGCAGTTGGCGACTCTCATGTCATTGAAGCTGGAAACCTTGTGATATCGGTTCAAGTTCTAAGAAACGTGACCAAGAATTTCGCTCCCGAGAACGAGCTCGGCCGTGGTGGATTTGGGGTTGTTTATAAGGGAGAGTTGGATGACGGGACTAAGATCGCTGTAAAAAGAATGGAAGCAGGTGTGATTAGCACTAAAGCCTTAGATGAATTCCAGGCCGAAATCGCAGTTCTATCGAAAGTCCGACATCGGCATCTAGTGGCCCTCTTAGGTTATTCTATTGAAGGTAATGAGAGGATTCTAGTGTATGAATATATGCCACAAGGTGCTCTTAGTAGGCATCTTTTCCATTGGAAGAGCTTTGAATTGGAGCCACTCTCATGGAAGAGGAGGCTCAATATTGCATTGGATGTTGCTAGAGGAATGGAGTATCTTCATACTCTTGGTCACCAGAGCTTCATTCACAGAGATCTTAAGTCCTCAAATATCTTGCTTGCTGATGATTTTAGAGCTAAAGTCTCTGATTTCGGATTGGTGAAACTTGCTCCTGATGGCGAAAAAAAATCTGTTGTGACCAGGCTTGCTGGGACCTTTGGATACTTGGCTCCGGAATATGCAGGTGAAACTTTTTTTTACATGTTTCTAAAATTACGCTTATTTTACTCTCTTCCTCTTTATATTTTATAGGTTTTTTGTTAACTGTATATGAATTTCTTTATACCTACTGAAGTTTCTGTATATTGTTTCTATAAGTATAGTGTCAGCTCTTATTTTATCTTCCAGTGCTTTATTTTATTGCATTGGATTAATGCTGTAAGCCTATTAGTAGACTAACTGATTCTAAGTGAACAAAATTGATTTTACTTCTATGAATCATTAAATAAAAACTAAGAGTAAACTTTTTCATTTCTGCATAGTACGTATCTTGTACCACACATTCAATTATTTGACTTTTTTTCCCTATTATTTCATCTTAATAATTAATAGTCATTGACATCTCATTTCATCTTCTAGAGCTTTATTTATTGCTTTGGATAGGCTGTAAGCCACCTGTTTAAGTAGAGTAACTGACTCTAAGCATACAAACTTTATTTAATTTACTTTTTTGCATCATTTAGTTAAATAACCAATATTAAATTTTTTATTTCTGCATTATATATATGGTAGCACACATCTCAAACATTTTTTGTTCTAAATTTTTAATTTATTTGATATGTTCAAATGATGTGCTAATTGTGAATTTTTTTTATTAAATATATTCAGTGACAGGAAAAATCACTACCAAAGCAGATGTTTTCAGTTTCGGGGTTGTGCTAATGGAGCTATTGACAGGATTGATGGCGCTCGATGATAATAGACCCGAGGAAAGCCAATACTTGGCATCATGGTTCTGGCATATAAAATCAGATAAGAAGAAACTAATGGCTGCTATTGATCCAGCTCTTGATATAAAAGAAGAAACTTTGGAGAGCGTCTGCATTATTGCCGAGCTAGCCGGACACTGCACCGCTAGAGAACCAAACCAAAGGCCAGAAATGGGTCATGCTGTAAATGTTCTTGGACCCCTTGTTGAAAAATGGAAACCGTTCGATGATGAAACTGAGGAGTATTCCGGTATCGATTATAGCCTTCCTCTTAACCAAATGGTAAAAGGATGGCAAGAGGCTGAAGGAAAGGACACGAGTTATATGGACCTTGAAGACAGTAAGAGTAGTATCCCGGCAAGACCTGCCGGATTTGCAGATTCTTTTACTTCAGCCGATGGCCGATGAAACAAATGGTTTGTTGCTTTGCTGAATGTTGAGTGTTCCTTTTCTTTTTTTTCCTATCACCTTCGTTTTATCTTTCATTAGGTGTAGATAGCATGCTCTGGTGTAATAGAGGTTGAGTAAGAGATTTCATATGCACTTGTGAAAATTGGAATATCAATTCTCACGTTTATGCTTTGTATTTTCTACTATGATATTTAAGAGTTAATGGTTGTAGATATGGAGCCACGATCAATGAAAATGCTTGTAATTTGTTTATTTATTCATTTATGTCTCAACTTTAATTTGTCATATGTTGTTTGTTTGGTTATTTATGAACATTGTGTGTTTTATAAACAGTTTTTTGCCAACTACCTATTTCTGTGTATAATTTTTTCATTTCATGGGCATGCACAACTAACTGAACTGAAAATGTAATTTCTGCATTTATAAGGTTCCTCAAAATGTTGCCTGTTAGCGAATGAGCTAGGGGCCCACAAGTGTATTTTTGTTACCTCTTGATATAGTCAATTTTCATGCATGGCAAATGGCAATGACAACAAAATCACTCCATAAAAAACCGCAATTTGATTCAATCTGTTGTGCCACGTATTCTTCCTACAATTGTGAGTTATGTGAATTTTTTCGTGTTAGATTATTATGGAGTTCGATCCAAAATCGCTGTATATGAAAAGAGTATTTGATAAGAAACACTAATCTTTTATGGTATTATTTTAAAGATAATTACGGTGAAAGTAATTTTTTTCTAATAATTTAAGTGCAGTTTTAAATAATTAGATATAATTGAGAGCTATTTACACACGGACAATATAAGTGTTTTAAAATTAAATTTATCTTTTAAATATATTTTATTAAATTTATGGATTTGGCCTTAGTTATTGGTGGTTCACAAGAAATCAGGTGCATTGAATATCAATCAATTCTTGTTAGGTGAATTTAGTTAAAGGGATAAATCTACTTTCAAAAGAAGTTATTAAAACTCTGAAGTTTTATTTGTTATATTTTATTACTATTTCTGTTGATACTATTTTTTAAAAAAAAATTCGTACTTTGTTTTTTTGTGGAAAAATCGTATCCTATTTTGTTTTATTACAATAAAATACATTGAATATAAAACACTATATATTATATCGCTTCATGTCATAATTTCACTATCAAACGCTAGTAAACTTTCAAAGACAAAAATACGTTATGTAATGTACTGTTGTATAACTTTGATAAAAAAAAGTACTATTTATTTAATTAAATTATTACAATGAGCTCAGCACTATCGATCGTGTCTGCCAGTAATATCACTAATATTGGACTATTATATATAATTAAACATTAAAATTTGATAAAATCCTATATTAAATTCATTGACTATTATTTTTATTTTATTTTTTCAATTGTGTTGTATTTGAGTTTTGAAAAAATCACCAAAAATATTATTTGATTGAGTTGCATACCATGTAGTTCTTTTTGAGATATAAAAAATATCAAAAGAATGAAGAAAAAAAAAAATAGTCATAAGTGCATTGAATAGAAGAAGAAGAAGAAAAAGTTGAAAATTTCATTCATCTTTGGTGTACTTTTCATAAGAGTTTGACACTCTCTATATAATAATGAAAATATTTTCATATATGTAAATTATTTAATGTGAAACTTTAATATTTATAGAGTTTTATAGAGTTGAAAAATATGAAAACTTTCTAACGTGGAACTTTGATAATTTTTAAATTTTTAATACGAAACTTTAATAATTTTTAAATTGCTATACAAAAATATCTTCTATGTTCCAATAAACTGTCGGAGATAATTTAGATTTCAAATTCAAAATTTTCAACAAAATATATTTTTAATCGGACAATTGAGATAGTGTAATTGCATGGAGTAAGACTTTGCTTATTTTTTTACTATTGTTTTCCATTTGATTAGAAAAAAAGTATATCTTAACAAAAAAATTCTTTATGTAACAATGCAGACGTGGTGCATATATCATGTGGGCAACGACATTGACCCATTGTCCAATGAGTGATTAGTGGACCCTGCATCTCTGGTCCTAATTTCCTTGCTTGGAAGCAGAAACAAAAACCAGCCAGCAAAGTATGTAAGGACTGATTAATAATCTCACATGGCATATAAGTGGAGTTATGGAGCTGTCAAGTCAAGAGAACACATCAAATAATTTTCTGCCTATCGATTGGCACTAACATAATCCACCTTGCAAACATAAACAGGTGTGACGATGTGGTGCGGCACAGAGGTGGTTTGTTTTTAATTAGAAAAATTTGACACCTATGAATCATCCAAGTGCCAAATACCAAACTGAATTCGTACAATAGTGACCCATTTTTATTACGCACGTAGACCCTCATGTAGACAGTTGCCCCATCAACCCGTGCTTGTCAGAAATTCTTGTACGTATTCGTGGTGTGACAGACCAACAAATTAAATTATTAAAGTAATTAATTTTGAGGAAGGAGCAAATCAAGAGTCACTATCACCAAATTTTTTGAGTAAACTATCACCAAATTGGAAAACTAATTTTTTACTGTATTATTGTTCGGAAGAAACCAGCTGTTTCCCTTAAATCACGGTAGAGGATTTAGTGGCTTGCACTACTGAAAATTTATGAACGAGTCAATGGTCGGAAAGTTCGCAAAGATATATTTGGTGGAAAATGGGAATACTCCAACATGCTCACTTTGGACCAAAAACAACAAAAAATGTCAATAGGATCACGTGATTATAGGAGCATTAATTACTTTTTTAATAGGTCAAATAAAACATGGAAACATATCTTTAAGGAGCATTAATTACTTTTTAACTTAAGAGTAACAAGTTCTTTCCTAGATCACAGTAAAATCTTTCTTTAGCCACTTATCTTTAAGGCGTGCTATTGATTGTTTTATGTTCTTTGTTCCGTGTGCGATAAAACCCATAGTTACTGGAAAATTCAATGGAAATTTCACTGAACAAACACTTTGCATTCCTGAAGAACGACCTAAGAGGCATAGGATGTAAGCGGCAAGTCAGCTAAAATAGAAAGTTAATTGGAACTTAGTTGTATTTGGTTTTCATTAATAAAGTTAACTAATTAAAACTAATTCAACTCCTGCATTTAAATCACGATAATGAACACATTTACAATGTTTAGCACTTTTCGGAAAGTGTGTTGCTGTTGTTTTAGAGAGCATAAGTACATCCTCCTCCTTCAGAATATTTACATTCGCAGGACCACTGGAGTAGCTTTCAATACCAAGGCAGCATTTGCATCCACCACACCTTTTAACTTTACATGTGCCTCAATCGCAGATGAGTCTCAGTTGGCCCCCTTGAACTATTTTCTGTTATGCATGGACGGAGAAACTAGTAGATGCAGAGAAGATAGAGATGTGTAGGCAACATCAATCTAAAATTAGAAATATTGCTATGTCATATTAGTGTTTCACATGCTGACAGATCCTTTAATATTTACAATCAGCTGGCAATTCCATCTAGCAAACATAAAGGTCATAATGTTACCTTTCTTGAACTTTTCTGGTTGTCTTGTGGCAGGCAACGATCAATATCAAGGTGAGGATAACTTCCCAGCATCCAAAACATGAATCTTTCAATGAACGTGATATGAGACCATGTGCTCATTGGTGTCCTGAAGTTTAAAAACTAGGAAATAACACACACAAAAAACTATAAGCTAAATCCACCCCTACCTTCCTATTAATACTTGAGGAAGGGAGAACTATCAATGATGCACCGACACAAACACAACATTGATAACAACACGTATACACCGATAATAATTTGAGAAAATGGAAGTGGTTAAATGTAATCCCACGTATCTGGGTCGTACAGGTACACGAACACATGTTGATTTGGACATCCTTTAACTTGAAGTGTCAGTGCTATATATGTAAACAACAATTAAATGGTGACTCGTGCTCGTAGAAATTCTACATCAATCAAGGGCACTCGGCTTACCAAAATTAATGGTCAGCGTAATCATACTTTCTCAGAGAGGCAGCCAATATGATAAGCCATGGTAGTATCTGAGTTGTGGTCCTTTGAAGATACGTTTGACAAAAAAATTTAAAAAGAAAACTTCCAGTAGGGCTGGTGGACTGGGGCTAACAATATATTTGATTGTTTATCCAGGGCAAGTAGCTTTGAACATTTGCTGGACGCCAAAAAAAACTGAGGTTAATAACTCCGCCACAAGATATGGAAATCTATTGATCTGCAAACTGCAAATTGAAAATAGAGTATGGTGGCTGTAAATCCAGTGCTACGGGGAAAAAAATCAGAAAGCTAAGAAACCTTGAGTATGTCCAGAATGAATAGCTTCTAACCAAAATAAGTATCATGATATGCAAAAGCGATATTATTTCAGTACCAAAAGAGAATACAGAGATGTTTCAGCTTGGTTACCAAGAAAATACGCAGAGCTATAGCTGCATATTCCAGATGTGGAAGATAAAAGTTATATCCAGAGCACTTCAAACAGTCACTGAAAGGATCATAGGAAATAAGAAGTTATCAACAGAGACCATTACCATAATATGTCTATACACATGATGAAATGAAAACCCCCTTGCATGCACATAGCTTCCACTCTGTTACAATGTGGACTAGATGGATGTAAAATTCAAGCAAATTTACAATGAAATAATAAATGAACAAATTAAGTCTTTTTATAATTGAAAAGTTATATTAGAGATAAAATAAGTCATAATCAACTAGAAGATAAGATATCCTCCAAAACAAGGAGAAAGGAAAATGAAAGAATGAAAAAAGTATGAAACCACTGTCCAGTCTCTGCAAATCAGAGATGTAAACTCCCTTCAAACAGCTTAGACGAGGACAAAAGAATTATGAAAATCACAAGATTCACCACCCTATCACAACATAAAGCTACCAGATAAAAGGCCTCCTTGAAAATGTAAACATTCCACTCCAAGTAAAAAATAAGTAAAGAAATGAAGACTGAATCACATCCAAAAAATAAATACCAATCTCCCCGTGTCGACTAAAACCTTTAAAACAGACCAAGAAATCGTGCTTCCAAGTGATCGGGTAACTAAATGTCCATCCTGCATATATGCCAAACAAACACTTTTTTCAAGGAGAAAATAGATCTCTTACAACATCAAAATAAACGGGTCATGTTTCCAAACTTGAGCAACACAAAACACAAATATCTATATAGCAACATGTCAGGATGTAAATAAAAACCTAATTATATGATCCTATTGGGCAATGATGGCCATTGTCTCAAAACAAAGGACTTTTTTTATCTCATAGGCAGCTTCAGATTTCCATAGAAAACCACAACCACACCACCACCAAACACTTTCCACTAGGTGGAGTCGGCTAATTGAATAAGACAATACCATTACGTACTATCATAAAACCTGTCTAATGTGAAATCACAAACCCAAATCCTTCTTGACAGTTTGACCCATAATTCTCCTTAATCTCCTTTTACTTCAAACTATTAGACTACCTTCCATCTGACCTACCCTCTTTCTTAGTGCTTCTATCGGTCCTCTCTACATATTCCCAAACCACCAAAAGCAAGACTACCATATTTTCCATGATAGGTGCTACACTAACTTTATGATTGCACTTTTATTTCAAATCTTGTGTTGTGTTGTGTGTCCACTCATCCATTGAGCTTTCTTTCTTGTCAACTCATCACCACCCAACATTTCTCTCTACATAACATTGTTGGTTTTATAGCTCTGCGGTAAAATTTTGCTTTAGTTTAGGTGGTACTTATACTTATCAATCACAAATTACACTTGGAGTATTCCTCTATATAATCAGCACTGCTCAACCAAATAGTTTATATCTCCCTCAATTTCACCATATTTTGTAAAAATGGAGGCAAGGAACTTAAACTGGGAGACTGGTGGTATGGGCAAAATTTAGTATTTGGAAATGGAAACTGTAAAACACCAACATATTAAGAATCATAATAAGACATGCATATAGTGATATATCAACTGACAAGTAGACTATCTAACAAAACAGATACATGCCAAGTTGATTGTGAAAACAATTCAAGAAATGAACATAAAAAGAGTTTCAAGATGACACTGAAATCTTGTAGACAAGCAAGTTCCCAGTGCAAAATGAAATACAAGTTTTATGGCTGCTGAATTTGATATGGGCTTCATACAAGCTAAATTTACAAAAAGTAATCCACATTCTACCATTTTTCAGGAGAGGGGGAAGTGAAAATAGCTCTAACCGCGATGTTACAGGCCTGATCTCGAAGGCCCAAAATAACTAAAGCCTAGGAGGGGAGAAAGAAGAGATGTGAAGCACTACATTGAAACTCTTCAGAAGGGATAAGAGTTACAACTTTCTGCCAAGATGGCTGTTGAGAAAGGGAGTTATGCAGAGTGAGGAGTATCTGAGTGAGTGAGAGAAGAATAGGTGGGCAGGCTGGAAAACAGTTAGACCTGGGAGAGTATAGGCACTCACGAATTGCTTATTGTGTTTTTATTTTATTTAACCTTGTAATCCTTGTTGTACTGATTCTGGATAATTATCAGAATCTTGTTTCGCACTTCAATTCCCTTATTGTGTGAGGTTGTCTAATACCTAACACGCGATAAGCATCACAGAACTGATGTCAGGTCATTATTTACAATTTCCATGATGTGCCAATAATCAAACAGTTCACACCCTACAATGAATATTAGGAAATAGAAACGATGCTAAATAACATAGTAATATTGGCAGGTATACCTCTTCTGGAGAAAAGAAAGCTACAGCATGGGGAACAGTGGAACCAGCAGGATGCAAGAATATAAGTATAACAGCTCTGAAGATTGTTGGGAACTGTCACTACAACCTTCTCCGGAACAATCACTCCCATTGGTCCTAGCCTTGGCTTACTAGAACTATGATAATTACGTTCCACGGAACTCTCATTTGTTGAAGAGGTGAGAGTGAAAGCTCTTTTTAACCAGTCCAATCGAAAACCTGGTGGTGTCCTGAGAAAAGTAATCTCTTCGATTCTAATGTGTTGGTGGAATCACTCCCCAAGTAGAACCCACCAAGTTTATTAATATTATAATTATTATTATTAAAATGAAAGGAAAAAAAAAAAGAATATATGGTTTATTGGGTTTGACCTATGTAAAGGAAAATAAAAGGAAGGAACGGAATCTCAAATCCCTAAGTGCAAAGCCTAACGAAAAGGCAAACAACAGTAACCGCACGCACGGCAACCAAGAGAAAAGGAAAGGAATTCAGTTCCGGTGCTGGTAATAGTTTTACTTTCTCTGAGAGTTATTTTGGTATACCCACTTTAGTGGAAGGTTATTATAAGGCTATTGTTTATTGTTGTTGATTGATATTCCCTATTGTTATTAGGAAGGTTGATTGATATTCCCTATTGTTATTAGGAAGACTCTGGTGTACCCATTAATTATTATAGTGGAAGTTTTTACTGGACAAGGTCCCGTGGTTTTTATTCTCTCAATTTGAGGGAAGTTTTCCACGTTAAAAATTGTGTTTGTCTCATTTAATTTTCTGGCAATTATTACTTTCTGTTTGGCCATTTATCTGCACAGGTGGGGGAAATATTCCGCATTATTGAGATAGTTATTTCTAATTATCTCTGGTTTTTTCCCAACAAAGTGGTATCAGAGCTTGATTGATTTGATTTGTGCATTTAAATGGAAGAGGAAAATAAAGGTCCGAATATGATTAAGCTCAATTCTTCTAATTATACATTTTCGAAAACTCTCATGGAAGACATGCTATACAGTAAAGATCTGTATGATCCTATTGAGGGTGACACTGCTAAACCCACAGATAAATCTGATGTTGATTGGAAGAAGATGAATAGAAAGGCAGTGGCGTTGATTAGACAATGGTTAGATCTGAGTGTATATCCACATGTTGAAACTGAAATAGATGCTAACAAGATGTGGGAAAAATTAAAAGAGTTGTATGAACGAAAGAATGTGCAAAATAAAGCATTTTTGATTCGGAAGCTGGTGAATATGAAATACAAATATGGGGATTCAATGGCAGAACATATAAGTATTTTTCAGAATACAGTGAATCAGTTGACAACCGCTGAAATTAAATTAGATGATGAGTTGCAAGCATTGTTATTGTTGAGTTCCTTGCCTGATAATTGGGAAGTCCTTGTTGTGACATTGACCAATTCAGCTCCAAGTGGAAAGCTAAAAATGTCAACAGTTAAAGAGAGTATGTTGAATGAAGAAGCTCGAAGAAAGGAACGTGGTTTGATTGGTTCTTCCTCAAAGTCAGAAGCACTAGTTACAGAGTCACGGGGGAGAAGTCAATCTAGAAACTTCCATAGAGGCGACAACTCTGAAAGTCGTAGCAAGTCAAGAAGCAAGTCGAGGACTAGAAAAGAAGTGATATGCTATCATTGTGGCAAAGCAGGTCACATAAAAAGAAATTGCAGGTTCCTTAAGAGAGATTAATCAAGGGAAAGAGATGAAGACAAAGAGAAGAAAAATGATAAAGATACAACAGCAGTTGCATCTGTTAGTAATGTCTACATTGTTTGTGATGATAATTCCATAAACCTTGCATGTCAGGATTCAACTTGGATTATTGATTCGGGTGCCTCATATCATGTTACTCCTAGGCGTGATTTCTTCTCATCTTACAGTGTTGGTGATTTTGGCATGGTAAAAATGGGAGATGAAGGAGTATGTAAAATTATTGGTATGGGAGATGTTTGGGTTGAAACAGGGATTGGTTGCAAGCTTCAGTTGAAGAATGTTAGACATGTTCCTGATATTCGTCTCAATTTGATTTCAGTGAAAGCCTTGGATATTGAGGGTTATCACACTTACTTTAGTGGTGGTGGTATATGTAAAATCACCAAAGGGTCCCTAGTGGTTGCAAATGATCAAAGTTCCATTTCTCTTTATAGGATGCCTACGAAGCTATGCAATGAAGAAGTGAATGCAATTGAAGACGCCTCTTCTGATTTATGGCATATGCGCCTTGGTAACTTGAGTGAGAAAGGACTCAATATACTTGCGAAGAAAAATTTTCTTCCTGTGAAAGGTACGTCTCTAAAAACTTGCACTCATTGTTTTGCTGAAAAACAACATAGAGTTTCCTTTCATAATACTGGTCCTCATAGGAGGCAAAATATTCTTGATTTAGTTCATACTGATGTTTGTATGATGGATAGTAAATCTCTTGGTAGTGCATCGTATTTTGTTACTTTTATTGACGACCACTCTAGAAAAGTGTGGGCATTTCCTTTGAAATCTAAAGACCAGGTACTTGGAGTCTTCAAGCATTTTCATGCAAGTGTTGAAAGAGAAAATGGAAGAAAATTGAAATGTGTTCGGTCAGATAACGGTGGTGAATACAGAGGTCCGTTTGAAGAGTATTGTAGAGAACATGGAATCAGGTTTGAGAAAACGGTTCCAAAGACACCTCAGCATAATGGTGTTGCAGAGAGAATGAATCGTACTATTAATGACAGAATCAGATGTATCCTCTCTCATGCAAAATTATCGAAATCCTTTTGGGGTGAAGCAATGAAAACTGCAGTGGATTTGATCAATCTTTCTCCTTCTATTCCACTTGATGGTGATGTTCCAAATAGAGTTTGGACGGGGAAAAATGTCTTTTACCGTCATTTGAAAGTGTTTGGCTGCAGATGTTTTGTTCACGTTCCAAGAGATGAGAGATCCAAACTTGATAGTAAATCCAAACAGTGTATATTCGTCGGTTATGGTGATGAAGAATTTGGTTATAGATTGTGGGATCCGGTTGACAAGAAAATTATTAGAAGTCGAGATGTGATATTTCTTGAAGACCAAACTATTGAAGATTTTGATAAAACTGAGAAACAGAAACCAAATTCCAGAAGTTACATTGATGTTGCGCCTATGCCCCCTGCAGAAACTTTTGTTGATGGGGGAGATATACAGGTAGATGATGAGAATGTAACTGATGATCATGTGCCTCACCAAGATGTGTTTATGTTATGGAGGTGGTGAACCTGTGTTGGATGGCTACACAGATGCAGATATGGCAGGTGATATTGATTCTAGAAAATCTACTTCTGGTTATATGATGACGTTTGCAAGGGGAGCTGTGTCTTGGCAATCAAGATTACAAAAGTGCGTTGCTTTATCTACTACTGAAGCTGAGTACATTGCAGCAACTGAAGCTTCCAAAGAACTCTTGTGGATGAAGAAATTCCTGCATGAGTTAGGCCTCAAGCAAGATAAGTTTGTGTTATTCTGCGACAGTCAGAGTGCAATCCATCTTAGCAAGAATCCGACTTTTCATGCAAAGTCGAAGCATATTGAGGTGCGGTATCATTGGATACGAGACGCACTGGAAATGAAATCATTTCTAATTGAGAAGATTCATACTGATGAGAATGGTTCAGATATGATGACGAAGACCTTGCCTATGTCAAAGATGATATACTGTAGAAAGAATGCAGGCATGGTTGAGCAGTACCTTCCCACTTGAGTCGTGAGGGGGAGATTTGTTGGGTGGAATCACTCCCCAAGTGGAACCCACCAAGTTTATTAATATTATAATTATTATTATTAAAATGAAAGAAAAAAAAAAAGGAATATATGGTTTATTGGGCTTGACCCATGTAAAGGAAAATAAAAGGAAGGAACGAGATCTCAAATCCCTAAATGCAAATGCTAACGAAAAGGCAAACAACAGTAACCGCACGCACGACAACCAGAGAAAAGGAAAGGAATTCAGTTCCGGTGGTGGTAATAGTTTTACTTTCTCTGAGAGTTATTTTGGTATACCCACTTTAGTGGAAGGTTATTATAAGGCTATTGTTGTTGATTGATATTCCCTATTGTTATTAGGAAGACTCTGGTGTACCCATTAATTATTATAGTGGAAGTTTTTACTGGACAAGGTCCGTGGTTTTTATTCTCTCAATTTGAGGGAAGTTTTCCACGTTAAAAATTGTGTTTGTCTCATTTAATTTTCTGGCAATTATTACTTTCTGTTTGGCCATTTATCTGCACAGGTGGGGGAAAATATTCCGCATTATTGAGATAGTTATTTCTAATTATCTCTGGTTTTTTCCCAACACATTGCAACTTCTCCAGAGCCACTGTGTTTCTTTGAAGTTGATTCGTTAGTTTGAATTCCATCATCAAGATGGAGGAATACTGTCTTTTTTTTTTTATTGGTGAGAGCTAACCTAAAATAATTCAGAAGCCTAAGTGAGTAGCTAATGTAACACGGGTCAGAAGCATTGAGAAAGTCAGTATTACGGGCATGATAAATCATATCCAAGTAAAAATATAAAAAGGGAAGCAGGAAAAACCCTGCTCCAAAATTCCACGGAAAAAAGTAGAGCAACAAAAAGTCGAACAGAATCCTGTTCGGAAGAAAAATGGTTTGAGTTAATTTAAGTGAAGCTTATATTGGAGGTAGAACTTCATGAACATTAGCTGAAGCAACCAAAAGTTGCAAGTTTACCACTTGCATCTAGCCGTCTACTACGATAAACAAGCATACTCATACTAATTGTATTTCGACACAGCTTTTCGGCTTCTGACCTCAAGAAGAAGGTCATGGCAGGTCTCTTGCGAAAGATGCGATAAAGAAGGGCAATGGAGGGAAATAGTGTACTCCCTCTCCCGCCGTCGTTTTTAAGGCATAGTAAGAAAAAGTGCAATAACTGAAAAATATCATTTTATTAAATTAATCATATCAATTATAGATGTGTGTTCCCTATTTACAATGCAAAATATAATAATCTTCTTTTGAAATTATATATATAATAATAATCATTAAATAATAATATGAAAAATATATTTTGAAACATAAATATATTTAGTTCAACAATAAGAAAAATAAAATAAAAGATACTTTTAATAATTACATTTTATTAAAAAATAATTTAATTTTTAATTATATTGAGTAAATTTCCTCTCTCCAAATTCTATACATGGACGCTTGTCCAACTGCCAACCTAATTTTTATATGTACTCGTTTACTTTCAAGTCTGACCCGAGTCAATCCCTTGAAATCTTATCTACTTTCTTCTACTGTTCCATAAGTCCACCTTCTTTTACAACTTACTGAAGTTGTTCCGTTGCCCACCTTCTTCTTTTGTTCTACTAGCCGCGCTGCCGCCACATTCTTCTTTTGTTCCGCATGTCGACATGTGCTCACTGATATTTATTTAAATGTTTTATTTTGTTATGGTTTTGCACAATTAAAGTATGAACTAAAAGTTAATGCTTATGATGAATTTAGTTTAAATTTTTTACATGTGTTAAATACAATTTTTTTTAATTAAATACTATTTATAAGCAAAAATGATGCTTACGATAAATTTAGTTTAAATTTTTTATATTTAAATATATTAAACACTTGTTTTTAGTATTGTATTTGAAAATAGTAATTACTCTAAAAATAAATAAATGAAATACTACTGTTAAAAAATTGTGGTAGCTTAGTAAACTAAAATGGTCAGTGACTTATGTGTAATGATGAAATTGTTAAGTGCTTGGATTTGAAGTGCTTGAACTTTTTGCAGATTCCAATTGATTCCTTTCATAATTTGAGGAACCTGATAAGTGTTTGGAATTGAAATTGACATTGTTTAGAATCGATTAATTTTTATATTTTATTGATTTAATGCTATTGAATTTATTTATGTATTGTTGGATTTATTTTTTTTGTGTGAGAGGTTGTTGGCTTTTTTAAATAATTGAATGATGTGACTGAAATTTTATAGTTTTTGAAAATTCAAGTATTAAATATATTTTCATTCAATATATTTTTCCATAAAATAAAAAACAAGTTATTATTTATCTGCCAACCCAACCCAACTCGTTCTTGATCGGATCGGTTCGGATTAAATAAAGAAATACAAATTTAGAATTTAACCCATCTCAAAGATAATCGATCAGACCGAATATCGAATTTTGTCAAAACTGACCCAATGCAACCCGCGTACATCCATGCCAAATCCCATATTATCTATATCTCAAAACAATAAAAGACTAAAAAATATATTTTATGATATCATAAAATATCATAAAAAAATATAAGAGTTAACTGGACCACTCTTATACATGGTTCATGGTTGAACCAGCCGGACCTACCGGTCCGGTTTCTAAAATACTTAAAAAAAAAAAAACATTATACATAAAAATCGACCCTAAATATCGAATTATTTAAGCAAAACCTTCCTGCTTCCAAAGCCTAAGCTATTCCTAATACTCACCAGTAGGAGTGTACGTGGGTTGGGTTGAGGCAGTTTTGACAAAATCCGATGTCCGACCCAATTGATTATCTTTGGGTTGGGTTAAGTTCTAAATCCGTATTTTTTTCATTTAACTCGAACCGAACCGACACCGTCAAGAACGAATTGGGTTGGGTTGGCGGGTTATACATAAATAATAAACTGTTTTTTATTCTACAGGAAAACATATTTAATACTTAAATGTCTAAAAAACTATAAAATTTCAATCACATCATTCAATTCTTTAAAAAAGTCATCAACCTCTCACACAAAAAAATAAATCCAACAATCTTCAAATTCATAAATAAATTCAATAACATTAAATCAATAAAATATAAAAATTCACCAATTATAAGCAATGTCAACATCAAGTACAAGCACTTAACAAGTTCCTCAAAGCCTGGAAGGAGAAAACAGCTAGCATTGCTACTTGGTCCACCACATTACTTTCATCATTACACGTAACCCCCAACCATTTTAGTTTACTAAGCTACCATAACTTTTTAATAGTAGTGCTTCATTTATTTATAGTTAGAGTATTTACTATTTTCAAATAAAATACTAAAAAAAAGTGTTTAATAGATTTAAATGTAAAAAATTTAAACTAAATTTATCATGAGCTTTCGTATAAGCATCATTTTTGCTCATAAATAGTATTTAACTAGAAAAATTTGTATTTAACAAATGTAAAAAATTTAAATGAAATTCATTATAAACATAAGCTTTCCGTTCATACTTTTATTATGTAAAACTATAACATTTAAATAAATAGTATTTAACTCAAAAATTAAATTGCTCTTTTGAAAGAGACAATTTAAAAATTAGTTACGAATTTTATGAGAAGACATATACGAGATTACAAGGCCAAAACAAATTAAACGTTAAATTACGAGAAAAATTAAGTATTTAGGCTAGACGTGACTTTGCATCAACATTCATATAAAAATCAGTTATTAATAATATCTTATTATAACTAATTCGTATAAAAATCATTATGAGCACTTGGGAACAAAAGAAGAAAGTGGAAGGCGACACGAGGTCAAAAAGTGTGGAAAATGGTGGACGTAGAAAGTGGACGAGGGCAGCTGAGAGTAATGAAACTCTATTGGACTGCAAGACTGCTAAAAAAAATATAACTAGTTATCGAGTCGGGTCTATGGATCGATGAATTCAAATTGTTAAACCCATTAGCCGAACTAAATATAAACGGGTTTCAACGGATTGGGTTGGATTGGACCCGAAAGTAAATCAAATACAGTTAAAAATCGGGTTGAGTTGAGTTGGGTGATCGGATTGGCGAGTCAACCCGCATCCATGTACACCCCTACTCCCCCGCTATATATACTATTTTTTTTCTCACACTCACGGGACAGAGGCCGCGGTCACAAAAAAAAAAACAATTTTATGAGTAAAATGATCAAACTGCCCTCATTAAAGTTAAGAAATTACAGTTATACCTTAAACCCAAATCTCTGTTACTCTCTCTTCTAGTCTTTATCTCTCTCTCCCTCTTGCTTTCACCCGCCTCCGCTTCGCAATCGCTTCTCGCTCTGCCTCTTCCTTCCCTTCGCGGCTTAAAGTGAACGCTGCTGAAACCTAAACAAAGCTTTTACTTCTCGGTTTGCTTCTGCTTTTTAGTTTCTTATTAGCGCAATATGACTCGTCCCAAAGCAAAATCGAAGAAACACGGTAGCGTCGACTTTAAGGTTATCTCCGTGCCCTTGCACCATTTTCTTATTAACTTGTATTCATGTTTAACTTTGTTTATGAATTTTCCGAAGCTTTTGAATGCTCATTGTCGCTTTTCTTGCTCAATTTTTTCAGAAAATTAAGCATAAGATTGGGAGGAAACTACCGCCGCCTAAGAATACAACTAATACCGAAGTTAAGTCTAAAGGTACCCAGTTTATATCCTTTCCGTTCCAAAACTTGCCTAGGTTTTGCTATTGACAAGTTAATTTAGTATTATGATTTAATCACTAATTTAGTTCTTCAAATTGTAAGAGTCGGTCATTGACATTTGTGAATAGATAAAAATATCCATGAAATTGTATGATGTCAATCAATTTAGTCCTTCTATTTAAACCTGAAGCTTTGACGAGGAAGGCAAATATGTTCGGAAAAAAAATTAGAGCAGGGGATATGCACCGGGAGTGTAAACCGCCATCCAATAAGAGTGGAATATTTGTGACAGTGTATATATTTGATAACTTGTTAGTTCTCATTGATGAAAAATACTACCTGAACTTTTTTCTTTTGTTACATGCCCTAGTTTTCCACTTTAGGACGCATTTATATTTCATCTGCATTCTGCAATTTAAAAATGTCCATCAACTTGCACAGTTAATACTCATTGCACAAAATCTCTCTGTCACACCCACATCAAGAGCAAGCATATATTATACACTCTATATAATTTATGAGTGGAGGTTTTATAAATGCTTTGTTTATCAATTAACTAATTAACTAATATAAGTGAAATCTTTTTACTGACGTGTCTCGTACAGCAATTGTTCTGCCGGAGCAGAGCGTAGCAGCAGAGAAGGCAGGTTTAGCCGTAAACAAGAAAGGTTTGACTTTAAAAGAACTTCTTCAACAAACATCTCATCACAATGTAAAAGTTCGAAGAGGTATATTCATTTTGCTGGATATGTTGCCATTATTTAACAGCCTTTAAATGCGGATCTCAGCATCATTGAATCTCAATAAAAGGGATTCTGTATGTTCGAAACCAATAAAATCTTTAAAATAATTAATTTTGGCAAACTGAGTTGAACAACAGTTTTGAGCTTAAAAGAAATTCATTTCCTGAGCTATTTAGAAAACTTAAAAGTTAGAAGGCAATTGATGGTTATGCTCTTTCTACTAAGTTGTTGTTTAGGGAATGTGACTGATGAGTGAGCTACATAGATGATAGGATGCATATTATGTTGTTATAATGAATAGAACAATGTATTATGAATTGAAATAAGGTTCTGGTTTAGTTTCCAAAATTATAGGAATGATGGAGGTCAATTTGGTTCCTTTTTAAGCCTCAAACCAAATAAATTTGGACCACAAAAACTGTTGTTATCAATCATTATTTTAATGCAAAGAAAATGAAGTTGACCATTAATCATATTGTTTGGATCCTATGAAAGTTCAATAAAGGCACTTTGTGATAACTCTAACGATTGGTTTGTAATATACTCATATTCTTTTTGAAATGTAATTAATGGATTAATGTTGTTGCTTTATTTGAGCTAATGAGGCATTCAAATTTTCATTTACACATCATTAATAATCTTTCTCCCACCCCCTAATAATAGATGCATTGATTGGCATTAAGGATTTCTTCTGCAAAAATCCAGAAGAACTGAAAAAGTCACAGAAGTATGCTGCTATAGAAAAACTTCGCGAGCGCATTGGTGATGATGATAAAGTGGTTCGAAAGTTATTATATGATCTTTTTGAAGTGGTGATTTTGCCTAGTTGTAAAGAGGTACTTTATGTTTTTCTTACTTAAATTACTTATCTTACACATTAAAAGGATGCTCCATTACCATTTTGAAGAATAAAATATTCTAGCTCTTTTTCTTTCCCCCATTTTGATATAAATGTTTTTGTACAAACAAGATAATAATACCAAGCTCAAGGATCAAGAGTCCTACTAAAGTTGCATAGGGGGTGAAAGAAATGAAAATGAAAGTTACATCGCCTCAATAGCAGTGATGCACTCTCACTTATTTGACCTAACCAACCTTAAGAAGTTTATAAGCAAAAACCCCTGAAGGCCCAAAAAAGATGCAGTAGAACAAATTTATGGCTTATGGTTCTTGAATTACACTCCGGCTAAATTAACCCCACTTCAACATAGAGAGCACAACACCAAAGCATCTTATAGTATTCATCCTACTCCTAAAACCAATCATCAACCCAAAACTAATGTTGAGCCATTTTGAGTTGTTAGATTTGTAAGAATATTTGTGGGGAAATTTTCATCCCTTTTAAAGAAAGTCCAATATAGCATTTTTTAATCAAGAATAATTGCTATGATTTCCAAAATTAATCTTAATTCAATAAGAATGTATATTATTTTTCTGGTAACGCTTTCAGCTTCCAACTTTAAAATATTTAGCTCCTCAAATAATAACTTGCTTATTGGGATACTCTTTTTTTCTTGGAAGATTTTATCACCTGTACATCTTTACATAATTGTGATGGGGCTCATAAACAGAATCTCTTTGTGGTGTGTGGTTCATCACGACGTTTCTCTAATAAGAATGTTGAATTTTATTGTGGGACACTAATGCTAATAGAGATCGTCAAAGAAAAAGTGATATTAAAATATTCTATCAAGTGATGAGACTGGTCACTGGTACACTGTACACTTACAAATCACTGTGTATATTACATGAGCTAGTACCGGTTTATCCACCCTTTAATGTTACTTAAATCTTAGTCTTAACCTACTAAAACTTAAGGATGAATAAACCCAATTTGCTCACTTTAAAGGAGCCTTGTTATCTTATTTTGCTGACAAGATTGAGTTGGAAGGCTGATCATATTATTACAACAGTAATGATTACTCTTTCATAAACTTCATTCATCTTATTTTGTAGGATAATCAAGAGCTGATCACTTCTTTAATGATGGCTTACATATTTAATGCAATGACGCATTTAGCGGTTGGCATTCGGATCATGGCATTTGATTTCTTAGACCTTGTTCTTGAGTTTTATCCTTCTTCATTTTCTTCTTATGCTGAAAAGGTAGTACTGTCTGTCCATATTTTAAATGTTTTCTTAATAATATGTTAGTTAGGCTTCATGAAAATCCATTGACATATACTTTGTGTGAAGTTGTAATTCTTTCATCTATGGTGATGTGGAGAGGGTTGAAAGTGATTTACTCATTCAATAGTTGCAGAGTTGGGCTCCTTTCAATTTGGTGAAACTTTTATAATTGAATTTTGTCTTCATGTATCTCTTGACGAAGCTGTATTAGTATATTTATTACTCACATGACAACAAAGCTTTGGTTATCAAGCCCTTCAATGGAAGGGCTCTCAATATTTTAAAGTATTTTAATTGCTAAAATGTTACTTAAAAATATGAATACAAAAATACGTCAATGTCTCAATATATCTTTGTATTTGGTAGAACTTTGTGCAGTGCTCCCAGATTTAGCATAGTTTAAACCTACAGCCTTATAGGCAGTTTACCTGTCATTTTTAATATTCTTGTTTCCATTTTCTTTTTGTTATTCATATTTTGCATTACTAGCCTTGAGAATGCAACAACGTTAAAACTTTTGAAGGAGAGCTTTGCCATCTATTGTGGTTCTACATGACTTGAGGGATTAGAATCTACAGTTTTGTGCGGAAAATATCCGATTTACACCAAAAGATATTGTTAATGATATGTTGCCGGGCTTATTAGTCCTGCAGTTGGAGGTACCACGGTTTAAGGTAACC
This sequence comes from Cicer chorassanicum, assembly GCA_037974735.1. Lineage (NCBI taxonomy): Eukaryota > Viridiplantae > Streptophyta > Magnoliopsida > Fabales > Fabaceae > Cicer > Cicer chorassanicum. Next base: position 55,325,905 of record JBBPBP010000003.1, on the reverse strand, counting down.
AGGTAAAGAAGAGGAGTGGAAGTGTGTGATGGGAATTGGAAGGAGCGAAAGCAATTTGAAGGGGGCATAACAAGCCAGTAAAGAGAAGAGAGGGGGGCGTGGTAATCATGGAAGGAGAGAGAAAGAGATTTGTATTTAGAGGAGGGTAACCAAATGAGAGATGTATAATGAGTGTGAAATGGAATTAGTGGGGCTGAGTATTTGGATGGTTCCAATCTGAGGAGGTGCTCTCACTCTTGGGAGTATCATTTAATTCGTAAGGAGATTCATCTCCATTCCATAGTTCACGAGTCATTTGCTTTTGTTTGATCATACTTTTCCATATTGTTAGAAAGGGATTCATCCTCTGTTTTGAGTGTGCTTGGTTTAATCAGTTAACAAAATGAATCTGTATTATAATCTGATTTCAACATTTTCTATACAAGGTTTGTATATATTTTTAGCCTGTTTTTTGATATGTTCTTTTCATATTTTATTCGGTGAACCCATCTTGAATTTGAGTTATACTGGTCGCAAGATTGTAATAGTCATATATTGTATTTGAAGCTGAGAATTCTCTGTAATATTGGTTGCGTGTTTAACAGATTTTTCAGAATTATGAGGATATTCTAAGGGAGAACCAGTACTATTTACAGGACAAAGAAAAACTAAAGGATACTATTGCTGGATTGGTTCGCTGTTTGTCACTCTTGCCTTGGAATAAAGTAGAGACTGATTTGAAAAATAAGGTATCTTGGTTTCGTTTCATTGTGAATACTAGTAGTTAGTCTTTGTGACCTGGATCAACAATACCATTGCATATGCATTTTTAATTCTTTTTAAGCCTCTTTTTGGCATTTTAGCCTTGTTATTTCAATTTCTCATTCAAATTTATGTTTAGACACGTTGAATTATATGCACCTGGAACTCAGGAAACATAGTAACCAATAATGCTGAACAAATCATCATAATGCATAAAACTAGGTCGATGAATATGATTAGCATGCTAGACATGATTAAAATCTTGGCTTTTCATTACATCTCAAGACTCAAACCACCTGCTTTGTTTTCTCATTGTGATTTATGTAAGGGAGAGTTTATGCTCTAAGAAATGTCCTTCATTTCAAAGAGTTTATATCTATTTCAAAGCATGCAGGGGGAGTTTTTTCAAGTGCAAGTCTATTATTGGGTTAAATAGATGTTTTTTTTGAAAGAATATTGTAGTAGACACATATTGACAATTGTTTAGAAGAGATTCCAATGACCAGATGTTGCTATAACTTTTGTTGTGATTGTGAAAAGGACTAAAATACATCACTTATAAAAGATAAAGGACTAAAATTAATAAAAAAAAGATAAAGGACCAAAACGAATATATGTAAAAGCTAATGGACCAAAATTATATTTAAGCCAAACATGAATGAAACGAGCAATAAAAAAGAGAAACAAGAGACGTTTGCTAAGCAGCTGACGAAACACAATACAAGCTAACCAGTTTTCCCCACCTAGAAACATTGACTCGTACGATTTCACGAGATGAATCACGAGTTTAACAACCTTGGATTTGTGGAGACTTTGTTTTTATGTTGTTATTGCCTTCTCCAATTTATTTCTAATACTTATCTGATTTTAATAGGATGATATTGGACAAAGGTTATTGCATGCTTTTGAAGATGATACCTCTATGAGCTCCAATGGTATGTTATCAGAAATAAAGTTTAGATTTTGAATGAAACAACTAATTGCATGTGGTTGTATGAGTTTGCTAATTTTCAATATCTAAAAAGATTTGTTAAGCTTTTATTTTCTTGATAATTGTTTGACTGTGCTGTTCTATGCTTTATTTTGTGTAGGTTTTTCACATATGATTATGAGATTGAAGAATCTAGTGCCAATATTAATAAATAGTTTCCAAGAGTTTATTCCATCGATAAATGCTACGACAAATCTTGAAGGGAAGTCTTTTGGTTGTATGGCATCCATTCTTAATAGCATAGATCTTATAGTCAGATCCTTTGTTTATGGGACTGATAAGAAGTTGGAATGCTCAAGCTCTCAAGGTGGAGCCAATGTAGCTGAATGGGATGTTTCTGTCTCATCTGCATTCTTGAAGAAATTATTTCCTCTTTTTCCCATTGATCCAGGGCATGGTCTTTCAGAAAAGGTACACACATTTGTTTCTTTTACCTTTTAGTTTTGACTAGTTAGGAGAACAATAATTCTAAAATTTGAAGTCTTAAGAGAAAACAGAGCTATTCAGATTGGTTATTTTCTTCCCTCTTATATAATCGATTGCTAAGTTAGCTATTAAGTTGTTTTTTATTCTTAAAAATACAATTTTCATGAAAATATAGTACAAATGAGAAGGAATAGCTCTCGATTTCGTTGCACACCTACCAAAGAAATAACTAGTAATCTAGTATATCCTTTCCTCAACTAGGTTTGAGTGTAAATCTTATTGTTTCCCCTGTTTTGGAGCATATCTTATATAGTTAGTACTGAAAGATTGAAGAGATATAAATTTTGGTATGGTGTGTCTAATTTTCAATTGGTATGATTTGATGAAATGTATTTATATCTAGGTTACACCTTCTAGCCTTCTATTTTGACGAGCAGTTTGGAGTTTACGTGATGCACTCTTGTTTGAGTTCATCTTGGTTTGTCTGTTTTCTTTAGACATCACAACTCGAATTTGGTATGTTACAGCCAAATATAACCAAGATATAGTTTACCCCTATAAACTTTTCTGTATTGGATTAAAATTATCTGTTGTGTTATATTGATCCCCTTACTTTGTAGCATAGGGTAAGGAGTAGCAGCCTAGCAGGACTATCTCAAATATACTAACTCTTTTTTCCTTTGCTTTGCAGGATTATGATAGGTTGCTTGACTTGAACATTGTCATAGCAAAAATATTTTTTGAATTAAATGAATGGATTTGTCTTCCTCAATTTGTTTTGGAGAAATTTCTAGAATTTCTTGAAAATGTACTGCTTGGGAAGGTTCGATACATACACCAACATAATCCTTTTGAAGTTTTATAAAGTTGAAAATAATTGTCATTCTATATCTGAGTTTGACTGGGAGTGTTAATATGTAGTTCCGCACGGCTGCACAGTCCGGTAAAGCTGTCTGGGAAAAGCATCTAGTTCAGCTCCTTCCTTTTATTCCAAAATTTATTTCACGTGGAGCAAGCTATTGGACATCTCGTCTTCTTTGGGTTTGATTTACCACTTAAATTCTGAATTATAATTATTTTTTGTTGGAAGCTATAGATTAGATATTCTGATTTCCGAATATTAGGTAAAATTAGATTTCTTTATTCATTTATATTTTACAAAAAGATTTCTAATTCCTAGGTGATGTGAAGGAAATGAGTAAAACAAGATTTGTTGTTTTTCACCTTTCACTCCCTGGTTTACACTTTTAATTAAGAAAATGCCATTTTATTTTCACTTTGTTTCTACTTTTCATAGTCTCTATTTCCTATACTCTACTTTAGAACAAGAAACAAATTGAAAGCATTATGATATTATTGTAATTAAATGTTAAAGCAAAACATGTTTTGTTAAACCAAATAGGCCCTTAGTTTTGCATTTAGATTATTGTTCCATATTTATGTTTTATTTTTTATAATGAATGTTTCAAAGGTGCTATTCTTACATGTATGTTGCAACCCTTGCAGGCATTTACCCACACATTCAGGGAAAGCAAGCCAGGTTCCTTATTGAAATCGGCCTGTCTTTCTGCAATGGAAGATATGCTAACTCCTGTAAGTTTAGCTTCATCTCTATCCCATGAATGTCCTTGATTTTTTTTAAATACTTTTAGACAATCTTTTGGAATCCATTGATACCCCTCTTCCTATCTCTTTTCCAAATTTATATGATTGTCATTTGGATTCAAATCTAGATCCAAAGCATGCTTTCCATGGGGACAGACAATCCAGGAAATGTAGAACTTCAAGAAGTTTTATGTGCATGGGTCAGAGAGCTTCCTCAGCTGCTTATCCAGCTTGGAGATAAACACCCAGCCTGCTCCTTGGTAATCATCATTTGTAATTTCAATGGCAGTTCTTTATGCAAGATTCCTGAATCCAACAGAATTTGTGGAGATTAATGTGCTTCACCATTTATGATATTAAATCTCCAATTTCATATCTCCTTAAAATGTTCAATGTTCATTTAGGTTTTAGTAAAGCTTCAACTTCGTATTGGACAACGTGCTTTGTGTAATTCAGCACTTGTTTGCATGTATGACAGCATGCAATACTCGTTGCAAGATTTTTATTCCACGTGTCAAGGAGGTAAACAAGGATATGCTGTTATCTTCAGTAAGTTTAATAAATAGTATTTGGCCTCTAATTGCTTTGCTTTTCATCGTGCAGAACAAATATGCTATGGTCCTTTTCTCAGACTTCCTAGAGAGTCTCAAGAGTTCTCTTTATGTTGCCTTTACTATTTCTCTCATTTGGATTTACCTTTATTAAAGTCTATAGCTGGTTGTTGCTTAAGTAAGATTTTCATGCTCGTTTATAATTTTTGCCAACTTGATTTCCTATTATTTTTATTTTAACCCTATCTTTTCACTAGATATTTAACCTGTCACCATTTGCATTATTGATGTAAACTGTGGAGGAAACTTTTGGATAATTCTTCTCCATCACTTCCAGTACAAATGCTTTTTATGTGCAATATAGATAATTCCATTTAAGTAGGATTTGGATGCTAACGATACTAAAATGCTGTCAATGTTTCTGACTTTCTGGGTTAAAGCTTTATGCATATAAATTTTGCTGTTCTTATTGCAGGTCATGATCTAGATCCCAATGTGTTATTTCGGATCATGGAGATTCTCCATTCAGCCTATAAAGATGGACATATAAAAATTGCAGATTACTTGAGTGTTTTCATCACCTTGGTCTTGCGTTTCAATGTTTTTCCTGGTAGCTTACAATCTTTATTTTTATAAAGATGAACTTTTAACTTTGATAATTGTATCCATTATACTGAATATGAATGATCTGAAAGAATCGGAAAGGGTTAAAATTAGCAATTCTTGGCAATAGACCCCATGTTTGCTTTCCTAAGTTTCATCTTCAGCAATGGATACCACCGTCAATCCTACATCTTTCTTCTCCTTAACTACTTGATAAAAAGTTTATATAGCATTCTTGACATGATCTTCAGCTAGGAAAGGTACCGAAATGGGTAGAATATTTAATGATTGATATGTATGTATTGTATAACGTGATAGGTAGGTTTTGTTTAACCCCTGGCTAAGCCAAAGCTGATTGAATCAGCCATACTTGTCATTCTTTTTAATCTACCTTTTGTCAGAAAAGTTATTCTTTTTAAATTTGCAGAGGTTGGCTCTGCTGGTTTGAAGGGGGACGCACTCTGCAAAATTTTGAAGTCAATGACCACTGTTATTTGCTCATATATGGAACAGATGGGTGACAATTCTCTTGTTTTACAAATTATAGAGAAAATGATAATTGATCAGATAGTAAGCTTACTCAATTGTGTGCTCTCTTTTAAGCTTTCTTTTGCATTGGGGTTATTTTTTGTTTACTTTGCATTTAGTCTCCATTGTTACTTTTCTTTGGTATTTGTTGGCTTAGTCGACGACTTTCTAGAAGTATGATTGAGCTCTCTTTCTGGTATTTTGTGCCACAGATGCTAAAGCCTTCTTTGGATAATAGTTGTTCTCTCCTAAGAATGCTTGTTACAGTGGATTCCAAGCCCACAAGACTTTCTGAACAAAGCATTATCAGTCTAGGCCCTTGTCTTTCTGAATATCTATTGGATGCTGTGCAGGTTATTTGCTTTCACAAATCTTCTTACCAACCAAAAATATATGCATTTCACATGTCTCATTTAATTCTTTCGGGACTGTTTTTAACAAATAGTCAAGAAGCATTTTTCATTTTCTTATCATGCCCTGGTTATTTATAATTTTTGGAACATCTAGCTATTCAAACTTTTTGTTAGATCCCTACTATGTTTTTTAAATAGTAAGTGCATCTTGTAAATTATCTTTGTTTTATTTATGTTTTCCTAAAGCAAATTATCTAAATTGTTGTTGACATGAATTAAATTTAGCACTTTTATTGATCATATATTTCACTGTCCCACAGTGCATTCCAGAAGGTGGCGAGAAGCAACACATTGCTTCCAATCAATTAAGTGCCATTTATTATCTTCTACCTTGTTTTTTCTTGTTTGATCGGTGCCATAAACTTATGGGTTATGTATTGAAGACAATGGGATCAGCTATAACTGAAAGTAGTTTGTCGCTGAAAACTGATAATGGCACTCAACATATGGGGAACTGCTTGACTAGGGTAAACACTGTTGCTTCTGTACTTGTGTTGATGCACAAGGATGTGAAGTTGCAACATATTATGTCTGAATTCAAGGAAGATATTGATAACATCGTTCAAAAAGTTCTTTCCTTACAGGTAATTTATCCTTGATGAGCAATTATCAATTGTTAAGTTTCATATTCTTAAATATTACTTATTTGCAGGTGTCTCTTTACATAGATTAAAATATATGATGACAAAAGATGTTTTTTATTTTGTGATTGTGTACATTCCAGTATACAGTAGATATTATCATCCTTTTTTGTCATAGTTTGATGATCGCTTAGTACTAGGTCAGTTTCAGCCAGAGATGGTCAAGCAAGTGGAATTGGCTAGAATGAAGTGTGATCAAGGAAAATTGCAAGTTTCTTGACAAACTGATGCATTCATTATATGTGATAGTTCTTTTAATGTGTTGAAATATTGTCATTTTTTTACTTGTCTTATTTTAGTTTTGTTAATGTATTTAGTTTTCCAAAATTTGTTTGTCATTCTTTGCTCATTTTCTTTGATTTTTTTGCAGTCTTCAAAGCAGATTAGTTTGACAATTGAAGAAAAGCATAATTTAAAATGTGCATTTGAGAGACTGAATGTGTTAACAAGATAACACTGGCCGAGAAGGGTGATTTTGAGTGAGAAACGGGAACACGTGAGTGTTTCAAAATTTGAATACTATTACGTGTCATGCCTATTTTGCAGACATATTATTCATCTTACTGCTTGTCGTGGATATGTCTTCTCTAAAGTGAAAGAGTGGATAACTATTGTTTGAAAATCAATTATTAAGATTGTGATAAAACATATGTTTGTGTAACAAACCATTAAGTTGTTGAAATATCAATAGTTAATTTTCTTGTCAATGGTTATATTTCTGTTTTTTATCCCCTAAAGTGCATTCCTAATTTTAGAGGTGCCAAATCCGCATGTCAGAACGCTTTTTATTGCTGCGGGATTTTTTTATTCCATTGTCTAGGGGTATATTGTGGATACTATACATATTTAGGAATTTCAGAATGTTGTGTTTTTAGAGATCAAATAGTTTTTGGTTGACTCTGCCAGTTAGAGTGAGCCATACAGCATAAAGATCAAACCTGCAATGTTGAATTTATACCAGATGTTCTTATTTAGAGTGAGCCATACAGCATAAAGATATATTTGTTCAGAATGATCTCGCGTTCACCCCTTCAAATGAATCATATTGTTTATGATGGCCATGGTCACCAAATAAAATGAACATAAATGTCTTTGCTTGCTTAATATATATCCATGCATATATTAGTTTGCTTAAAATGAACAATAATTGAAGTAGCTTTTGTGTAATTCTGATATGTTTTGACCTGATAATTTAACAGACATTTTGGGCACAAAAGCGACTCCTCTATCGTCAAATTCACTGGCAGACTTGGACCAAGCTTTGCGGCAGACTAATGTAATTATCATGTTCATTCTATGCACTTATAACTGAAATGACTTTGTTTTATTGCTTCTGAGTTGTCTTTTATCCCATGAACTCAGGTATCAGGTTCTGAACAGTTTGATACGGTGGAACTTAGGCTTCTTTCCCAAGTTGATTCTGCAAGCAATTTTGAGGTCTGCTAGCATGCGGTTTGTTTAAGAGAAACATAATTTTTTCCCCAATTGTCGATAACAATGTATAGTTCCACCCACTAGTTAGCCTCTGGTGACGAGCATTGAGACATAAATTCAGGACTCGGTGTGGTCTTCCACGCGAAGAATCGAAGCAATTAATGCCATTCTTGCCTTGTGTAATATTTACTGCCCATAGTTAAGTGATAGGGATGGTTTATGTTGCTTCGGTCGTGTTAGATTTCCTTGGAAGACATGCTTATTGGTTCAAGGTTTGATTAATGATTTCTCACACTAATTATGTCAATGTGCACTTCTAACTCAAGTTGTGACGAATTTTGAACTTTTATCCTTTCCCTTTAAAATTCTATTAGCAAGGTTCATTTATTAGATGAATGAGATGGAAAGATTTATTTGTTATTTGGTTCAATGGAGGGGAGATGATGAATTTTATTTGAGGAGATGAAGCTTAAAATCTCGTGTTTGATTCGACGAGGATAGTGGAGATATTTAATGGAGGAAAATAGTAAGATTTTATTTTTCACGTAAAACCATTTATGAAATAAATACACTCACCTTGAAATTTCGCATTTTTTCATCATTGTAATATTTAAGAACATATTAAATAAAATGATACGCAAGTTCTCACATATGAAACAAATACTCTCTCCTTTCTAAATTACTTCACTTTTAGAAGGGAGCTAAAATAGGGTTAGGAGAAATTTTGTTCCTCACTTCCCATCTCAGCCTTTTGTCTCGTGAAACTAAATTTTAAAATAGTCTCACCTCTCCTCTCCATAATTAAACAAACTCTAAGAATTTGCAGCCCATAGAATAAGTATGTATTTAAAGAAATGAATGGAGTCATTAAAATAGACAATAGGTGGAAACAAAACTTTTACTATTACACATTAGAAATGGGAATGTATAGAGCCTACCCATAAGGAACAAATGGAGTACAACTACTACATTGGTTTTTTTACAAAAAAAATCTAGCACATTATTGGAAATTATAAAACAACATTATAAAGTCTTGCCCAATTGATATAAAAAGTCAATTATTAGCTTTATGGAAAATCAATGAAAGTCAGAAGATTTATTTTATAACCCTAAGATCATGATTTTATCCCACATTTTAAAGAAATTCTATTTTACTCTTTTTTTTTTTAAAAAAAAAAACTAAAAGTCGCATTACTGGAAATGTTTTAATATGTTTTTATGAAAGGGGTATGGAGTATATAATTTTTTTAAAGTCGAACTTTGCATCTAAAGCCCTGCCAACAGTTGAAAGTGGCAGTAAAAAAAAAAGAGGTGAAAGTACAAAAATATTGAACATGATATTCAATCATTTATAAGTGTATATAATGACTTGATTTATCATTTTTTTTTTCTCTTGTAAAGGCTACTTTATTTATCATATGGATAATCATCATTTGCATGTTTATTTCTATGTGCATACAGTCACTGTCGCTTTTGAACTTATTTGCTGATTTAGTTACAATATTGACGGTGAAATATTGAAACTATGCATTTCGTAATAACAAGTTGAAATGAAATGAGATTGTTGAGATTGCAACACCGTGACCAACAACACCGCACCAAAATCAACGAATCATTGCGGTGGAGAAGTTGTAGTTTAATTACAACTTGGTCGATAATAATTAGAAACCTGTAAATAAAAATCTACTTAGCGAAACTCGGTCAAAATTAAATTGGGGAACCAAGAAATTAGAAGGAGGCTCTCTAAAAAAAACAATAATAAGTAAAATTGAAAGACTAAGATTGCATATTTGTTTTCTTACAAGAATTTTAATATTTGTTAGTATATGTTGTTTGTTAGTATATATTTATTAGTTATGTTATAGTTTATATTATTTGTTCAATTATTTTATTTAGTTTTAGTTAATTTTATTATTAATTTATGGTATTAACTTAATATATGTTAATATTATTTTTTAAGCTCATTTTTTATTATTTAAATGCAAATATTTTTTGACCAATTTAAATGAAAATATTAGTACTTGTTAATTAGTCAATGTTTAATTAGTTAATATGCTATTTTTTATTTGTTACATTATTATTATTTTTTTAATTTTTTTGGTTAAATTTAAG
>JBBPBP010000003.1:55271835-55285990 GCA_037974735.1 Cicer chorassanicum | reverse complement strand
ATTAAATTATTCCTTATACACTAAATGAATTAATAATCATTTTTTTATTATCTTTCTTTTCTTTTTTTCATCTTTCCTTCTTCTACTAAATAAAGTGTAAAAAGATAGAAACTAAGTTATTCAGATTTAATTTTCTTAAGGATTAAAAGTTATATTTTCTTAAGAATTAATTTGGGTCTCTTAGTTTTTATTAGACACTAAAATTGATCTTTACTCTTAATAATTTTAACTATTCTTGTTACTGTCACATCTACGATAAGTTTTTTTTACTTTAAAATTTTATTTAATTTCTATCAAATAACGGATTTTTTAAAGATCCTTGATTATGAACATACTATTAATGATTTTGTAAAAAAGAATATAAGAAGAAATAATTTTTATGGCCTCATTCTCTTACTTCTCCTAGGGTACTAGAAATATCAGGTCGAGCCTGTTCTTGGATCTCCTCTCAACATCCCTCTCAAGTCCAAAACATTTGTATTTTTCTCTCTTCTTTTTCAGCCTGAAGAATGGAAGTAACTCAAAATCTCGTAGATAGCACTACAGGATTATGATTCAGAACGGACAGTTTATTTTTGGGCCTAGTCATTATAGCCACACATTTTCTATGGTCTATATTTGTGGACTGATGTAGGATCATCTTGGCCCAATTTGGACACAAAGGAAAATTTTATTACGTAACTCCTATATTATCCATGTACCCCACAACCTAAAGGAAAAGACATAAATGTCCTCATATAAGTATTAAAAGTTTAAGAAATTCACCATTTCACCATTTGAGTTTGTCGGTACATAAGTGAGTAAATTTTTTTTCATTTTTTCCGAAAAACTTTTTTTAAGTTTTCCGGTACACAAATTACACTCCGGAAAACATGAAAAAAGTTTTCCGGTACAGAAGACTATTTTCCAAAAATCTTTTTTGAAGTTTTTCTAAAGTATCGGAAAACTTATTTCAACCTTTTCAGAACATATACAATACCGAAAAACTTTTTTTTTGACATTTCCAGGAGTTTCTGGAAAACTTCAACCCACAAGTTTTCTGAAAGTTCTTTTTAATTTTAATTTTTTATTACTTTGTTATCTATTTAATTTATTTTTTTAACTCATTTTTTTTTAAAAGATGTGTACTGGAAAACTAAACTTTTTCACTAGTTTTCCGATACATGAATGTATTGATACAGAACTTTTTAACCTTTTTAACCTTCGGTAACGGAAAATTTTAAAAAAGATTTTCGATAGACACTTTTTTAACCTTCCGGTAAAGTTTTTCGATAGACACATTTTTAACCTTATGTACCCGAAAACTTTTGAGTTTTCATGTAAACACTTTTTAACCTTATGTACATAAAATCTTATAAAAAGTTTTTCGGTAATTTTCAGAAATCTTTTATGTACTAGAAAACTTGAATTATTTGGTAGTTAGTAAAATAGTAAAAAAAAAATCAAGAGTATATTTCACATTTTAAAAAAATATTGTGAAGATATGAGTACAAATGTGAGAATATATGGGAAAATTTTCCACAAAAAGTGGTCACTGTCCCAAAATAAAAAAGGGTTTTGTAATAAATATAAGGAGAAAAAGGTAACCAATCAATTAATTAGAGTAAAGCTCAATTTTCCTCTACTAGCAAATAATTATAAATATTCTTTTGATTTTAAGTTTTAACTATGGTTCTTAGATAAATGAGACTTTAAATTCTCTTTAAGGATTATAAATATATAGACATATATTAATCGCTACTCTTGAAATAGATATATCATCGCAATTCGCAACCATGGTTTAACGAAGAGGAAGCTTCATTTAAAAATGGTGGCACCCAAGGGAGAATTTACGAAAGCTTCTTTGATCTTGGTCAACACAATCCGCCATTGATAATTTCCATACCAATTGAATTAAATTAGTGAAAGTACTCAGAACCGCGTTTATCCCACAAAATCAACATTACAGTGCCATTCCCTTTTCTATTTATATATAGACACTAGTATCTCACAATCACAATTCACTACCATATCTTTATTAACATTTGAATTTTGAAACCTCTATATCTATAATTCACAACTTGTCTTCAAAACTTCCTTAATTTTTGTCAAATCAAGACTCAACATTTCATCAACTATACATATGGCTGATAAATACTCCCAATTGAACGGTCCACCGACGGAGCAACGCCGCTACAGCCACCACCGCAACAGAATCTGTTGTTGTTGTCTCTTCAGCATCTTCTGGAAGATTCTAGTTGCACTCATTGTCCTCTTTGGTCTCATAATCCTAATCTTCTACCTCGTAGTTCAACCACGCTCCTTCAAATTCTATGTCACAGAAACCAAACTAACACAATTCGACTACACAAACAACACTTTACACTACAACATGGTCCTCAATTTCACAGCACGCAATCCAAATAAGAAACTAAGCATCTATTACGATAAAGTTGAGGCAAGAGCATTCTACGAAGGATCAAGGTTCGCTAATGTTGATGTGATCACACACATGAATTCCTTTCGTCTAGACAAGAGGAAAAATGAGACCATGAGTGGTGTTTTCTTAGGACAACAATTGTTGATGCTTGACAATGATCAAGTTTCGGAGTTTAATAAAGATAAGAGTGTTGGAGTTTATGATATCTATGTGAAACTTTACTTTAGGATTAGGTTCAAACTTGGAGACTCTATTTCCAGCACGTTTAAGCCCAAAGTCAAATGTGACCTTAAAGTTCCTTTGTTGAGCAAAAATGAAACCTTTACCTTCACTAGGATTTTGCCTACAAAGTGTGATGTTCTGTTCTAGGTTCTACCTACGTCTCTGTTTTCTTGGAATTGTATTTTAATTTCCTTCCCAAATATTTTCTTTTATGTCATTGTAATAATTCATGATAGTATTTTTATTATTTTATTCATTCAGTGTTAAATTTGATGGAACCATCATACGCAACATGTACTTTGAAATTTTGGTTGATATCAATATATATTCTCTTGGTTGCAATTAAGACTCTCTTTTGTATAGAGAATTATGCTAATAATATATTCTTTACATTTTATATATATTAATATTGAAAATGACCAGTAAATAATTTTACTTTAATTTTACTCAGTTTAACCAAAATTTATAATTCTATACTATAATATAAAGAAAGTTCATTACTAAGGTCTCGTTTAAATTAAATTTTTTAATAAATTTATCTATTCAATTTTAACACCAATAATTAAATAAATTGTTTCGATAATTGAAATTAAAACTTTAATTTTAATTAAAATAAAAAACGTCATTTCAAAAGAGAACACAAAATATAAAACTTAAAAATTTGATAGTGTTAAAGCTAAAATATGGCCAAACTGAATTACTTATTAATTAATAGTGATTTAATTTGATATTACTAAAATATGTCAATTTTAAAATATACCATAAAAGTGTTATATAATAAAGTTACATTATGAAAAGGTGTGATTAATTACATGCATAACTTTCTTAATTTCCTGTGCAGATCAATTAAACACTTAATTGTTTTTAAAAAAATGATACTAATGTCTAAATTGACGTTTAAAGGCTAAAAATATGTAACATTAGTACTCTAAAGTTTTGTTAATTATGTAATGTACATCGAATTATTCAATATTATATATTTTTTTATTTTTTTATTTTAAATTAATACTATATACGTTAGGGATATGGATATTTACAAACTCGAAATAATTAATAATTTACCTTACAAAATATGTATATACTAGTTATAATAAATAGAGATGTTATTATCAACACGTGAGATGTCAAAGTCTTGGATAATTACAGTAGCAGCCATTAACGAAGAGGAGGCTACACCTACAATTTTAAAAAACATGACACTAACCCACCCAAACCTTACACCCATATGCACATGATGGGAATTGTTTAAGGCCAAGGAGTCTAATTAAGATTATGGTCAACACAATCACCCATTGATCGTTTCCAAACAAACACAAATACTCATAATCTAGCGGATGCCTTTTCCTTTCTATATATACGCACGCATCATTCCTTTCTTACTCATCTCACAATTCACAATCACAACAATATTCTCTCTTCTCTAACTTAATTTCTTTATCACATATTCACATTCCATATTTATTACTCGATCCGTGTTAATTAATTAATTCATCACCAAGTATGCAGCAGCAGCAGCAACCACAGTTAAATGATGCTTACTACGGACCCACCATTCCACTTGCCCCAAGGCAAAACTACTACTCTAACAACCGTAACCGAAGTTGTTGTAACCGTCTCTGGAAGCTTCTAATCACACTAATCATCCTCTTCGGTTTCGTAATCCTAATCTTCTACCTCATCGTTCAACCACGCGCCTTCAAATTCTACGTCACCGAATCCAAACTAACACAATTCGACTACACAAACAACACACTACACTACAACATGCTCCTCAATTTCACAGCACACAACCCAAACAAAAAACTAAGCATCTATTACGACAAAGTTGAGGCACGAGCATTCTACCAAGGTTCTAGGTTTGCTAATGTCGATGTCATCACACACATGAACTCGTTTCGTCAAGACAAGAAGAAAAATGATTCCATGAGTGGCGTTTTCTCGGGACAGAAAGTGTTGATTCTTGACAATGATCAAGTTACGGAGTTTAAGAAAGATAAGAATGTTGGAGTTTATGATATATATGTGAAGCTCTATTTTAGGATTAGGTTCAGACTTGGAGACTCTGTTTCTAGCAAGTACAAGCCTAAGGTTAAATGTCACCTTGCTGTTCCTTTCAGCTCTAGCAATGCGACAGGGTTTACCTTCAAACGAATTTTGCCTACCAAGTGCGATGTTGAGTTTTAAGCTTATTTGTTGGAATCGGATTTGAATTTGCTTCTTTTACATTACAGCTTTTTTTTTTTTTATGTATGTGATTCTAATAATTGTGATAATGTTTGTTGTAATTTCATTTATTCTTTGATTGTATGATATATAATCACATTTGAGAATTGTCTATTGATCTTATTAATAATATTTAATTTATCTGTTTGCAAATTAGGTAAGTCTCTTTATAATAATTGTCATATATTAAATTGTGGTGACAATAAACTATAAACTATGTGACCGGCCATGAAATTATTTTATAAATATTTTTTACAAATCACGTCATATATTACATTGTTGCAACTATAATCAAGTGATTGAATTTAATTGGTCATTAAGCTTTTGTTAAAGATAAATTGTTCAAAAAAAAAATTTGAGTTCAAATTTTGATTAAAATATTACAATTCAGACTTAACTTATTTTCTGATTGAACTATGAATTACCTAAACATCATTTTCCTAAGAATTAGAGGATTGTGACATAAAAATTATTGTAACACATACTTAATGCTAAATTTCTTTTTTTAAAATCTTTAACAAATACTTTTAGAACACTTATTAACATGAACTTATTTTACATTTCAAACCTTAGAGGTTGAAAAACTCTTAAATACAAATTATTTTTTAGTATTTCGTTTTATGAAATGTTTGGAATTATTGTGTACCTAAAATTTCACAAAATAAAATATTCTAAATATAAAATGTGTTTCAATTTTTTAAAATTAATAGGTCTAATAAAATATCAAATACTCATTTGTTGGGTTTCAGATTTTAAAGCCCAGATAAAATAATGATTTGTTGGGTTTCAGATTTTAAAGCCCAGATAAAATAATAAATACTCATTTGTTGGGTTTCAGATATTAAAGAGTAGATATAGGTTAGAGATGAGGGGTAGGGATACTCTGTTTTATTTAGTCTTTTTCTGTTGTAGTTGTGACCCAGTGTGGCATATAGAGGCAAGAGGGATATAATGTATTCAGCCATTTATTTTTTGGTTTATATGCTACTAAATCACAGCTTCCGGTAATGTATTTAAAGGCAGAAAAATAAAACACGAGACGAATGAACATTCATCATAGAAAAGTATTGCAATGTCTTCAATCAGCTTGCCCACTAGCAAATCCCGACTTAAAGCTTAATAATAAGGTAACTTTTAATGGAATTCTTCAATTTCATAGATTAATTGATACATACTCGGACCGACCCAAAGCAAGCAACTAAAGCAGTTGCATTATTATTAATAGGTCCATTTTTATGTAAAAGATAAATAAATCTTAAGTACTTTAGGTCACATTTGGTTTGAAAGGTCTCATTTGTAGATCGTTGGTCTAGTATACTTCCTTGTTTCCAAACTAATAATTGGATTTTGAGGAAAAAATACAGATTAAAAAAGGGAAAATTTACATTGTCTTATTTTTTGTTACAAATTGGAAAATTGACTATTTACAAACATGTCCATTATTTGAGTCAATTATTTACTTATCAATACTGTGGTATATTTACCAATGAGATTAGATCTAACGAAAGGGAATAATTACCTTCAATGAAAGGAATTTATAAAAAAAATGTTGTATATATTTTTTTTTAAAAATATTTTTGAACTTCAAGTGTAGTTTTATTTGATTATTTGTCTATCAAATATAATATAACTTTATAAAAATTAGACTCCATTACTGTTGGTTTTACGTGCCATCACATTGTTAATAAGATACTAAAGCATACGTACATTTTCAGTTGTGTTATTTAAATATAAAAAGTGGACAAAAGAATAGACATCGTATAAATACGGGGTGATTATTATAGTTGTGTGTTACATGCAAATTGAGATAAGAGAAAAAAATTTAAGAATAGACACCGTATAAATACGGGCTGATTATGCATATATTTATATCAAGATATTGCCAAAAAGAATGTAAATAGTGATGTTATTTTTTTATATCTTTTCCATTGAGAAAAAGTTATTCCTAAATAAAACCTTTCTTTTAAATTATGGATTAGATGTATTTATTATTTTATTTTCAAACATATTCTTTATTAATATTATTTATTTATTTTAAAAAACGAAAATTAAAGTTAAATATATTCATAAATAAATGGTACTTTAAAAAAATAAACTCATTAAATTTACTAATAACTTTTCTGAACGGGTGTGAGGTATTTTCGTGCAATTATATATGAAATAGAAGAAAATGTGTTAAAAAAAAAAGATATATTTATAAAAATGGAGTATTAATGTCCTAAAATCTTAGTTCAACCGACAAATGCTGATATTGTTATGTTGGACTCAGATTCGAACTCGAACTTAATAGTATGAGTCAGTAGCTCAATTGGTTGAGTCGGTAGCTCAATTGGTGCGGTACTTATCCCCCAAGTACCGGACTCGAATCCCGCGGAAAACAAAATTCGTTATTTACTTCTTCTAAGATTAAAAAAAAATGAAATATTAATTATACCCACATGAAGGCAAGATGAAATGTAAAATTCTTGACCATAATTCATTATAAAAAAAATCTTCTTACCTTCTACAATTAATAATCCATTTGCTAAAAATTTGTCAACTAACATTGCAGTTATACCCTCTAATTAATTACTTGCATCACTGAATGTGAATATATTTATTTTGTATTTACAATGATGTTTTTTAATGAAACATTTATAATAATATTGATAACATTTAATAAAGATAATTTAATATATGAAATAACAAGATAAATGAATGAGTCATAGTGTGGTACATAAAGGTTCCTTTCTTTAATTCTTCCATCTTCGTGGTTGTTTCGGGGCAGCTGAGAAGGAAACTCAGTCAACAATTTACATCAAACTTTGTACAAGTCAAAACTATTCGCCATTTCTCATACATAGTTTCCTTAACCGACTGGTTTTTGAATCAGTTTTTTTAGCAGCAAATATATTCAACACGCTCGCGTACGTATTTAATCACAACCGCGTTTTCCCCACAAAATTAATTATCTCCAATGTCTTCATTTCCTTTCTATATATACTATACACCCATCATTCTTAATTTCCATCAACCCTTCAAATTCAATTCATACAATTCACAACAGAACAAAACAGAACATGGCCGATAACAAACAACCACAATTAAATGGCGCTTACTACGGCCCCGCCATTCCACCAGCAGAACAACCGCGTCACCGCCACCGCAACCACCGTCGCAGAAGCTGTTTCTGCTGCCTCTTCAGTTTCTTCTGGAAGCTTCTAATTTCACTCATCGTCCTCGCTGGCCTCGCAATCCTAATCTTCTATCTCATTGTTCAACCACGCGCCTTCAAATTCTACGTCACCGAATCCAAACTAACACAATTCGATTACACAAACAACACACTACACTACAATATGGTTCTCAATTTCACAGCACGCAACCCAAACAAAAAACTAAGCATCTATTACGACAAAGTTGAGGCACGAGCATTCTACCAAGGTTCAAGGTTCGATAGTGTTGATGTGATCACACACATGAATTCGTTTCGACAATATAAGAAGAGTAGCAATCCTATGAGTGGTGTTTTCTCGGGACAACATTTGTTGATGCTGGACAATGATCAAGTTTCTGAGTATAAGAAAGATAAGAGTGATGAAGTTTATGATATCTATGTGAAACTTTACTTTAGGATTAGGTTCAGGCTTGGAGATTTGATATCGGGTGATTATAAGCCTAAGGTTAAATGTGATCTCAAGGTTCCTTTGAGTTCTAAAAATTCTACTGCTACGTTCACTCCACTTGTGCTCACCAAGTGCGATGTTGATTTCTATTAGCTGCTATGTATGCATTTCCCAATTTCTTGGAGATCATTATTTTATTTGTTATTCTTTTACTATGTATCATACTATGTATCTTTCCTTGCAATAAATAATCATTTTATTTTGTTCTATTGATTTGTCTATTGCTATTAATTTTAGTTTAAAGAGAATTTTTATTTTTCCTATTACAACATGATTATAAATGAGTGATGTATAACTAGTAAGTAACTCCTAGCATCCTTTAAAAAAGTCAATTAACTATTACAAACATAAAACCAACTTATAATTAAATGATTAATGATAAAAAAAATGTTATCAAGTTAATTAGTTATTTAATGTTCTTTCAAGTTAAAATATATTTATTACACTTTGAATTTAAAAAAAGTCAACAAAAAGAAATCAACTAAAAAGAATTTAAAACACTAAAAAATTCATCACAAAAAAATATGAATGGATGGAAAGTTAATGCCAATTACGCTAAAAAGAATAAATATGCTAATTATGCTTAAAAGAATGAATTTTGTCTACTCATCCATTATCTTAATGGATGGAAGGTAAATGTCAATGAAACAAAAAAGAATGAATATTGATTAACTATCCATAATTTTAATAAATAGAATCTAAAATGTCTTACGAATATATCACCAAATATTAATGTTATTTAAAAACTTTGACAAATGTTTAGTATGACACATAAATAAGCTCCATTCAAATAAAGCTTTGACAAATGTCTTTTTATGACACATAAATAAGTATCATTAAATGTAAATAAGAATACTACAAATAAATATATCATGAGTCGGGACATTCTTCAACTATATTTTGATATCAAAACTAATTAAAAATGTAAAAAATACGTTAACAATACACATAAAAATTTCAGAAATCAATGAAAGAAAATCAAACAAAAACCTTAATCCTAACAACCAAACTAATTTCTTCCACATATGATCAATTGTCAAGAATAATGCAAGATCCACAATATTTAATTCAATCGATCTTCAAAAGAAAAAAAAAAAACATTTGCTAGTATTCGCTTATATCGTGTGGTATTTGACATGATCAATCCAATTACGCATTGACAAGTCATATATAAAGTTGAGAATGTGTTGAATTTAATGATAATCTCTACAAACTCCTTGCTTAAAGTATAATACCGACATAATGAGTTTGTTATCTCCGTAAACACCCGCACTAACATGGAAAAACAAACCAGAGACAAACTAAATCAGATAGCATAAACAATTGGAAAAAATGTCTTATCAAATTAGAGAACTTCTCTGTATGACGCCTTGTTTGGTTCTTTCTTACTTTCTTGAACTCATTAATAAAAATGAATCTATCTTTAAGCGCCTGGAAAGAAATCTATCTTTTAACAGAAAATCAATTTATAACTAACTAATGATGATAAAGAAAAAATGTTATCAAACTAGTTATTTATTTAATATACCCATCACAAAAAATTGTGTGCCTTTTTTTTTTTTAAGGAAAAACTAATTCAAATATTAAATTACTTAAAAAATTTACACCATTATTATTTCGGGTTTCCAATAAAAGACCGCTAGTTTTAAAAGAAGTAATCACTTTTGGTCAATAAAAATTGGTATTAGTGAATTAGATTCGAGTTAACTAAGCAATTTTTCTGTTCTAACTTAGATTAGTCATCCACGAATTTGCAAAAAGCAAGAGAGAGATATACTATTCAATAGTAAGTTGGGAAAAGGAAAACGAAAGCATACCAAAGTCAATGCTTTAGAAAGCTAGGAACCACACATGAAAGAGTAATGGTTATGCGGTCACAACTATAAATACAAATGATTTAGATATAGATCACTCATTATGACACTTGATTTTCTTTAAAATCTTGGATGATTTTACAAAATAAAATGTAATGTGTATATATCTATAATGTAACCAAAAAAAGACAATTCTATAAATTTTTAAAACAAAATTGTAATATATACTCTAAGTAAATATTATTGTATTCATTTTTGTAATCATCATTTGTCATTTTCATATATAATAAAGAAAATGGATAATAAATTTAATGTGTCCATCAAATTGATAAATTTAACTTTTATAAATATTAGTTTTGTTTCTTGATCTATTAAAATAAATAATTTAATTATGTTGAAATGATTAAAAAAAATGAGTTTTATTATATCTGATATGTTTAAATAAGATAATCAATGTTTGTTAATATAGAACTTGATAATATTGTTAACTATTGAGATTGAATTTTTAAAATATAAATTTTGGTAATATCTATAATGGCATACAACAGCAAAAGCAAGCGCGTTTTGAAAGCGAACCACTCCGTAAGCAATTTAGTTGCTTCTTGCCGTAATTCTTTTCTCAGCTACTTATCACTTGTCAACAACAACAACAAAATATCTAATATTTTTTATTTTATTTTTTTGAAAAGGAAAAAAATATCTAATCTAATGTAGACTATTTTAATAGTACGCGCTTTTTCACTTGTTTTACCTGCCCACAAAGTCACACTTGTTCGCTTAACCTCTCCTCTAATATTACTCCACAACAAGGATCATTTCCATTCACACCTCCCCTTGTTGCTATATAAACACTTCTCTCCAACTTTAATCATATCACATTTTTTTCTCTCTTACAATTATAATTTCTAAGCCATGTACGAGAAACAACAATTGAACGGAGCCTACTACGGCCCTTCAATCCCACCACCAAGATCCTCCCACCGTCCATCTCGCGGCGGCGGTTTCGACTGTTGTTGCGGCTGTCTCTTCAACCTAATCTTCAAACTAATCCTCACCGTCATAATAATCCTCGGCATCGCAGTTTTCCTATTCTGGCTCATAGTCCGTCCCAACGTAATCAAAGTCCACGTCACCGACGCAACTCTCACACAATTCAACTTCACAAAAAACAACACCCTCAACTATAATCTCTCTCTCAACATCACAATTCGTAACCCAAACAAAAAACTCGGCGTCTACTACGATTACATAGAAGCACGAACATTGTACCATGATGTTAGAGTTGACTCTAATTTTATTGACCCTTTTTATCAAGGACATAAAAGTACCAACGTGTTGAACACTTTGTTTAAGGGTGAGAAGGTGGTTTTGCTTGGCGGGGATCAAAGTTCGGATTTTAATAAAGAAAAGGGTTTGGGGATTTATGAGATTGATGTGAAGATGTATCTTAGGGTGAGGTTTAAGTTGGGTGCTATTAAGACTAGGAAGATTAAGCCAAAGGTTACGTGTGAGTTGCGTCTTCCTTTGACTTCAGGCGACGGTGGTTCAACGGTGAAGGGTGCCTTTCAGCCCACCAAGTGCGACTGGGATCGCTGATGGACATAGTCGTATTATCATATTTTTTTGTTCTTTGCTTATTCATTAGATCTTTCGACATAGTCATACTTCTCAAAGTTTATTTTGGGGATTTTATTATACAGTATATGTCTTTTCGTATTTCATATTTTTATGTGTATTACTAATAGGGTATTTTTGGCTTATTTATATATCATATACTATTGTTTTGGTAAATAAATTAATAAATGTGTTTTTTTTCTAATAACAAACGAGACCGACCCAAGGGGGAGACAAATAAGACTGTACCATAGGATTTCAAATATATTTATTTTTCACATTTCTACTTTTGATGTTAATTAGTTTTATTGGTATAGATTGTACATTAAAAAATTAATATATTTTGATATTATTAAACTTAAATTACTAATGGTTGAATAATATGTCATTTATGTACTAAAATTCTTAATTTAATCAATTTTAATAAATACTCTAATAATACATACGTGGATAAACTTATAAAAAAAATTATTAATAAAAAATTTCATAATACTGATACACACTCTATTTTTTATTATAATTAACTTACATAATTTTGAAGTTACGGTTCGAATTTAAGACATGACGACGTCTAATTTAACAATATTGATAATTGTATACGTGAATGTATTTAATATTTATTTGGCTTAAAATACTTCTAATTTTATTATTGTTAGTTTTAAAGGATCGCATTTTAAATTTTATTGAGGCCTCTAAATTATTAGATCGGTATGATAAAAGAAAATATATGTTTTTCCCTCACAACTGCCGAATTGATAGTGTTCCATTCGTGCATTGTGATATGAATATAGACTTATGTCAAGAAGAGTACTTAACCAAACAAACAAACAAAAAAATAAATATACAATATTAATTTTTAAAATAAATATCAGTTATAAATACCTATGTTTGAGTCCATAAACAGTGAAAACAGTTTTATGAAGACTTGTTTTCACATCAGCTCCGGTAGTGGGCTCATTCTTCAATACACACAAATTCTTTCACTATAAATTGATTAATAAAATTCTCTAATTTCAGTTTACAACCATATTTTTCGAAACCCACACGAATATATTGGTAATGTTTTAATAAAAATATAATAATTTTACAAACATATATTTTTTATTTTAAAAAGGCCTCACTCTTTTTGACGAAAATATTTCACTCAAAAATTTAATATATATTAAATGGGCCCTCGAGACATCTTCCATATAGCATCTATCTAACGTGATGACCACAAAGCAGGCCTATTAAAATGTTGACCAAAAAAGAAAGCAGGCCTATTTTAAATAGTTTTCGAAACATTACATGGAGCTTATCAACTAAATCAGCTCCTATCAATCCAAGTTGATAGAGGAATAAGTAATAATAAAAAAAAAACATAAACAATTATTAAAATTTTTATTTGAGAGAATAAATAAATTGATCATTCAAATTGTAAGTATCAGTTAAATTAATTCTTGAATTTTGTAAATTAACAATGCATCTCTAAAAATGTGAAATAGTAATCAAAAGAGTTCATATTTAAATTTTTATGTTAGAGATTATAATGTGCATGTTAATTAAATATTTAACTCTTCAATATTAATTTCATATCAATGTCATCACTACGCAAACTAATTTTTTTATGTAATTTAAATTTTTTCATGAACTAGTTTGTAAATAATTAGTCAATGCACAATTACAATTAATTACAAATTTATCTTTGATATAACTAAATTTCATTAAAATATTTATCTCCGGATTTATGATATTGATGTGGGATCAAAGTAAATACATATATTTAATTACAATGTCACATTAAAATATCTAACGACAAAAATTTACACCATGACTAATTTGATTGATATTTAACAATATTAAAATTGTGTTTGTCACTTCATAAAATTCAAAGACTAATTTGACCAATAATTATAATTTCAAGTACCAATTTACATATTCACTTCATTTTAATTTGGAAATTTTTACAAGGATATAAGATTTAATAACGCAGAATCTATTAAGACCCATTTTCAAAGGTGTGTTTAACTCAATAAACATGGATACTAAGTAGTTATTTTTCATTGTAGAGAAAAATAGCATAGTATTACTTATTAGTCAGAGTGTCTTTAATAAGTCCTCTTTCTATTCACACGATCCACACATTTTTAATATTAAAATTAATAGTTGTTGTTAAAATATAATAATATATAATTAATTTTGGGGATTTATTTAATTTT
>JBBPBP010000003.1:55224377-55239429 GCA_037974735.1 Cicer chorassanicum | reverse complement strand
GAATAATATCAACAGTTGATGATCAAATGAATGATTGATATTATGACCACATGTATAACATGTGACTATAATATGAATAATTGATCAATTTACTTTATCAACTTTTTTCTTTAAATAAGTGAAATTTACTTTCTTTATCGATGTTTTTCATAACACTCTTGAATTAAAAAACTGATATTGATTAAATACATGAAATATAATATTAGTTATTAATTTATAATGTGTAATTGAAATTTGAATAAATACAAAATATTTTAAATATTAGTTTTATTTATATTTTATTTAAAACGGAATGAATATCAATTTTAATGCGAATTAACTGTAATAATGTTGTAAAAATAAAAGGAAGAAAATGTTGAGGCAGATTAAAAAGAGTGCAATTGGCTAGATTAATTAATTAATTAATTGTTATATGATAGTAGATGATTTAATATAGCATTGACTTGTTCACGAAGAGAAGGGTGGTTGAGCCAACTAAGCAACTATGTTGTATAACAAAAACTGTTTACCGGTTTTTATCATTATGTGTTTGTCATCACTTACCTTCATGAATTTTGGCCCCGTCGTAGCGGCGAGACGCAATGAAACAGAAGGATTCGTTGAGTTATAAGTTATAACTTATAACTTATTCTATTTAAGTGATAAGGAAAAAAAATTTATTAATAATTTATTCTAGTACATGTCACCAAAAACAAACTATTCAAGTTGAACTAGTACTGATTTGATTAGATGAAGTAGTTAACTTCGTCGAACTTTTCCCACGAAATAAAATCGTATATAAAAATCAACCAAGCATATTTAATTTTTGTTTGACATACACGAAATAATAATTTATAGACACATAGCTTTTAAATTCCACAACACAATAGACGTAGAAAATATGCACATAATAGTTGAAACTGTTAGAAATAAATTAATGTTCATAAGTATCTTCATCTTTTTGGTTAGTGTCATTTGTATCTTTTGTTTTAAATAAAAATCTAATACTATCTAATTCGTATGAAATATTTGACAATGGCCCAAATCTTTGTAAAAAGAAATTCCTCAATCAATTAAAATTTTACTTTAGAAGTTCAACTTCATTATTAAAAAAATGTGTATCATTATCACAAATATTTTTCTAATTCATCTACGATATCATAATAATGTCTATTAAAATAGACTAAATTAAGAGTTTTGATACATTTATCTATTTAATTTTGAATCAATAATTAAAAATAGTCAATTTAGAGTTAATTTTATAAAAATATTAATACTCCTTAAACCAAAATGTTGCATAACTTCTTTTTAATTTTTTATTTTATTTTATAACGTGTTAGCAAATTATTACTAATTATCTGTCCTTTAACCTCTTTTGAAAAAATGTCTTTATTTTCGATTTTCGCTTTTTCATTTTAATAACAAAAAGTTTAAATACTTGTTTGTTGCAGAGTAGTTTATAGAGATGAATTAATTAGCAATTCCAGATGTTAAGCTCAGAAATGGTCCCTCGTCTTGCAATAAGTATAACTAATCCTTCACATTTTCAATGCTTATAAAAACACCGAACCAGTTCCACCCGATCATTTTTCCTTCTGAGATAGCATACGCGCGCGATTCAAAATTATCCGTAATGTAAGCTATAAGATTTCCCTGCTACTTCGATTCCTTTAATTTAACACACAAACTTTCATTCTCACAGTTTTGTCTTATAGAACTAGGTTTAGTGCAAGGTGCTTGAACAAGGACATGGGTGTAGATGATAGTTTGCTTGATAAGGATAGAAAACGTGCCAATTTTCGATTATGCTGTTTGTCAAGGTATTAATTTTTATTTTATAATTTACAATTTATGTGTCATTTTATAGTTTTACTTTTTATTTTATAATTTATCAGTAATTTTGTAATTTTATTTAGTTACACCTCTGAAATACTGGAGATACAAGCTGATGCTCCAAGTTTGCAAGTTCTGTTTGTTCCCGGAAATCCAGGTGTGGCATAGAATGTTTCCTGTGGTTGGCGATTATGTTTTCGATGTTATATTTAACTTAAAGTTGTGGCGTTTGGTGTCTTTGGTTATTGCAGGTGTTATTTTATTCTACAAGGACTTTGTGGAATTTCTATATGAGCTTCTTGAGGGAACTGCATCTATCACAGGTAAGTGAAGGTAGTTATTTCTTAATGTTTACTTATAATGTGGTGTGGAACTCTGATTTACTACTATATGCTTACTATTCTTGTTTAATTTGTCATCTATCAGCTATCGGCCAAGTCTCTCACTCACGAAAGGTACGTACAATTTGCTTTGTTTGATATGTCAGTGGCATTGGTGTGTTGTTTTTACACAGTTTTCTTACTAGGATTGGGAGCATGGACGATTGTTCTCTTTAGAAGAGCAAATCGATCATAAGGTAATATAATGCTCGCTGTTTTCATCTTCACATATCATTGGCTGGTTTTAGTGTTAGGTAGTTTGATAGATGGTTTTTTGAATACTCATTTACTTGTTGGCGATAGCATACTGTACATTGGCAGCATATGTACTACAAAAAAGTTTAATAAATTAGTAATCAGAAGAGCTTAATTTGAAATTATCCATTTTCTGTACTTCTATGTAGATTTGTTGATTTATCTATGTATAGTATGAATGGTATGGAAACAGTGGCAGAATTGAGTTCTATTGGAATGTGTAGCCAAACCAAAAATAAGAATTATTGTTCTGTAGTTGTTTATTGTAGTATGTAACAATGCAGTACTACTACTTTGGGTTAGCAAGTTTATATTTCCTCATATTCAAATCACTGCCTTCCTGTATCTATTTTCTGGTGTAGCTGGGATACTTTTATGCTTGCCATTTTTCTCCATTTTTTATTTAGATAAGTGTATTTTTACATTGTGTTGATATGTTACCATAGTATTCATTTCCATGTTTTTGTAGATTGATTTTATCAGAGAGGAACTGCAAAATATCAAGATTCCTATAATACTGGTGGGTTCTTTTACATCAACACTTCCCATATTTTTCTCCAGTGTCATTCTGATTTGCGGAGTTGTATGACCACAACACCAATTTGCTGCAAACTGATCTATCTTTTATCCCCTTTGAGGATAAGGAATTAAGAGCGACGTTAGAAATACTGAGTTCAAAATGCATGTGTCAACTAACAATATTGGATAACCATAAATGAACCAAACGAATCTGGTTTGTAGCTAAACTATTTGCAAGCAGTTGTCATCTGTGTTCTTACAACATACATATCTATTGGATTGGGAAAAAAGTAACTATTTTGCAAGAGGGTTTAATTAAATTATTTTACGTAATACTTGTTTTATCCAAAAATTGTTCTGCTTATAGAAAAGTTCAATATCATTTACTGAAATGACGTTTTGATAACTAATTTAGAGTTTTCTTACCAGGTTGGGCACTCTATTGGTTCATACATGTGTATCGAAATGTTCAAGAAGTCTCTAGAGAAGGTGATTGGAATTCTGCATTTTTAATTAAGCATGAACCTTCATACCACCCGTCCATAGTTTCTGATCTTCATAAATTTTCTGCTTGCTATTCTCATGGGTTCTGCAGGTGAAATACTGCGTTGGACTTTATCCATTTTTAACATTAAACCCAAACTCAACAGCACAGTTAATTATTGCAAAAATTGCACAGTAAGTTTGACATCTCCCCCTCAAAGTCATTGAAGTTGTATTTGAGTCTCACATTGTCAAGGTTTCTAGGCTTTTGAGATGTGCAATGTATATATGTATTTCGGCTCCCTCATCCTTTGAGCTAGCTTTTGGGGAGTGAGGTCAAACCCATTTAACATGGTATCAAAGCTGGATTTTGTAGGGCATGTGTGGAGTTGGATCAGACCCATGCTGCATGTCAGGAGGGCTATTGAAGTTGTATTTAAATCTCACATTGTCAAGGTTCCTTGACTGTGCAATGTATATGTGTTTAGGCCCCCTCATCCTTTGAGCTAACTTTTGGGAGTGAGATCTAAGCTCATTTAACAGCCCTTTCGACATTGCCTTCTTTGTTAGATATTGGATGAACTAGTAGTGATGCTATGAGTTTAGATATCACCATTTTGACATGGTTCACATTCTCTTTCTTACCTCATAGGATTCAATTTACACATAAAACAATTTTTAAGTTTAATCTTAACATAAATTTCGTATAAAAAATTGGTAATTATCTATCTCTTGTTGGGTAACAGTTATCAACTTATCATCAAAGCTAACTAATGACAATTTTCATTTAAAAATTCTATGTTATTTGAAATGACTAATGGTTAATGCGATTTCAGATCACAAATTCTAGCTGCTGCTGCTAGCTACTTGATAGCATCGTTAGGATTGTTACCAGTCAAGACTTTGAGGTTTATTGTCAGAAAATCCCTTGGGAAGTCATGGTCTGCCAATGCAGTTGAGGCTGCATGCTCTCACTTGTCACAGGTTAGCTTTACTGTTGAAAGAAGGGCTTCAATGTTAGGTCACATTAAACATGTAAATTAGTGGTTTTCCCATTTCTGATTCTTGATCCCTTTTCTTATATAGTTATATTGGAATACTAATAAAATATATATGTTTTATGATACTGATTCTTATTTTTTTTACAGTAAGGTTACATTTTTATCTTTTCTTGTATTGATTTTCTCTAACTTCAATAACTTAACAGTACCATACCATGCGAAATGTCCTCTATATGGCCATGGCTGAATTCAAAAAGGTAAATCGCTTCCTTTCTATGAATATGCCTTTTATATCTACTATTTAGCATTTTTTCGTTTACATGTGACATTTTTCTTGAGAATTGGCGTTTGAAACAAAACACTATAACATTGTTTGGTCCATGTACTTGTAACCAACCTCACTTTTTAGATTCTTTTACCTAGTTGGTAAGTAGGATGTAATTATCTTAGCAACTTTCAAATATATTTGCATTCTCCTTCTCCAAGCATTGGAACCAATTCAGTGCTCATCCCTCCAAGAAAACCACATTTGTAGCTACCTTCTCCCTTTCTGGTACACGATTGACTTGGAAATATCATTTGGCACGATACACCAACCTGTATAGGTCTTCCCTAGTAAAATGCAGTAGTACGTCACACTCACAATGCCTCATCTCGTCATTGACCCCCCCCTCCCCCCCCCTCCTCCCGGCTTCCTTCCCTTAAATCCACCCTACTGCCACTCCTTGATTTCACATAGAAATGTCGTTTTACTTCTTTTCCATGCGCTAGTTGAACCATTCAGCAGTTCCTCCAACCATTGTTGCTGCTCACTAAGCTCCTTGTTCTAACCTTTAGGTTATGTTTGGATGGAGGGTTTTGGAGGGGAGAGTTTTAGAGGGCTAAGTCTATTTTTTGTGTATATTTGAGATTTTAAAAAATTTAAAAGAATAATGTAATAGATGATCATATAACATTTCAACCACACTTAACTTATTTTTAGAAACATTGTATAGCTTCCTTAATTTAGAAAATAAAAAAGCCCTCCCTTTCCCTCCAAGTTCTTCATCCAAACATACCCTTAAGTTTTCGTTATGTTCTTTCATCCTGCCTTCCATCAGTATCTAAAGCATCCTGGGCTCCCATGATTCAGAACTCTCTGCTAGTGAGTCCAAATTGATAGAAACTTGAGACTGTGTTAAAGGTTATGGAGACCAAGCTCCTTACAAGCGGAGAACAGAATACTCCCACTCACCTCAATCCTCACACATTGTTCCCCCCTCTATGTCTTTGCTTCTCAATCCTGATAGCATAGTGTAGAATATGGCGTCGATTGAAATGCTATGAATGGTAGTTTCTGCTAGTATACTTAGTGGAGTCTCTTAAGACCCCACCTTCTATATAAGTATAGAATGTACTTCAGCTCATTCATTCATGAAAAACAGAAATTAGAGATACCAGAAACTCTCCAAGTTCTCTCTGTTTACCTTTGCACTTTGTTCATCTTTCTCTTACATTTTCCCACTGCCACAATTCTGACACCTTGTCACCTTCTCTACAACGGTCTACCAAGGAGTCCATAAATTTTCAATTTTCGAAATGATACGTGCAGAACGTCAAATTTCATCATTGTAGTTTCTTAGTATGCTAATAATCTCGTTGGTGCTAGCGTAGTAGTGACTGTCTAGTTTTGTAAACCAAAGGATTGAGTTTGAATCCTCACTAGGAATGTATGGCTTAACGCCTCCCCCTCCCCCTAAATAAATAATAATGTTCCCCTACCCTATTGTAAAAAAGAAAAAAATCAGCTGCTTGGTTTTGCTAATATGTAGCCTGTACTTTCAGCTGTCCACAGAAGCAAAATAAATTTTAATTTTTTTTTGAGGATTTCTTCATATTTGAGTGTATCTATTTTAAGAGGATGGGGGATTCTCTACCTAACCTTCTTGTATTTTGGGAAGTCAAGCTTACTCATCTTATTTTGAAGTCTGAACACAAATTTAGTATTGCTTATTTTAGACAATGTTAAACTGCACTGATAGTCATTCCGTGTGCTTATTATGTTAGTTAGCGGAGACACCAGATTGGACATTTTTAAGAGAAAGGAAGGATCAATGTGCATTTTTATTTGGTGTTGACGATCACTGGGGCCCGCTTCAAATGCTTGAAGAGGTATGTTATTGCATATTTTGGTTACTGTAATTATCATCTGGATTCTGGAAAGCTTTTGCATAATCTCAAGGAAGACTTGTGCCTCTAGCGTAGTCCAGGAGTGACTCCTTCAGAGTGTGTGTAGGGTAATTACATGCTTATCATAGTCTTGGTAATCATTTATGGTACCAAAATGGTGCACCAAAATGATTAAAGTTCAGTGTCCTTTTTATCATTGAAGAAAGATTTTTGTATCAAACAAAATTTGCAGAAATATTCTCTCGACATAGTAACCATAAAAAAAGCAAGAACCTATTTTTCAACTTGAAGCAAGAAGAACCTTTTCTTTGTTTTTTTTAGAATAATTTATATAGCTGAATATTTTTTTAAAAAAATGTAAGCTTACAGTTACAGCTGTTCATGCCATTAAACTGAAGATTTGGTTTGTGTTGAGAACTTTACAAAAACTATGATCTGATCTTCCCTTTCCTCTTCTCATATATCCCTACTATGTGCTGTGGACCTTCAATTATACTCAAAGCGAGAAACTTTAATTTATTTTCTCCAGTTTCAGTTTAATCAAGAAAATTAGAATATCAAATATCAGATGCACGTAAAATTGCAATATACTGTATTGATTATAAACACACGATTCTAAATAATTTACAGTCAGTGATTATTTCTCTTATTGATATTAATTGTATTTCTTTTTCTTTATTAATTTTTTGGACAATTGGTATTTTCATCAATGGTAGCAAAATAAAATAGTTATGTGCACAACAGATAAAACTGGGGATCTTGCCTTTTGAAGTATACCCAAAGCACTTTCTTTTTACCCTTTTCTCTTTGATTGTTTCAAACAATGGACATCTGTAGTTTGAAAAAACCAATGAACTGCTGTTTAGCATAAAAGAAATTGGCCCAGGCCCCCAGCGGCCCAAAGTTGGATATTAGAGGGTCTTCCAGTGTACTCTACACTATCTTTCATGTTTTCTGAGTGAATTAGGCATCTGGTTAGAGTCGAGGCTTTCTAGTAAAATATTTATACTTTCAGGAAGGGATATGTAAATCTTCTTCCTGATTTTTTTGAGTAAGTTTTTGATGTGAAATATTTTTTGTAATAAGCATTGATTGAAATGCTATCTGTTTCTTTGATAAGCTTCCTTGTAATTTTTGTTCGTTCTCAAGTGTTCTTCCTTGTTTATGAAGTATTGTGCCTAACTTGTAGTTTATTCTGGTCGCAGATCTCAAAGCAGGTTCCAGGTATTGCCTTATCAATTGAACGGGAAAACCACACCCATGGCTTCTGTTGCACTGAGTCTGGTTCATTATGGGTGGCTCAGCATGTGGCAAACTTAATTAAGAATCAGATGGCTTGTACAAACCAATGAGATCTGGCTCTTTGGCTAATGGCTTGAATAATGTAAGTTTTCCGAGTTAAAAGGATTGAACATTTGTTAAATCGCAAAATGATAGCTCAAAAAAGCTGACTTGAATTTCCTTATCAATGCTACTAGTACAATAAGCAGAAGTACCAATGGTACCCAATAAAAAAGAGAAGGGTTCAGATGAGAAGAAAATAATTCACACATTCAACAAAATAATTTTTATTCCTCCCTCTGATTCTTATGCTCCTTCTCAGCGCACATAATCCTTCAGCCTCGATTTCATTATGTGCTTACTCTCCTTCCTACGATTCCCGGATCAATAACCATATTGTTGCTTGATGCATTTTGCCTACTACACGTGGCTCTTTCAGTGTTTGGGGTCATTATATGCCTATAGGTTGTTTTCAGTATACTTTCATAAGCTCCTTAGATTAACTTATAGAAACAACTTACACCAAAGTTATGTATTGTAAAGTCTACCCTCATTTTCTAGTTGATTCTAAAAGCTGACATATACATAAACTCTTATATAAGTGCTCATTGAAAAGCGCTTAATTAAGTTTTTTACTCAAATGCCTTGTTATAGAGATAGAAGTAGTTTGTTTAACACACTAACTAATAACAGGGCTGTAACAGCTAACAGAGTTAGGTAGATCTACTAACTACTCAAATATGAGCAGCTATACAGTCGCGACACAAGCATTCTATGATATGGTAGGACTTGTCTCCCCGTCATAAAAATTGAAAACAATCCTAGTTGTAGAAAGAGTGGGGTAAATATTTGTGTATTTATTACTAGCCATGATCATGGCGCTGCTTCTGTTTCTTTGATATCCTTCACTTGTAATTTGTGTTTGTTCTCAAGTTTTCTTCTTTATTTATGGAGCATAGAATTATTATTGTGGCATAACATATAGTTTATTCTGGCCATAGACTTCAAAGCAGGTTCCAGGTATTGCCATATCATTGAACAATAAAACTACACCGGCGGTTGCTGTTGTACGGAAGCTGGTTTGTTATGAGTGGCTCAGCTTGTGGCAAACATAATCAAGAACCCGGCGACGTGTACAAACCATTAAGGTCTGATTATTTTGCTCTTATTGGCCTGTGTTAAGGATTGAACCATTGATAAATTAATAAATTTAAAACAATTATAGCTTAAAAGAACTGAGTCACATTTCTTTATCACAATGTATTCTACTAAATTCATTGAAAAACCAGTAGTAAATTTAGAGTGAAATCGATTGAATTAAAAAACCAGCGGGAAAATTTTTAACTGCAAAGTCTGTTGGTGGAGGAGCACCATGCACCTGTTGATAGAATTTGCCATTCTTTGACAACTGTTTACTGTTATTGTGGGAAGTGGGAAAGTTTTTTGCTTGTAGTCGTAGACTCTTGTGCGGCTTACTATATTTATTATTTCGTATTATCATCTTTTACTATAGAATTTAGGCTTAGTGTAATAGTTTGACACCAAAACACTAATTTGATAAAAGTATTAATTTAAAAAATGACAAACAATTGATGGCGTTCATGACAAGTAATCAAAATGGGTGATGAGTTGAAGATAAGCAACATCACGAGTGGCTTTCAGAAAGCTTAATCTAAATAAGCTTGTACCCCGTGACTACATGTGATTGTTGAAACAAAATGTTTTTAATTAATTTTTCCTAATTTTTCTTTATATTAGTAGACAGGATTCCTTTCTAATGCTGAATATCTGCACGTGTGCATATAGGTTATATAGTGTGTCATACTATAGTAATTTTTACAAGGCTAGAATAAGAAAGACAAATATTAAAAGTTCTTCAAGAGTAGTGATGAAAGTGTACAAAAACTTGTGTATTTAATTTTTTAAAAGTTTAAATTTTAATTTTTCCAATACAAATTTACCAACATTCAAAATCAATTCATTGTCGGTTGTTCACGAATAGAGTAATTTATTTTGCTTCTTACTTGACAACATATTTTCAGAAGTTGGATCTTTGAAACTTTAGGTGCTTACTAGCTCCTCACATATAGAGAAATACTAATAATTTCATTCATGATATTTACTCACATTCTTTTAATAATTTCCATTTAGAAAATTACGCGAAGAATATAATTCTTTTAATCCTTAAATGAATGTCTCACATTTAAAAGGAAAACCAACTCAATAGCTAAATTTAAATTATTATTTTGGGTGTTTCCTCTTTTATCCAATTAATTGTTCATGCTTATGTATTTTAATAGGCTCTATCATGGTCATAAAATAAAAATACAGTAGGGTAGTGCAATTGATCAGATTTGTTTTTCTTTCTTCGATGAAGCTCTTTGAAAGAGATCGAATTAAATAACAAATATCTACAAATTACAAATCCAAATGGATATTCCTATTCGTACAAATTTTTAATATAAAAAAAAAGCTTAAAAAGTTAATCCTTAGTACTATTCTTGCTATGCTGTCATGTCAGCTGGAACTTGTCCATTGTCATCAAAGACAGATTTTCCGAATCTCATACTTAATTAGGCACTTATTTCTCCCCAAATCAAAATCAATCACATTAGCAATACAAATTATCACCTTGAATATTCATTTCATGCCATGTCTAAACCCTGAAATCCCTCTGATTCTCAATGCATGCGATCAGATGGTTAATCTTCTAGATACCTCCATCTAGACATTTTTATTCCAAATAAAATCTACGGTCCAGATCATTTTATTGTCCACAAAGTTTATCGAGGCAATTAATTAGAGCATCCTTTATTACTTAGTTCACATGCAACACTAAATATTAAGACCTCCTTGGACCGTCCTCGTCTCAAACCATCCTCATAAATAAAAAGCCACTTTCTAAAGCAACACTATACAACCATCTTCCCTATCTTTCTTTTTCAATATTCTCTTTCCCTAGCAGTCACAGAACACAAAAAAACATAGCAATGTCTGGCTCCAGAAAGAAGCTTCTTCTGAACACTGTGTCGGTGAAACTAGGCTGTGGAAGTTGCAGAAGGCTAAAGCTGAGTCACATATTCCACCCAAAACCAAAACCCAAAAACCCCACTTACCAAAAACACAAACTTTACAATAACCATTCTTCCTCAGGTCCTTGGACTGAAGACAAATATGACAGTACCAGCACCACAAACACCACCAACACTGCCACAACATTTTCTCCTTTGTACGTTGATTCCTCAAACTTTTCTGATTCAGAGACTTATGCAAAGGACCAAAGAAGAGTTGGAGGTTTAGGCAGAGCTGGAGGAGAAGGTGTGGCTGTGGAGAAAGATTCTGAAGACCCTTATCTTGATTTCAGGTCTTCAATGCTTCAAATGATATTGGAGAATGAGATATACTCTAAAGATGATCTTAGAGAGCTTCTGAACTGCTTTCTTCAGCTGAATGCACCGTATCACCATGGTGTTATAGTTAGAGCTTTCACTGAGATTTGGAATGGGGTTTTCTCTATGAGGTCTAGTACACCCAGTGTTCACACTGCACGTACCCGTAAGCCACGTGAGTTTTAAATACTCGCCATGCGTGCAAGGTCTCTGTTAACCTTAACCAAGTAGTACTTGTTGTAAAAATAGCTGCGCTATGTGCTATGTATTTTAGGTTGAATGTAGTCCAGCTATATCTAATTAAGAGCTATGCTAATGATAATTATGATATTGCTAACGTTGTATTGTGCTGCACATTTTGGTGACTATCATTATCCAAATGTAAAAATGGAAATTTGTTTGCCCCATTTGGAAAACAAGATTTTAAATTACATTTCCGTTTATGTCATGATCCTTAATATTTTTTAAATTACTCAAGAATTTTTAAATATCTTAGTTATATGACACCAATCTCCTTATCAATAGTTATAAATTGCAATTGCAATGTAATGGTTTTAAAGGTTTCAACAACAATATTATTTTCACAATTAACGACATCTTCATTAGTTGCATTTATATATATTTTGTCACAATATTAAGGTTTACTAGGTAGCTACAAGCACAATTTAGAACTATGTTCCTTACATTTATCCCCTTGACCATGATTTTGCAGCTTGCTTGATCATTCATGATAAAATCCACAATTCGTGCAGTAAATGATAGTTTTGAGGGTTTAGAATGACCACATCACTAATGCCTTTGTCACGGTCATGCTATGATTGTCGAAACATTGTAAACCTTTGATGACGCAACTACAATTGTGGTTGCGAACTGTTGGATCGTGAGAGGGTCCAATCGATCATCACATTGACTTAAAAAGTAATTACATAAATAAATTAGACACCACATTTTTACTCAAAATTTTAAAATATGGGTATATAAATTATCTCACTTTTTTTTTTATGGTTAGTCATTTTATTTATATAGTTCAATATCAATTTTTTCATCCAATACAAGACTTTCTCACACTTGATATATCAACACAAACATATTTTTAAATTGAATAGTAATATCTCTAGTGCAATATGATCAATTTACACTAGTACACGGAAGAAAATAACATGATTCTTTAAATTTAGTTTTAGCTGGGAAGCTGGGTTCATTTTCCCTCGAAAGTGGCAAGTTTATAATAAGAATTGACTACTGCGCTAATTTCCATCTTTCCTGGACCATGTTGTGTCTGTATACACAATACACAATAGATTATGATCAATTGGAAAAAAAAATCCGAATCCCAAATCAAATTAAATTGAGATAAGGCCTTAAATAAGTTAATACATAGAGACACTCATCATTTTGTAAGTTAATTTTGTTAACATTAGTTAGACCAAAACAAAATTAATATGGAATCAAAGTCTATTCATTAGATTACCTACAATTTTATATCATGGATCTAGTCCAATTGTGTCAATTGCGAAGGGTGTATTGCAAAAAATACAAATCTCACATTAGATAAAAATAAGTTTATGAGCATGTAATGAGAGACAGTTTCACTTAAAAAATAAGTTGATTCTGCAGTGTAGATGTAAAACAGAATAGAATACATCATCCATATCCATGCACTGTGTCTGTCTGGTTCGTTGAGTTTTGTTTTGGCGTGTATGATTTGGTCAAAGTAAATGCTCAGTTTTGAGTGGAATGGTATGGTGGTGGGAAAATATAGACATTGGGATTTGAATTAATTTACAATAATAAGAATGGTCTGATGCTATAGGGACAGATGGTTTAATGCATTTCAATGAGATGAGAATAGAAACTTTTGAGTCTGACATCAGTACACTTTCCTATGTAACTATTTAACTTCCTTTCTCTGTTTTCAGTAGTAAAATAAT
Organism: Cicer chorassanicum; assembly: GCA_037974735.1. Taxonomy (NCBI): domain Eukaryota; kingdom Viridiplantae; phylum Streptophyta; class Magnoliopsida; order Fabales; family Fabaceae; genus Cicer; species Cicer chorassanicum. The sequence goes on along the minus strand of JBBPBP010000003.1, from coordinate 55,226,209 downwards.
TTGCCAGTTGGCACAATACTCGCTACTTGCATTTTGTTTTTGTTTTTTACTAGATTGCTTCAAATTCAATTGAAGTGTGTATGTTTATCAGAATTCACTTCTCATTACTACTGTCACAGTGCATGCATTGAGTTCAACTTCATGATGTATTTACTTAAGCATTCATAATATGGCTGCAGGTAGCTTTAATTGTGTATTTAAACCACACAAAGGGGTGTGGTAGGGTTGAGTTCATAGATGATAATTATGGTCTGCAAACATTTAAATCTGACACCAAATTAAGACTTTCATTTACAATGAGATTAGATTAGTTCATTTACTATGAGATTAAATTTGTTGGTAATATGTCTCGTAAATACAACTAAGATACTAATTAATTATATGGACATTTGATTTACTGAAATGCAGGTTCGAACGTGAAATAATTTCATTTTTCTATATTAATGTGTGTAAATTTTGCTGCTAAGTTTTTTTGGAAAAAAAAATTAGTTGATAATACTAGTACTAGTAGTACTTCAAAATGATATCAACACGATACAACAAATTAAGTAATAATGTAGTCTCTTAAACAATTTTATATGAGTTAGTAAGTTTTAAATAACACAAGAAACAATCCAGAGATTTGTTAATCTATTTTTCTGATTTATAGTCATGATCAAAAGAAGGATTATTGGAATGTGGTGTGCTTCTAAGGGGTAGAAAATGTGTAAATTTGCATCGGAGTCCAAGTAGCCTCGTCAAATAATTGTAGGGCACTGCATTTGATTATGGTTATGCTACTGATCTTCTTATGAAATTGGTTTACATGAGACCTATTTTAGTCTGGATTTTTAATCCTCTCTGGTTACCAAATATTTAATTTGTTACGACTTTTCCTGAACATTGAGAATTTAACGTTTTACTAGTCTTTTTTAGTTTTGCTAACAATCTCTACTTACTAACTAATGTTCTATACAGTGAGTTGATATTTGATAACTTTATTAATTCTCACGATTTAATAAAAAGTTTTATATTTAAAAATAAAGTAAACAAAGTATTAGTCAATAAGTTTGCTCATTCTTGTGGCAATCTAGTACAAATTTAGGGACATATTTGCTTAATTAAAAAAAAATAATGTCTAAATGACGTATAATTTAGTACAATTTTAAAGAGCAATTTGTTGATTATTTTCCTTCATTTGAATCTGAGCTACAAAAAAGAAAATTTCAAGTTGGAACTTACAACTAGATTTTCCATTTGGAATCAAATTGTTAGTGTTTTGAAGGGAAGAAGGGCAATTGATTGAAAGAAGAGAAGTATCATCATTTGGCATAGTTGTTGTCAGGTTCTGCTGCATCATTGATTTTGAAGTAAGATTGCGATTGAAGCATTGAAGAGTGAAGTTAATACACCAACATTCAATTACGTGAGATGAGAGCTTCATTAGTCACGACCCTTTTGCATATTTTGAGAACTTCTGAACCATGGACTTTAACATTATTATTTTGTTATATATATATATATATATATATATATATATATATATATAGTTTAAATTTGAATAAAATACGTGTACATTTGTTTAATTATATCCAAGGCAAGAGGGATAAGAGAAACAAAAGTGAAATATTTTTTTTAATACACTAGTACTAGTAGTTACTACCAATTTATTAGAGAGGAAAATGTTAGTAGTATGGAGCCAACGATACACCTTCGTCGTAATACTTTTAGTGTGTCAACCCAAATTTAGGTTAATCTTTTGAAGACAAATAAAGTAATGATTATTTAGACGTTTGATAGAACCATAATTAGTCTATATAGAAAATTCCTCTGATGAATTTACAAGAATTAAA
>JBBPBP010000003.1:55169416-55180998 GCA_037974735.1 Cicer chorassanicum | reverse complement strand
TATATACTTTTATAATATATATATATATATATATATATATATTAAATATAATATTTATTGAGAAAGAACAATATATATAATATTTTATTTAGATGTGTAAAAAAAAATTGAATAACTTTATTTAACCATTGATAGTATTTAATAATAAACTTTTAAATATTTTAATAATTTCTTGTTGGTGAACGAGTAAAATTGTTTAATGAAAATTTGAAAAATCTTCAAATAACTTCCACTATATATGAATAAAATAAAATCTTTTGACTTAATTTTCATTTATTTAAATCAAGGATCTTACTATACACTCCTACAGCTGTACCGCTACCTCGAAGACACATGAAAAGACAATTTTACTCTTTTAACTATTTATAATAAATTTTAAAATTGACAGTTTCGAAATTTTCAAATTTTCAAAATAAGGATTACATTTCGAAAATTTTGAAAAGTTTCGAAAATTTCTAAATCTGGAAAGTTTTGAAAGTTTCCAAATATGAAAAGTTTCAAAATTTTTGAATTGTTCAAAAATTTCGAAAATTTTGAAATTTTCTATTTCGAAAGTTTCGAAAATTATAGAAATGCCATTTCAAAACTTTTGAATATTCTGGAAATTTTATGTTTCGGAATTTTGAAATTTTCGAGATAATTTTTCTAAAATTTTGAAAGATGAAGTGAAAAAATGAGAAGTTAAAAAAAGTTAAACGTTTTATAAATGATTAAAATGACAAAATTGTATTTTCACATTGATGGAAGGGGTAGCGTTGAGTACATAACTTACAAGTATTGGATAGCCCTTGTCACATAAAGGCTTACTTTCCCCACCCCCAACCCCTTGTACAGTAAGAGGTATATATTCATTTTTTTTTTATGGAACCAACATAAATTGAAAGTATAGTTTATAGTAGTGCACTTTAAAATTTGTTTTTTTTTTTTAGTTTTATCAGCAAAAAATAAATAAAGTACCACTTATTTTTATCAAACACCAAAATATTATTCTTTTATTTTTTCAGTTTTACGAAGGTGAAAAATCGGTGGTCTTGCAACTAGCAATTTCTCAACTAGAACTTTTTTTTTAAACAATGAAGAAAAATCGGTTTTTCTCTACCAACTTTTAATATCTCAATTTTTTTTTTTAAATTATAAAATTCACCATATATTTGTGTCTACTAATTAGCACGGTTAATAAAAAAATCATATAAATAATAATACAAATTTTATAATTAAAAAAAATGGGACATTGGAAAGTTGGTAAGCAAAAAATCAATCTTCCTTCTTTTTCTAAAAATAAATTCTTGTTGAGAAATCGTTGTAGGCAAAGTAGATTTCTCATTTTCATTGAAAAGAAAAAAATAGTTGTATTTTAGTGTTAAATAAAAAAGAGCGGAAGTTTTGTACTTAATTATTTTTTGTGGTAAAAAAAAAAACCATAAAATTTACTCTAAAACTAAAAAAAAATATATACACGGTTAATATAAATTAATTTTATGTATTAAAATAGAATAAATAAAATTTATTTTAAAAAGTTAGTTATTAAATAAATATATATAACAAGATGGTAGATTCTTGTTAAAAATATATATCATACTGTAAGAACATGGTGATTAGACTCCAAAATTAAAGCATTATTATAAAAAAAGAGAAACATTATTTATTGTGAAATAAAATAAAAATAAAATAAAATAATTTCGTTAAAAAATAAAAAAATGATAATATCTTTGAGAAGTAGAAGTATGGCAGAAGAGAACTACAAAGACGGAATCAATGGGTAACGCTCAGTCCCCTCCTACTGATCCTCGATTTCTTTCATCATCCAGGTTCTTCCCTCTTCTTCTCTTTCTTCAATCACACACACGCACACATATTCTCTCAAAATCAATTATTATTATTGCAGAGCTTTTACTCAAAAGGAACTTCAACACTTAAGTTCTCTCTTCGATTCTCTAGCAACTCAATCACAGACCAATGCCAAATACATCTCTCCTTCAGTTTTTCAGGTTTGTTTTTCTTTGTCATCTTCAATCCACTTATTATTTTCTTTATGAGTAAATCACTATTGTATTCCTTGAAAGTGTAAGAGACTCTCAATTTAATCCTTCAATTCTGTAAATAAGCAATTTTGTCCCTTAAATTGAATAATATCAATCAATTTAGTTTTTTTTTTCTTTCAAATTTAGCATCACAATTTTCAAGGTTCTATTTTCTTTTTGTAATAAAAGACTATTCAAGTTAATATATAGGTTTTTCATTGGTTCTGATCAATGTTTACTAAAGTGATATTTTGATGCACAAACTAAATTGATTGATGTTTTTTAATTTAAGAGATTAATTTGCTATTTTACAAATTTAAGGCACTAAATTGTTTGACCCTTACAATTGTGAGCAACGAAATGGTGATTTACTCTTCCCTTAATAATCCAATTGTGATTTTTCTCTGTATAACATATGAAAAATCTGTCTTTTTTTTTTTGGGCTATAGACATATTTCAAACTCCATGGCCCTGTTGGAGAGAGGTTGTTTGATTTGGTTACTCAAGAGCGCAAGGATCAAAGGTTAACCTTTGAAGACCTCGTTGTTGCTAAAGTTAGTTATTGGTTATCATCTTCATGTTTTGTTGCTATTGTCCCCAAAATTAGGATTTGATTAACTTTGTTTGTGTGTCTTGGGTTTACCTTTTTAAATTGCAGGCTACTTATGAGAAAGGAACAAAAGATGAAATTGAAGAATTCATGTTTCGCTTGGTAGATGTATCAGGAGATAATTTTGTAGGGAGGTACAACATTGAAACTTCTAGTTCTAGACTATACTTGTAAAAGTTGCATAAAGGATCTGATCATACACAACCCCTCATTTTGTTCAAAATAATTATGCAATGAAATCTGCTAATTCCTATTCTTTTATTGTTCTTTATGAAGTGTCATTTTATATGTTGATATTCTGTGAGTCTATGGATATTTTTTCAAGCAATGAAGTTTAATTCCTCAGATTTAAACAATTTTGTGCAAGTTTAGTTGGCTGAAGTGTGTGATTAGTTCTACGCTATGAAGCACAAATACAAGACATGACACTGATAATAATTTGAGAAAATAGAAGTATTTGAGTGTAACTACATGTGTCTGTGTCGTGTCGTGTCTGACACTGATACATGTCGGACAACGGGCACGCCTTCAATCTAAAGTGTTAGTGCTACATAGCTCTAAGTGGTACTTCCTTAGAGATAGTGCTGTTAGCATGATTTATATTCTTTTTATGTTTCAAAAGTAAGGGATTTTTTTTTGGTACAATAAAATAAGGGATTTTTAAATGATCAAACTTTTACTTTATGTTGAAAGATTTATCCGTTTATATTTATATCAAGCTTTTAAATATTATTTTACTTTCTTTAGCCCGTTTAAATTTTGTCGATGCATGTTGCACTGGTGATGCAGTTCTGATTTGGAATCTTTTATGATTGATGCAGGTCTGATTTGGAATCGGTTATGATTGCCATTTTTAACGATATATTGTGCATAAACGATTCTGAAGTTGGATCAAGTTCACATAAAGATATTGTCAACATATTTCTGAATGCTGCAAATTTCTCCGTACACGATGAAAAGTGCACTGAGGAGGCTATGTCTTTTGACGATTTCAGAAGTTGGTGCGCTCATCTCCCAACTGTGAGGAAGCTTCTTGGAGGCTTGCTTTTGCCACCTGATTCAGGTCTTGCTGCACTTGATTTGCTATATTTTTGGTATTGACTTGATTTCTTATTAATTTATCTGAAATATGACTTAACAATGTTAACATTAAGGCCATGGAGTTATGAGGAGATAAACAATGGATTGTTTTATGCTCTTTGCCTTTGAATTTTGTTACTTGTAAGTTGTAATTGGAAATCTGTAACTTGCAAGCATTTCTTTTATGGCCCAAGTTTAATGTATGATCTGTAGCAACTATTTTAGCCCTGGATGTAGTGTTAAATTGTATGATTTTCTAGGATGGATCACGCAAACATGAGTTGATATCAGTGTTATCAATTGCGGTTGGCTGACCGTGGCAGAAAGCCAAAAATCTGCCATTGCAATCCACCCTGGTGCCTCCTTGGCCATTATCTGACAACACTTTGATATGGTACTTCAAAATAATATTGGAATACTAGTAGATAAATCAATTAAAGTAGGGCACCATGATTTGAAGGGGATTAACTTTTATTTGCCTTCAAAAGGTTAAATGGGATCGAGACATTGAGACTGCTATGGAATTAGAGCTCAGTGGTACGGGAAAACTTGATTAAGTGGGTTTGGCCCGTCAATGCCACTAACCAAATCTAGGAATCTATCAGCATCTATTTAAACTTAAACAGACCCATGCAATTTCATCAAACTATATGCTTTCCTTTTTATTGTATTCATTTTAGTACCCTATCTTAGATAAATGCTTGTTGAAGGGTTTAGGGTTTAGAGTATGACACATAATTAGACAAAGGATGTTTAGTGCATGATCTAACAGGTTTCCTAATTGCAATAGGAAGGTCTATATTAGGATACTCAACACGACTCTTAAAAACAGAAGAGATTGACTTGTAACAGGACAATGTGCTGAATTGTCTATTGGTTCAGAATCTTGGAAGGGTCGGAGAATGGGTCCTTCATTTCTCTGTTTATGATTTCTTCTTTCAAAGACATTTCCGTTCCAAGTAGGGTCAATGGTAGTAAACCTGCTTTGTGTCTTCTAATTAGCAAACTGCTGATATTTTGACAAAAAGTTTGGCAAGACCCAATTTTGAGCGATTTTTAGCCAAGTTGGGCATAACAAATATCTATATACCAATTTGAGGGGGGTGTTGAAGAATTAAGGGAAATCAGATTTGATTCTCTTTTATTTTATATTATTCTGTTTATTTTTATTTTATGATTTTGTAATTATTACTATTGTAATTTATTTTCCTATATAAACACCTTAGGCCTGTAGTAATAAAATATGAAAGTATTTTGCCTTTTATTTTCTTAATGCTATTGGATTAGTTTTGAAGAAAGTTCAGGGTAGATGATTGACATATTTTCTTATTCCAATGTTCTGCTTTTTGAAGGAAGACCAGGTACTCAAATTCCTAATCTACTGATCCCGAAGGATATTGATACTAACATTGTACTTTTAAGAAAGGAGTATGCTTGGCATATAGGAGGAGCACTTTCTCAGCATGAGCTGGAAGATTGGAAGCTTTTGTATCATAGTTCTGTTAATGGTCTTAGTTTCAATACATTCTTGGGCAACATTTCGTAAGTACATTTTCATGCCTTTGAAGCATCCTACTCCTTTAAATTTGAGTAGATTTCTGGTAACTTTATGCACAAAGTTGCTGAAATCATTCCTAGAAGAGATTGTGATTAGACATGCATGTGCCTTTTGCGGTTAAATCATGAACTAACAAATTTAGGAGCTGTGTTGTTACAATCCAACGCAACATTAAAAGGTTTATTATCAATCATTACTGTAAAAGGCTTTATCAATTTCTGTTGTTTTCTGATGTTTGTAACTGCTAAATTTCAGTTAATTTGTTTATTTTTATCTGAGGAATATTTTTTTCAGTTTCTAGGCTATTACAAATAAACTGTGGCCTGTAGGATTGGAAATTTGGAATGCATTAATAACTCCTAAACTTAACTGCAGAAATCATGAAGGCCCAACTGTGCTAATCATTAAGGATAAAGACGGTTATATATATGGAGGATATGGTTCTCAAAAATGGGAGCGGCATGCTGAGTTTTATGGAGACATGAAATGTTACCTTTTTCAACTAAATCCAAAGGCATCTATATTCCGGCCAACTGGAGCAAACAATAATCTGCAATGGGTAAAGTGCACTTATTTCTAATATTCTAAATTTCCTGCTTTTAGCATTTATATGCTGAGCTGCAATCATCAAACTGCTATCATTTTGTGCCAGTGTTACAGAGTAGATTAACCTTGATACTGCAATTAGAACAAAAATAATACTACCTCCACTCCTATTATATATAAGAGAAAGTTAGGTCAACAAAAATCGATGTATTTAGTTTAAAATTTGAACCAAACACATCAACTTTTGTTGATTCAATTTTCTCTTATATATAAGACCAGAGGTAGTAATACTACAGTAATAACCATGTGGTGCTCTTTATTGAACATTAAACCAGGTATCCAGTCAGCTTCAACAGAATTTTTTGAGCGTTAGGGGTTAAGCATGAGTATACTTGAAATATATTGTTATAAAATGATGATATATGTTATTCAGAATCCAACATTGGATTGTGATATGACATTAGCTGTTGAAGAATCAAGGGAAATCAGATTTAATTCTCTTTTATTTTATATTATTCTGTTTATTTTAGTTTTATGATTCTATCATTATTACTATTGTAATTTCTTTTCCTATATAAACAACTTAGGATTGTAGTAATAAAACCTGAAAGTATTTTGTCTTTTACTTTCTCCATGGTATCTTGGTTAGGGTTCCACAACCTAGTGGGGTTTTGGGCTCCAAAGTTAAAGGGGCACTAACATTTTTTTTAATTTATGTACGACCCATTTTGCGACCCGACCCGACCCGTTTTTCCGTCTACCTAATGACGCACAATACCCCATAGAAGGCGGCCCTTATGGATAACAGTGACGATGGTTTTGGTGAAAAATCAGAAGTGGTCAACAACGCCGATAGTGGTGGTTCAGGCAGCGGCGGCCCTGGAGGTGGTGGCTGGAATGATTTCTCCAACAATGGTTTTTCCAATTATTTTGGTCATGAGAGAACTTCTAATGCCCTGAAGGTTGAGTTTTAAACTTTTTCTTTCTCTATAGCTCAAAGAAGTAATTTTTCAAATACTGCTATACTCAGTGTCAATGCTAGTCATACTTGGATTATCGATTCTGGTGCTATTGATCATATGATTGGGGAGTCAAGTTTGTTTTCTTCTTATAGTCCTTGTGCAGGTAACTACAAAATTAAAATTGCAGATGGCTCTCTTTCAGCCATTGTAGGGAAAAATTTCGTTATTCTATCACATTTGTTAACCTTAAAAGATGTCTATCATGTTCTGAATTTATCATGTAATCTGTTATCCATTACTAAATTAACAAAGAATATAAATCGTTAAGCTAACTTCTTTTATTCTCACTGCACTTTTAAGGGTTTGAACACATAGAAAATGATTGGTAATGCTAAGGAGAGTGGAAGACTCCACACAATCATATAAACAATCCAAATTTTTTGCAGTTATTCACAATGATGTTTGGAGTCCTAATAGAATAAACACATTTTCTAATAAAAAATGGTTTATATTGGTTACCATCTTGATGTTTTTCGAAATTGCTTTTCTTTGACTCATGTCTCTACTGATTTGCCACTAAAAGTATTTGGTTGTACTGCTTTTGTTTATGAACATAAACTACTTGACAAACTCGAGCCACGAGCAATAAATTGTGTTTTTACTAGTTACTCTCCAACTCATAAGGGGTATAGGTGTTTTGAACCAAAATCAAAAAGAATTTTTGTAACCATAGATGTTACTTTTGTTGAAAATCAACTCTCTTTTACTGACAATCATCTTCAGGGAGAAATTTTAAGGAATATTCATCTTTTGTTTTTGAAAACATCATTACTTTAGGTGATGTAGTGTAGTCACAAAATTCTGAGATTTATATTGATGCACAAAAAAAAAAAGCCCAAAAATCCATATTAGAACTCAATCCATTTATGAATGAGGTTCCAACAAATTTGGGGACGACGATTTCAAATCAAAATCACAATGAACAAATTCATAATCTCGATAATAATGAAGGACCACTTGAAATGCCACAACATAATGACTCAAATAAAGAGACACAAAACATATTTACTACCATTGACCCTACTTGGAAGGGAAATGTCTTTGAAAGAAGAAACCATAAATAGAGAAATGAAGGACCCATTCTCTGACCCTTCCAAGATTCTGAACCAATAGATAATCCAACACATCGTCCTGATAAGGTCAGTCTTCTTTTGTTCTTAAGATTCATGTTGAATATCCTGATATAGACCTTCCTATTGCAATTAGGAAACCTGTTAGATCATGCACTAAACATTCTTTGTCTAATTATGTGTCATACTCAAAATTGTCTTCTTCATTTGCCGCGTTTACCTCTCAATTGTCTACTGTAGAAATTCCAAAAAATGTACAAGAGTCTCTAAAAATTCCAAAGTGGAAGGAAGTTGTTCTTGAGGAGATGGGAGCTCTTGAGAAGAATCAAACTTGGAGAGTCATGATTTTACCTACAGAAAAGAATATCGTTGGTTGTAAATGGATATTTACTGTGAAATATAATTTTGATAACATAGTTGAAAGATACAAGGCATGTTTGGTTGCTAAAAGGTTTACTTAGACATTGACATTGATTACTCAGAGAATTTTGCTTCTTTTGCCAAATTAAACACTTTTTGTGTTCTATTGTCCTTGGCGGTGAATTCAGATTGGTCTCTTAACCAGCTTGATCTAAAAAATGATTTTCTGAATGGTGATTTGGAGGAGGAAGTATACATGGATAACCCTCCTAGCTTTGAAGACAATTTTGGTTCAAATGTGTGCAAACTACAAAAATCCCTTTATGGTCTCAAACAATCCCCAAGGGCTTGGTTTGGAAAATTCACTCGGTCGATTAAAAGGCAAGGATATATGCAGGGACAATTAGACCATACTCTGTTCATGAAGTTCTCTAATGTTGGTAACATTGCAATTCTAATTGTATATGTAGATGATGTTATTCTCACAGGAGATGACATTGTTGAGATGGAAAGATTGAAGAAAAATTTAGCAAAAGAATTTGAGATCAAAGATTTAGGCGCACTTAAATATTTTTTGGTAAGGAAGTTGTTCGCTCAAAGAAGAGCACTGTTGTTTCTCAAAGAAAATACATCCTATATCTATTGGAGGAAATTGCAATGAGTGGGTGTAGACCAATAGATACTTCTATGGAATTAAATGCTAAACTTTGGGAGAAAGATAATGTTCTCGTTGATATTGGAAGATACCAGAGGTTGATTGGCAAACTTATTTATCTAGCCCACTCTAGATTTGACATCGCTTTCTATGTGAGTGGTGTAAGTCAATTCATGCATTCTCCTTATGAAGAACACTTGGAGGCAGTCTATCAGATATTAAGGTACTTGAAATCCAATCTTGGAAAGAGTTTGTACTTCAAGAAAACCAATGATAGAGAAGCCTCTGTATTTACAGATGTTGATTGGACGGGATCAGTTATTGACAAAAAATCCACTACTGGATATTGTGTCTATGTTTGGGTAAATCTAGTCACTTGGAGAAGTAAGAAACAAGGTGTTGTTGCTTGAAGTAGTGCATAAGCCAAATTCAGAGCAATGGCTCATGGAATCTATGATTTTTTGTGGATTCATAAATCATAAACTCTTGGAAGAACCGAAAGTGAAAGTTGATTCACCCTTAAAACTGTTATGTGATAGCAAAACAACAATAAGTATAACTCACAATCCTGTACAACATGGTAGAACCAAACACATTGAGATTGACCTCTACTTCATAAACGTAAAAATTGATGTTGGAACTATATGTTTCCCATTTGTGACTTCTAATCAACAAACTGCTGATATTTTGACAAAAAGTTTGGTAAGACCCAATTTTGAGCGACTTATAGCCAAGTTGGGCATGACAGATATTTATGCACGTGTTGAGGAATCAAGGAAAATCATATTTGATTCTCTTTTATTTTATATTATTCAATTTATTATTATTATTTTATTATTATGTCATTATTACTCATTACTATTGTAATTTATTTTTCTATATAAACAATTTAAGGCTGTAGTAATAAAATATGAAAATATTTTGCCTTTCAGTCTTCGTTAACCAATGTTATAAGTGAGGAACAACTTCCAACTCATGAGTTAGCTTTAGAGGTTCAGTTATGTCCAAACCTAAATTCTAAAATGATATTAGAGTCTATCCTAACAGGTTATATACGCAAGGATGCGTAAAGTGGTGATGTTACTGCATGATGATTTTCTTATAGGCAAATGTTAGTAATTGATTTGTTAATAGCACCAAGCCACTGATCGAACCTTGGACCTTCTTCTTAATACTTCTTTAGTGTCTCTCAACCCATTGCTACTAGACTATACCTTGGAGGACGTTGCTGCAAGATTTAAAAGGCATATTTTGATGATTAGATCTTATTGCATCCCATAGGGAGGATAGTTATCTCACATAATCACACTTTGCATAAGTTTTTTTTAAGTTGATTTAGAGGGGCTAATTGTTAGACTATTCATTATTGAAATTTCATTGTTTTTTAATATTACTCTTGCATGTACATGTGTTGTAGTGTGCTGTCAACTTCAGTTCAGAGGAAATTCCAAATGGCATAGGTTTTGGGGGACGAGTGAATCACTTAGGGTTATTTATCTCAGCAAACTTTGATCAAGGGCATACATTTTCATGTTCTACATTTGGTAGTCCTTGCCTCTCAAAAACAAGTCGTATAATACCAGAAGTAATAGAATGTTGGGGAGTGACTCAAGGTGCTCCTGTACAAGGCAAGAACGACGGTGTTAAGGGAACTGTACTTGAGAGGTTTAAGGAAGATCGTCATATGCTCAATATGGTAGGGTTAGCAAATTCCAGCGAGTAAATTATTTATTGTCAATATATACAAACCACCTTTGTCTTTTTTTCTTGGGAAGCTTTTATTGGTATATTGTATCAACTATCTTGTGGAGCTTACTAGATCTTGTGGAGTTTACTAGAAGGAATGCTGATATGGTTGCGCAACGGTTAGCCAAGGTGGCCATATTCTATGCTAATCTTCAGTCTTTTATTGACATTCCTACTTGTATTTTGATGATTTGATTTATAATGAAATGCATTATGTTTGTCTTTGTAAAAAATAAAGTATATAATTGGTTGGTTATCTTTGATAAGATCTTACTCATTTAAATTCAGCAAAACCGGATCAATAGCAGCACTACAGTAGAAAACGAAGTAGTTGATGAGGTTTGTGAATTGTGACATACTCGCTTCGAAATGAAATATGAGCAAAAATTATATTAAATCAGAAAAGTTGATGTTTTTGTATAAAAATTAAGATCAGATACATTAACTTTTTAAGTACTATTTTGACTTGTATTTTATTTCAGGGTAGAAAAAGTGTGATTTCACATAAGTGTTTGGAAAATGCTTGGCAATAATCCTTATCAAACCCTAATTTTATGGGCTCTAAATTTAGGGTTTATTTTTAAGTTTGGGGATTTCAATTATTTAGTTTAGTTTTTTATTTTTTATTTTTAGGTTTAATGATGAACATTTTATAAATGTTACGGCTTTCTAATTTTTTATAGAAAATATTTGGAAAAACTAAATTTAATAAAAAGAAATTCAGAAATTGTTAACTTGGATTGCTACCTGAACATTTACATTTTTAAAGATAAAAGATTTATATGAAAAAAATAAAAGATTTAAGTATTACAATTAAATCGCCAAACAAGTGTTACAGTTAATTAAATTAAATGATTTTTAGTGTCATTTTGTCAAAAAATTAATCATTTTTATTTGTTAAAAAGTGAAGATTC
>JBBPBP010000003.1:55147128-55169406 GCA_037974735.1 Cicer chorassanicum | reverse complement strand
AAACTCAATATGACTCTTAAAAAATTAAAATAACTTTTAATCTTTTAAAAATGTTGGACAGAGTTTGGTCCTTCAAATTAAAACATCCTTTAACAAATAATCTTTATGGGCTCATTTGTTACGGATTATAAAAAAGAAATTGATCTTCAATAATTTAGAGATATTTATTTAAAAAACATGAGTTGTTTTGTGTTTCAATAATAATTATAATTATTTTTTATGTAAAAACTCAATTGTAAAAAATTACAAAATTTTCATTTGAAATAATATAAATTATTTTTTAGATTGTGATTTAAAAAAAACTTAAATATACAGATCAACACTCCAAAAAATATTATTTTTTAAAAATAAAAATATTTGTTTAAAATATGTAACAAAGAGACCTAAATTATTGAATGTCATATGTATCAGTAACAAACAAGCCCTAAAATTGGGCCTTTTAAAAAAAAATTGTTTTATAATCAAGTGGCTAATATCTTCTCTCACCATAAGATATAATCCTAGCCCTTTCCGTCAAAAATAAAATAAATACAATCCTAGCCCTTGATTCCATCTAAAACCCTCACAAACCCTAATCCTTTTAGTACCCACCGCCCCTCTCAGTCTCTCTTCAAGTGTATCCCTTCCAACCTTCGTTTTAATATCCGGCCACCGTTAACTCCGGCCGTAGAACAGAAGTTTCGAACCATCAACACCTATAGACCCACCCTTCTAACTTGAAACTGCACCTTCACTTCTACTCTGTAGACATGGACATTGATGCCATCAAAGATTCTGTGAACAAGCTGAAAGCTATTCGAATGGAGAATGATGAATATGAAGATGAAGTTGATGATTCTGATGATGAAGAGCTTGAACCGATCACTCTAGGTTTTCTTGAAAAGCCCAAGAATCGTCTCTATCTTTCCCGTCAATTTTTCCCAAGCAAAGCCGGAGGACTCCCGGTACTTTTACCTTCTCAATTACTCCATTGCCCTTTTTTTTATTTATTGTTTTATTCAATGAACTAGTAAGGCCTCTTGCATAATTACACTGATATGATGAAAATATGGCGGAAAGTAGGTGTGAAATTTCCGCCATATGTTATTAGATTTAGGTCCTGTTTGTAGCTTAATTATAACCGGTAAGCTATTTTGATAATCTATCATGGAGAGGGTACTATTTTGCTAGTTACACCCTTTTACTTTTTAGTTACACTCATAAAATTAACTTTTTGTACGTGAATGTGAAAATTCACGAATGTTTTTAACTAAGTTTAAGTAGGTTTTGTGAATTCAGTTCATGTAAGCTATTTGGGTGTGAGTGAATGATTTAGGGGTGTAGCTAGCAAGATTCATTTGATCAATGCACAAGGATTAAGAAAAGTAGTCTTCAAATTAAATTTGCCAATAATCAATAATGTACATTCTCTCTCGAAAACTATCAGTCGATTATTAAGAGAGATGAGTACTTGGTCTTTTAATTTTTGACATTTAATTAGAATATTTTTGTGAAAAACTAATAAATGCTTCTTGTAATTGGAAGAGGGTCTTATATAAAGGGACAAATTTTTTTGCATGAGGGTCTTACATATGTAGACAAAGGTAGTAGTAAGTACACCATGCAAGAGTGTGGATATGTAGAGTTTTGCCACATGTCATAGGGGGAATGTTTTTTTTTAATTGTAGAATAGGAAAAAATGAGGGAAAATTCTGGCACATGTCATTTGGAGAAAACATAGAATAGATAGATAAATACATAGTAGAGTTTAAAAGGGATATACTCGCAGTGTAAACCAACTTTACACATGTATGCTGTGAGAATCCACTATTTTGATATGTCAGTCAACTATTGTAACAAAATCTTAAAATTAATGATATAAGAAAGTGGCAAAATAATGAGTTTTCTTTTGATATAAGATTACTTGTAAAACTGATTTACAATAACAATACACGCTTCTTAATCTCATAAATATAAGATACATAAATTTTATAATTCAATGGAAGTGAGTTTTAGCGTCTAATGGTTATATGATCCGTTGTGTGAAAATAGGCTTGGCTTGACCCTCTGAATATTCCATCAGGGAGGTCTTGTGTGTGTGACATTTGTGGAGACCCTTTACAATTTGTGCTTCAGGTAAGCAGCTAATACCTCGTACTATTATTTGATGAGCATGATTTTTGTCTCCTACCTTGGATCATCTTAAATTGTATGAAACCCTTGACCTGCTAGGTTTATGCACCAATGGTTGAGAAGGAAAGTACATTTCATCGGATGCTATTCGTTTTCATGTGTCCTTCCATGACATGTCTTCTCAGAGATCAGCATGAGCAATGGAAACGCCATCCAACGAAACAATGCAGAAGGTCTGTGATCATCTTCTGTGAACCAAGTTTTCCATTCTTCTTAGTTCCTTTGATTGTTGCTCTGATAATGTAGTGATTTGTTGATTGTTGCAGTGTGAAGGTTTTTCGTTGCCAGTTGCCTCGCACTAATCCTTTTTACTCGAGTGAATGCCCCAAATATGATGGAAGCGACAAACCTTCTGGCAGTGGAGGTTGGTCTACTCACTTTCATAATACTTTGTCTCATTTTGATGAAAATAATCCCTTCTTATAATTATTTATTAGGATCATTTATATAACTCTCCCACTTTGATGAATGCTTAACTGTTTGTAGTTTTTTCCCTGAGCTAAATATGGTTCGTAATTGTTAAGAGGTCTTTTACTTTGTGGGGAATGAAAGATTGTTGTTTCAGTTAGGCTCTTTATTTTCCAGCCTTGTTAGTTGTGTTTGTACTTGTAACTGTCTTATTGCGAGTACTAGTTTGAGTGAGTCCTGCATGAATTAGAAAGAATTCTTGAATACGGATACTTTTTATCCATCTTTATGCTACTGCTGCTACATAGTAGCCCCATGGTTTTATCAGGAAATAATTAATACAATGTCCCATTTCAATCTGAAACTTACAAACTTAATTTGGTTACCCTAAACAGGCTGCACGCATTTTCTTCTTATAGTGCTCAACATTATACCCACAGATATTTTTCTTAATGTAAAATAAAATATGAACTGCTTGCCATCAAGACAAGTTGATTGACACTTTAGTTTGGTTTAGAAGTTGGAGAACATGTACGCACACGGCACATCTGCATAAATGGAGTATTTTTCCAAATCTACCAGTATTCTGATGGATTTTTTTTCTTACTTTCAGCTGCTCTATGTGATTGGTGTGGTACCTGGAGAGGAGACAAGCTCTGCAGTAGTTGCAAACAAGTGCGGTATTGCTCTGAGAAACACCAGGTATCTGTATTGCTTATGAGTCAAACAATTTCCTCTCCATAAATTTGATTCGTCTAACATTATTTCTCTTTCTACGTACAGGCCATGAGTTGGCGTGCGGGGCATAAAATTGCTTGCCAGCAAATAAAAGTTTCTGTACCTGTTTGTGGCCCTAACAAAAATGGAACTACCTCATATGATTGTAAAGGTAATGGTGGTTTAAAATTTCTATTCTATGTTCTTGCAGGGATTGTTTGCTTGTTGATTACAACGTTACTCACTTTTTTAGACGAAATCAATAAACTATATAACTAAATTATAGTAGTGCTTGGACTTAATGGTCTAATCCTGAAAAGAATGTGAAAAGTGTACCTGACCAACAAGTTCAGACATGCTTGATTCCATTCCAATATAAAACATATGACGATAATTTATATTAGGGGTTAATATATAGAATTTTATGATGGCTACTATTTAGCTTCCTGTTAATTCACATCTTAGATCATTCATTATACAGTTGAAAACAAAAACACATGGCCTGAATTTGAGATCATTGAAGATCAAAGTGAATATAAGGAAGACACATCTGAGGATAATACCTTAGCTAATTCCTTGATCTTGAGGAATAAGAGTGATGATACTATGAATTCACTCATGGATAGTTTTCAGGTATTAATTTGTTGTCATCAAGATTGTACTATTTTTTGAAGTATATTATTTTCTAATTATATTGTGTGAATAGGGTGATGATGACAAAAAGAGTTGGGCCCACTTCCAGGAACGCATTGCCAATGCCCCTGAACAAGTGTTGAGGTGATTAATGTTTAGTAATTTTAGAGTTCTTGAATGATTTAGAAATCTGCCTTATGTGACTGACAGATTATTTTCTGAACTGAACGGGAGAAAATTTTGTCAAAAGGATTTATTTTGCCCTGAATATAAACAAACAGGAAACCAGGAATGTTCTTTGCGTCTGTCTGTTTAACCTATCATGTGAAGCTGTCTTGTTTTGATGATAATCATGTATTGAGATATGTTACAGAGTTCATCAGCTTATAACCTGGATAGTGTTGCTGATATGTTACAAAGTTCATCAGCTTATCAATATGTACTAGTATATATTTATTTTTGTTTAATTACACTCTGCTACTTATGCTATAATAACAGGTATTATAGGAACTCTAGTGCTAAGCCAATATGGCCCATTTTAAGTGGTCGGCCATCCAAAGATGATATCCCTAAATGCATTTATTGTGGTGGACTCATGTGTTGTGAATTTCAGGTAGTTATTGTTGTCAGTTTGCATGTACTGCTATTTCTCTTTCTGTTTCCTTCTGATAATACTGAGTTGTTAATGTTTGTGGTGCCAGATTTTGCCACAGCTGTTGTATTATTTTGGGGTGGACAATGAAGTGAACTCTTTGGATTGGGCTTCGATTGTTGTGTATGCATGTGAAGCATCTTGCGAAGCAAGTTTGGCTTACAAGAATGAATTTGCTTGGGTTCAACTTTATTCACCTTCTGCTGCCAAATAGTGAAATTTTTAGTTCTAAGTAAAGTTTGCATCTGTTAGAATTTTTTTTGCCCCCTTTGCAGATATAAGTTATGTTGGGTTTCTTTCTTTTACGTAGAAAACAAATCTCATGATTTTGGTAAGAGATTATTCTTACATCAATTTCACATATTTTCGTTCTCTTTTACGCATTATATTATTCATCCATTTGATGGTTTTCATTTCCTCCACAAAGGAAGTAGATTCAAATTCATGACCATCAATGGTGGTTTGTTTCACAATATATAGTTGGAGCATATTTGACATTTCAGCCAAAGAGCAAGTGAAAATCTGTTAAGAATTAAGAAGACTAAACCATTAATTATTGTATTTTGAATTATTTGATCAAATAATTATATGCGTAGGACAATCAAATTGATATTCCTCCCTTGAAGTTAAATTGACCATTCATTATGGACAATTCTCTGTGCTGTGGGTTTAATGTTTTTTTCTTCCTGAGGGAATGCTTTAATGGTTCAATCTAATGTTTTTCTAATGAACGGCTGTACACAGAATTAACCTCTCGAATTTGCTGAATTGTTGATTTGCCTTTGAGTGAGAGTGTATTTCATTAATAAGAAAAATACAGTAAATTTATCAAAATTGAAGGTAAAACTTGAGTACAGTATAAGGATACATACGTACAATGTCATTAAAAAAAGTCTTATAAACTGCTGTCCTGAAGAGATGGTTTAAGGTACATAATTTTCCATATAACAATTTATTATTTTAACTTATGAAACAAATGTACTAATTAGGAAAGAACTATCATAAGGTTAACATTTATCAAACATACATATTCTCAGTGGATCTCAGACGCTAACCACAAAGAATTATGCGATACTGATAGATAGGGATTCATTCACTGCAATTATGTGAAAGCGGAAATAATTAGCTAGCCCATATGATTCATCAATTTTGACTTTCCAACTTCCCAGTGTTTTCACTCTAGAAGTGTTAAAAGTCTTAGAACTACCATACCCTGAAGCGACATTTCCATAGCATTTGAAGTGAAAACTACAACACTCTTTTCTTGGTTAGTGACATAATACTTGGATCTCATATATAAACAAAAACGAATCAAACAAGTTATGTATTTACATTAAATACATCAATTTTTTTTACCATTCTTTTGGTAATATTTGAGACCCAAAAAGTAATAAATTTAGAATAATTTAGACCTAGAGCCTATTTTTGGAGGGTTGTTTGTCAAATTTTTTGTAGCCATTTGTATTACCCTACCATGTGAGTATCATATCCGTAGCCGATTTGGTCTTACGTTCATATTTGCTGTACGTTGTTGATTAATTAACTTCTGCACCGTCAAAACTGAGAGCAGATTAAAGTCGTAATAACAACTTATTGCAATGATTGGGATTCACTATTTTAGAGTTGCTAAATAATTCAATATAATGTGGGCTAGAATTTGAAATATGTGATATACTGTGATATGATAAGAATTAAGAAGAGATTATGAGAAAATCAAATCTTGAATGAATGTATAAAAATTAAGAATAATCAAATATAAGAGTTATATATGTTATGCACTCTTATGAAGTGGTGTGTGTAACGTGTTAACCATATATGAATCAATAGTTTATCAATAGAACATCAATAGTTTATCAATTTTCTAATATTGAAACACTTCAGATAAACAATTGTATTATACACTTTCTCTCTCTTTTTCAATGGATGATGAAGATTTCAATGGATCCTCATGAAACATGAGATGGTCTATTCCTAAATGTCATATATTTTCAATTTTCCATGTACGTTGTTTAAATTACTTTTACTCTATAAATAATGACTTAGTTCTTGTAGATATTATTCTTTTTATAAACTTAGTTTTTGTAAATATTTTTATTCTATTTATATTTCATTTCTCAAAAATGATAAATTATCACTTTTTTCCAAAGTCACAAGGGTGATTTGAGGAAGTTAAAATGACAAGGAGATCTATGAATTTAATTTATCTCTCTAACAAAATTAACAGTTAATTACTGTGCCTAATCAACATCTCAATCATTATTTTAATCTTAGTTTTAATTTTTAATTAAAAGTAAAATAAAGATTAGGATTCATCTCCTTGCTTACCTCAATCTATGGCACTACCCTTTAATCTAACAACAAAATATCACCATTTTTATTTTTCTACCGCAGTTTCTAAACCTCCATGAAGACCGAAATCGAGTGGAGAAATCAATGGTGGGGTTGGCGTGACGGTGGTGGAACTGATGAGTGAGAAGATATAGGGTGGGTGTGGAAAATATTTGTATTTATATTTAAAAGTATAGTTTAAGAAGACAAAAACATTGCGATTTTGTAACTATATTTCAAAGTGCGTACGGATCCACGAGAAGGTGTTGTGCTAAGTGCTAACTATGCATGATAAATGGTGAGGACCAAAATACAACCGTGGTTAAAATATTTACTACGACTAAAATCAAAATAATGCATATTTTGTTAAACTAAATATTTTATTAAGCCATTTATTGATAAATCAATAATTGAAACATGTTCATAAAAGGCCGAAGGAACCCAAGCATAAGTTACAAAAGCCAAAGCATTTGTAGCAACATTACAATGAAAGCCAATTGCAAGATGATCATCCCTTATGCTAGCTTCTTCATAATTATTTGTTTTTGCTTAATGATAGAAAACAAAAATCAAGACTCTGAATACTGAAACATGTTAAAGGATGGATTAACAATGCTAAAGCCGCCATCTATGAGCAAATTATGGCCACTCACATACCTTGAATCATCAGTAGCAAAATAAAGTGCTGCATTTGCCACATCATCAGTTTTAAATGTGACACCCTTAAGATTAGCAAACCCGCTCATGACATTTTCAAACTGATTGTCATTACATCCAACAAATTGTGTAGCCAAAGGAGTTGCACAACCGTAAGGAGACAAACAATTAACCCTAATCCCAAATTGTCCAAGTTCAACTGCCGCATTTTTCGTTAAACCAACGACAGCATGCTTAGCACAAGTATAAGCATGTGAGGCAGCACCACCAACGTAAGAGCTTATGCTAGAAGTACTTATGATGCTACCGGTGCGAGCTGGGATCATGGCTTGTGCTGCGTGCTTGATGCCGAGAAAAACACCTGTAACATTGACACTTAAAACACGTTCGAAATCTGCTTTATCATTGTCGATGATTCGAGAGTTGTTGGGGCCACCTATGCCAGCATTGTTGAACATGATGTCGAGTTTTCCGTATGTTTGTACGGTTGTTTCCACAGCATTTTTGACTTGGTTCTCATCGGTAACATCGCAATGTACATAGAAACATGTTGATGGTCCTATGGACTGAACAACCGAATGTCCAAGTTCATCTTGGATGTCTGCAATCACTACTTTGGCTCCTTGTTCGGCAAATATTTCAGCGGTGCGTTTCCCAATTCCACTAGCTCCTCCGGTTATCAAAGCCACTTTTCCTTCCAATCTGCAAAACAATTAATGTTATCTTCATTGCCAACACAAAAAACATGAAATCTACGGCGACAGATGTATTTGTTTACTATATAATGTTCAGATCATGAAAGTATACCTTCTGTTGACTGCAGGACTTGAACTTGCCATGATATCTGTGAGAAAATGAGATAAATCTATGAGAAAATGAGAGAAAGGTAAAGGAGGAAAGGAACAGTATGTTAGATTGTGAAAACGAGCTTAATTTATAGCAATGGATGGTTAAGCATGTCATAGTCACATTTTATTAATAATTTTATATGTTATGATCTGTAGACCGTATATTAAGAAATTATTTAGGCTTTTCCATATTTTTGTTTCATTCATGAATGTTATCAATATTAACAAAGAAGTACCAATACAAAGGGTGCATATTCTATTATAGAAAGAAAAAAATAATTAATCACAATCTTCAACGGTAGTTGTTTTTAGTTTGTCTTGATTCGCGTAGCTGATAATTTTAATCTAATACGCCAAAGTTAGCTCCAGCTATGGACTAAGAATAATTAAGTTGGAATCTTATTTCGGCTAATTTTTTTATTGATTTTTAGTTGATTTTTAGTTCTTAAGAGGCTAGCGGCAAATTTCGTATACATTGATTCTGCATCTCAACACATTAAATGTCTCCGTAGTCTTTTATCATCTGAGTTCGCACTTACAAGACTATCACGAAGAATTTATATCTATGAGTGTATCACCAATATGGTCACCTAATCTAAAATCTAAAATAAAATGTTTTTTCTACAAAAAGAATAATTATAATTACTGTTGGAGAATCCAAATATATTATCTCTTGGATGCTATTTTATAGTATGGATCTTCTTTTATTTTATTTTCTGATTTCTTTCCTTTTATGATGTTATTTTATAGTATGAATCTTCTTTTATTTTAGTTTCTGATTTGTTTACTTTTATGATGTTATTTTATTATATGAATCTTCTTTTATTTTATTTTTTGA
Source organism: Cicer chorassanicum (assembly GCA_037974735.1). NCBI lineage: Eukaryota > Viridiplantae > Streptophyta > Magnoliopsida > Fabales > Fabaceae > Cicer > Cicer chorassanicum. The sequence continues at coordinate 55,160,153 of JBBPBP010000003.1, read as the reverse complement.
TTTGTTTCCTTTTATTTTGTTTTGATTCAATGAAGAGAATTAATTGCAATCTCTTTATTTGAACTGGTAGAATATTATAAAATATCTTTTATATTATATTAGAGTATCTTGAGTTATTTCTTAGGATCAATTTATAATCATAGAGACATCTTAGAATATCTCTCATTATTATTATGATTTGTTCCTGATTTAGGATTGAGTTTATGTTTCTTTATAAATAGAGGTTAGTATTGAGTTTTTATTAATAAAGTCAGTATTAAGCTATTATCAATAATATTCAAATCCTTATTATTTTCTCTCCTCATTTTCTCTAAAATCCTACAACTTCAATATGGTATCTAGAGCCTATTTTGATCCTCCTTGAGCTGTCTCGACACTATTCCGCTCTGAGTTCCCAAAAGTTAGCGAATGTAATCATAGTTTTCTCCTTTTCAATGTGATTTCTTGGCGAGTTTTCATACTTTTCCAGCTCTTTCGAACCTCCTAAACAACCATTATTTGTTTTTGTCGACCCTTTTTCGGCACTCGTTTCAACATTTTCCGTCCAAATCCGCTGCTGCCACCTTCGTCACGCTTGTTTCCGATAGCTTTTCCAGAGAACAATCTCTCCATCAGCTTCGTGCTATCTAGATCGGCCCTGCCCGAAAACGTGTCGCCAAAAGCCGTCACACGTACTATCACGCGTCGCTACTCTCTCTTGCGACTAGATCTCACGCATTGACGTCTCCACAACGCGTGACGATGCATCCCAATGTCAGTCTGGTTACTGCTTGGCCGGTCTATCTCGGTCCTCGCAGTTTTAGATATGTCCTTACTTTCCAATTTTGATCAACGGAAATATGCGTTATTGTTCAAACAACCATTATCTCTCCTGTTTTGGAAGCATTTTCTCTCTATGTTGGTCAACCATGGCTTCCTTCCGTTAGAGTCGTGTTGCTTCTTCGATGTTTGTCATGCAATTTAGTTCTTAAATTGCAGGTGGTAAGGGTGTTCGCACCGAGATCATCCAGATGGTAGGGGTGTTCATTGTTAAAAAACCAAATTGTAGTGCACCACATTAATAGTGTAACAAAAACTTATTTTTTTTAAAGTGATTTTGAGTCAATAGATAGTTAATTTATTTGAAAACACATAAGTTTCAACACTTAAATGATAAATTTTAAAAACACATTTCCCTTCTTTGATAATGAAAACTACAATTAAGTTTCAACTCTGAAATGATAAATTTTAAAACCACGAACTAAATCATTCAATTAAATTTCAAAAACTACAACAATACACTTTTCATTGCAAATTGAAATTCTAATGTTTAAGCCACCTACTAAAGGCAACATTTGTGTACTTATAATAATCTAAATTGAAGTTGACATCAAACCTTATACGTATGCATATATTATCTAGTAGTTTAACAATCATTCGAACAATAATCGAAGAATTGAAATAGTTTTGCAATGCATGATACGGTATAAATTATTAACGAGTGTAACAGATGCCGAACAACTAGCAGCATCTTGGAAAGAAAGTATTTCTGCAAAACAAAAACAAATACATTTCATTATGTATCAGGTAATAATATAATAAGTAATAACACATTGTTAAATACACCTTTATGTATCTTACCTTGCTCAATTTGTTCAAGATTTTCAAGATCATCACTAGTAATAAATGATAAAGATGCTCCGTCGAGCCAATATTGGGTACAAATAAAGGCTTCCAAGGTAGTCGGTGTCAAAGAGCTACGGTAAGGATCAAGTACTCTTCCTCCAGTACTGAAAGCAGATTTAGAGGATACAATGGATATAGGTATAACCAACACATCTCTTGCAATTCTTGCAAGTATAGGAAATTGACTTGAGTTCACCTTCCACTATCTAAGTAAATCAAAATCCGGACAAGTTTTTTCTAAACGTTCATCCAAATATTCTCCTAATTCATATTCTGGTGTATTGCACTCGTCTGATTTGTAGAATTCAGAACAATCATAAGGATCACCAACTTCATTAAAAGCACATGACAAATTAGAAGAATTACTAAGAGGAGACATCACCCTACCAGAATACTCCTAATAGATATACTTCAAACATGAATCTAATTTTTATTTCAAAGAAGTGGCGTCATTACTAATGTAAATCTTTTTTGCCATCCATATCACAAGCTTTACTTTTCGTCGAGGGTCTAAAACCATAACGATCAACAACAACATATTCAGGCAAGTAGGATCTCCCCAATATTTCTCGTATTTACCTTCATCTTTTTAGTCATTGACTTGGCTTTTTCATCTTCATTATTACACATTTCAGCAATTTTCATCTTGACACCAAAAACCTCAAACATATACAAGTTGCTTGTTAAATAAGAAGATCATGAAACACGTAGTGTAGCTTCATGAAATAACTTCAGGAATGGAAGAATTAAGGCAACATGCTCCCAATCTTTAGGTGTAGGCACACCTTTTTCCTTCTTCACTTCATTAACATATTTCTGGTATTTGAATTCAAACTCCGTAAAGGTCTTTTCATGTTTCAAAGCAACATTCAACATTGTGTATGTTGAGTTCCACCAAGTCTCACAATCTAATCCAACATAACCTTTATATTTTAACTCAGGTGGCTAGAGCTTTATTTTTCTTAAATGATGTCATCCAAAATTTAAATTTTCAAACACCATTCCATATTTTCAAAGAATGTTTTTGCACTGTTTGTGTTTCAGTTGATTTGAATTTAAAATATTTTGTTGCACTGTTTTTGTTCATTAGCACGTGCTATAAACATAAACATTTGTCACCATGGATGTTCTAGTTTTGAAGACAAATTTGGATCAAATGTGTGTAAATTCAAGAAGTCTCCTTGTGGCGTCAAGCAATCTCCAAAGCATGGTTCGAAAAGTTCACTCAGTATATATGAGGAAACAAAGTTATAGTCAAGGACAATTCGATCACACCTTGTTCACAAAACCCTCCCCTAATGGAAAGTTTTTCTTGAAATGGGAAGACTACAAAAAGAACTAACTGCAAAGTTTGAAATTAAGGATTTAGGAGTCTTGAGATACTTCCTTGGCATGAAGATTGCCGGATCAAAGAAGGGAATTATGGTTTCACAAAAAAAAAAAAAATACATTATGGATCTCTTGGAGGAAACTGGGATGAGTGATTGTAGCCAATTGACACCCACAATCCCCATGGATCCTATTGTGAAACTTTGGGGAAAAAGGGAGTGTTTCTATTGACAGTGGGAGATATCAAACGTTGGTTGACAAGCTAATTTACTTGCCCCATACTAGATGTGACATCATTTTCTTAGTAAGTGTCGTAAGTCAATTTATGCACTCTCTATATGAGGAGCATCTTAAGGTGGTCTATAGAATTTTGAGATACTTGAAGACCAATCCTAAAAATGCTTCTTTGTTAATAAGGAATGATTCTATATTGATTCAGATTGGATGGGGTCAGTCATAGACAAAAAGTCAACTTCGAGGTATTGCACATATGTGTCAGGAAACCTTGTGACATGGAGAAGGAGAAGTAAGAAACAAAGAATTGTAGCAACAAGTAGTGCATACGCTGAATTTCGAGCAAATGGCTCAGGGAATTCGTAAAAGGATTGTGGATTTACAGTCTTGGAGGAACTTAAGATGACAATAGAGTTTCCATTGAAATTATACTCTGATAAAAAAACAATCATTAGCAATTTAGCATAGTTCGCAACCATGTTCAACATGATTGGACAAAACACATTGACATTGACTGCTACTTCATAAATGAGAAATTAGATGTCGAAATTATTTGTCTATCATTTGTGACTTCTAATCAATAAACAATTGATATTCTGACCAAGAGTTTGGTAAGACCCGTCTTTGAGCATTTGATAAACATGTTTGGCATGATAAATATCTATTAGCCAACTTGAGGAGGGTGTTGCAATATCCGAAGATATTATCTCCTTGAGTTTATTTTATTTAATCCAGATCTTTTTTTTTTATTTTACTTATACCTCTCCTTGATTCAAGGAAGAGAATTAATAGTAGAGTCATAAAAATGCAAACATGAAAAAATTCAATCATTATCATTGGGAGAAAAAAACATAACAAAGAAGAAAAAGTATAAAAGACAGGAATAATAAAATCAGTATATTAAAATATTACAATTAAACGTCCTTAAGTCCTAGCTCAACTTGCAAACGCCGATATTGTTAGGTCTGGCGTCTTGTCCCGGGTTCAAACCCGGAACCTTGTAGTTGTGTGAGTTAATTATGGTGGAATTTGGCATCTCTTCTAATACCAAAAAAAAATATTACAATTAAATGGTGCGTGTATGCACCCTGTACAGAACAATTTCATTGATATAACTTTTGTGATTATTAGGTGTGGGGCATATTTCCTTTCCTTAATGTCCAATAACAAAAGACAATAACATAAAAGGATAGAAAATGTGTACCTTCCTTCCACACCAGGATGCTTATATCCTATTGAGAAGAACCATAATTAGAAAGTCAGAAGATGCTTGCTCCCAGAGCAAGGGAGGTTATAACACCCAGTTGCTTGATGTGCATCACTCTGTCAATGTAATTAAACAACTTTATGAAATGAATAAGAAACGTAGAGAACAATTAAAACAAAGAACAAAATGGGGTGATCGAATAGGGAACTCACTTCCGATCATTGAAGAGTCTGGTGTTATTGTCACCATATAAATCTGGGCTGTCAGAGCAGAAAAGACAGAAATAGGATATCAGAAGAAGATGATAACAACAGAATGCTTAACATATGCAAGAGCTACATGTCACAAACTGATCTTGAGCTACTTATTTTGAACTTCACTTTTTAAAAGTATTTGATTATAATAATTAATAAAAATGAAAATATTTGATATGCTGTTAAGTTGGCATTGTGTAACCATGTCATAAAAGCAATAAATAACTAAATCAAAGCTTCCATTCTAAGCAACAAAAAAGTGTACAGATTAACTTTGATATTTGGCCATTCTGATAGAAAGAGAGGACCCATTGACATGTTACAATTTGTTTCAGCATGTTCATTGTAAAATGCAAGAAGCTCCTAAATCCTATTTTCCAAGAAATATTGGAAAACTATAAACAACTAAGTCGTGAACAAATAATGTTATACATGACAGGGTATCTCATGAAGGCAGGATAGGTTCAACACCCAAAAACAACACAGTAATTAAAACCTCAATCCAAAGTAACAAAAAGGAAAGCATAAATTAACTTCAATGAGAATGGATCCTCTCATGCTCAAGTCATGTGAAAATTATGTTTTTCTCCCTTCCATAGATATTGACAAATTTTTAGCTGCTTTTCATGCAGCTGTTGCTATGCCTTACTTTGATAGCCCACTTCCTTCCTAGCATGAATACCAGTAAATTGATACTTGAGCTTGCATCCTCTAATGTTTATAATATATATAATCATGGCGGCAAAAATTTGGAAATTTCATTTCTCGTATAAAATATGATCAGGATATTTTAGGAAAAAAATAATATGGAACACTGTAAACCTTGATTGATACGTGACAATTAGTGAAAGACGGGAATAAACTTATATACCATCAACTCGCTTGCAATTATACGACCATGGATTAACTGCTAAGCTTCCAGATGAACAAGAATTCAAACCGCTTTCCATGTTCTGTACATTCAGAACTTCATATATGGAACCAAAATAACTCAGCATTGGACTAAATTTTACTGCAACCAGGTATCTTCTGCACTCTTCTTTCCTTCATTTTACTTCTCACAAGGGAAACATCTTTCCATCGATCTGCTGCGGCATAGATGTTCGACAACAGCACGTAATTAGCAGCATTTTGAGGCTCAAGTTCAAAAAGTCGGTTAGCAACAGTTTCTCCTAACTCTGCATCGCCTTGAAGTTTACATGCCCCAAAAAGTGCACCCCAGGCACCAGCATTAGGCTCCACATGCATTGATTTTATAAGTTCATAAGCATCCCTTAATTGCCCTGATCGGCTTAGAAGATCAACCATACAAGCAAAGTGATCAGGTGTAGGACTAATGCCATAATTTTCCTTCATGGAGTTGAAGTAGTTCCAACCCTCATCAATGAGCCCGGAATGACTACAAGCTGTCAGAACAATCGTGAAGGCTGCCTCATCTGGAATTAGCCCTTCCATCAGCATCCTATTAAATAGATTCACCGCATCTTCCCCATGCCCGTGAATTGACAACCCCTGAATCATCGAACAATACGAAACTAAATCTTTCTTCGGCATTTCTTGGAACAATTTCAATGACCTCTCCATGTTTCCACACTTTGCATTCATATCTACAAGTGCTGCAATCAAATGATCTTGATGAAAATCAATAGAGCTGTTGCATACATATGAATTCACCCATTGAGCCAATTCTAAATGACCCAACTGAGACACAGCCGACATCACACCAACCAATATGAACTCGTCAGGTTTCACATTCATTGATTCCATCTCAAGAAAGACACTCAGCGCCTCACTAGGCTGGCCATTCTGGACATACCCCGATATTAAAGCAGACCAAGCAACAATATCCTTTTCCGCAGCTTGTTCAAACACGAACCTCGACGACGCCATATCACCAGCCTTAGCATACCCATCAATCATGGTCGTGAACGAAACTACATTCTTTTCAGGCATAGAATCAAACACACGCCTAGCACTACTCAAATCTCCAACCTTAACAAAACCCCTCATCATTGCATTCCACGAAGCCACATTCCTCAGCGGCATTTCATCAAACACCTTCTTCGCCTCCACAACATCCCCAACAACAACATATCCAACAACCATAGCAGTCCAAGAAACCACATTTCTCTCCGACAAACCATCAAACACCTTACGAGCATAATCAATCTCACCACATTTACCATACATATCAATCATACTAGTCCCTACAAACACATCCTCTTCCAAACCACACTTCAAAACCGACCCATGAACCGATTTTCCTTCGAAAACCTTACACGTTGCAGAACACGCTTTAATCACAGAAGGGTAAGTGTAACTATCAGGAATAGCACCCTCCGCTTTCATACGAACAAAACCCAAAAGTGTATCTTTAAAGAAACTATTTTGACAATGGGTTCTAATGAGAGTGTTCCAAAGGAAGGTAGAGGGATTGAGAACGCGGTCGAAGATGGTGGTGGAATACGAGAGAGTGGAGGTGGAAATGGTGTTGGCGAGTGAAATGAACTGGGAAATGAGGAATTGGTCTTGCTCAAGGCCTCTTTGGATGATGGAAGCGTGAACTTGTTGAAGATGTTGGATTCTTCTGCAAGCTTTGAGAAGGGTTGCTATGGTTGCAGTTGAACGAGGAGAGGAACAATGTTGGTGAATAGAAGAACGCATGGAAAATTGAAAAACTACAAACAGATATAAATTTTCTGTTTGAAAAAATAGTTGACGGTGGGTCACCGTAGAACGACGGCGGAGGAGGAGTGGCTGTGAGTGAAAGGGAAAGGGTGAAGCTTGACAACGTTCAAATTTTCACTCTTTCAGTTTTTTTACATAAAACAACACCCTTACAGTGTTTGGAATGAGGGAAAGGAAGGGAAAAGTTTTATAAAATTTGAGGGGGGGAATTGTAAGATGTGGAATTAGGGTTTAATAATGAATTTCTAAAAAAATTATTAAGTTAGGGTTTTAATTAGTGAGAGTTTAAATAAATCAAATTAATTTAATTTGTGGAATTTTTTAAAAGATTATGAGAATTTTAAATAAATTAATTAATGGATTAACTATTTGAAAACTTGAGTAACTAAAATTGTTCAAAATTATTGTGTACTAAAAAAATTTAAGTGTCTACTCACATGTGTGAATTTAAACGTAGTCATGATCAAAATAAATTATTTTTAATAATTAATGGTTATAATTAATTGATAGCGTAAAAATAACAATATTATTTCTTGCAAGAATTTACAAAAAAAAAATGCATAAAAATATAATATATTTCACCACCCAGATTGTAAGTGACCATATATGAGTTGATTATATTTGGATCTAATTATATTTTTTTTCTGATGGTTTATAAAAATAATAATAATAAAACATGAAATAATGTGTATCAAAATTTTATCTTGCCTCAATCATGTTTCATGTTAATTTTAGAATCATGCTCCAACCCCAGTACTTGAATATTTTTACCTCATTTTTCCTACTGATTAGTGAAAGTGTCTGAATCAAACCAATTGATCCCCTCACTCATTGAAGCACATTGCGGGAGACAACTAGTTTTTCAAACAAAAAAAAAAACATATTTTCTTAATAAACTTCAGCTTATGTTACAGGAGAAAAAAAGTAAAAACTCGCCGGTTATACTTATAACACATACTCTGAACTCTACAAACAAGACCATACGTAATGGTCAAATGAAAGATTAAGCAGCGAGGGCTGCAACGTTAGCATACATGGCTATCAACAAAGTAAAAAACTTGAAATGGAGAAAAGCTTCTTTCAATTTCTCCCAGCAGGCTAGTAAGGACTGTGATATTTGTACCAACCATCATGATAGCAAGGGGTGAGTTTGACTAAAATTACAATGGCAATGTGATTTTGTTGAAGTTTCAAAGTGTAGTATTGGCCAAAGTCACAGTAGTGCATCATGATTCCACCAAACTCACCGCTAATCCAAACATTTCTTACCTTTTAGACTTCCTTACAGTCTGGGCCTCACCCCTGGCTTCCCCTAACCTTGATTTTTGACCATTTCCCTGCATTGTTGCAGGTCCCTTTTGGAAGGTATTTGTTGGATCTCGTGACGGCCAAGGTTGTGAAAATTGTCTAGTTGGACTAGCGTAACCTCTAGAAGATCCAAGCCTAGAGCCAGCCAATATCTGATCCTTTAAAGTTTTCACTGATTTATAGCCTTGTATTTCATCACCATAACTTTTTCCTTGACCTTGCTTCTCCAATTCATAAAAGCTTTCCCAATCTATTCCTTCTCCTGAATTTTGGAGCTTCTCACCACCTTGGATTCCCCATTCCACTCCATCTGATATACTCCTTTGCAGAGATGTGCTTATCTTTGAATCTCTCCCGGAGATAGACCTCCTACCTTTCGTTTCTTCCTCAATTGGATATTTTCTTGTGTCGAATCTGCGTTCGGAAGGGTGGGTCCACTTATAGCTTTTGTTGTTGTTGTCCATATTTAATTCTATAGAATGTAGGTCACTTTCACCAGATTCCTCTTCACACTCTACTCCATTGTCAACCTCTCCTCCATCATCTTCTTTATCTTCAGTAGGATGGGAGCTTAATCTGCTTCTGCCGAGATACGCGGCGATTTCTTCCTCATTCAAGTGGGTGGAACTATGTCCTTTTTCTCTAACTTGTTTGCTTCCTAGAAAAGCTTCAAGCTGATTCCTGAGCATATCAACAGCAGCATTCTTTTCCTCGTGCTGATATTTTGCCTCGGAGAGTTTCTTTTGAGCCCTCTCCTCATGTAACATATTTGTTAACTGCATCATCTCTTTTTCTTTCTCTATCTCTTGACAAGCTTTTGTTGACACTCTCCTTTGTACCTCTACCTCAGATTTATCCTCGTCAATGTCTCTTGATAAATCGTCACACACTTGTTCGATAATTTCTCTAGCTCTCTTCTCAGTTTCAAGTTCTTTCACCACCTTAATAAGGGATGCTTTGGTCTCAGCCAATTCTCTCCCCAGCTTCTTGTTCAAGCTTTCCAACCGTCTCCTGAGTTTCCGCTCCATGTCAAGTTCTCCTGCAACAGATTCAATGGCAGCCTCGATAATTTCTCGCTCCTTGCTTTTCCAAGCAGCTTTTTCTTCAGCAAAACACTTCATCAAATAATTTATTTCATTCTGATCCGATCGTTGTTCTTGGATATGCTGATTTACCTGTAGGCGAGCCCGCTCGAGCTCGGTATGTAGAGCTGAGATAAGAGACATACTAGAAGAAGGCCGGTCTTCATGACTCCACATGCGGCTTATAATTTTAATTAGCTCTTTTGATGTTGTTAAAGCATTACTGACGTCTTTCAAACGTGGTTTAACTCCCACAGTGGATGAGGCAGGGGTCTGTGCTCGAGATCTGGTTTCGATCTGCAAGAAAACCAAGATGCAACTATATTAAGAAGACATGCACAACATGCTCTTTTAGAGACATTTTAATTTATCAAAAAGTTAAGGGGGCATTATGCAAGCATGTCATAAAACCAATAAATAACTAAATCAAATCCTCCATTCAAAGTAACAAAAAAATGTAAAATAAATTTGATATGCAGTCTAGCCATTCTGATATGAATATAGAACACATTAGCATGTCATAATCTGTTTCAGTTAATCTTCTATTTACACTCATGAAGAAATCAAACTAATCTGTCAGCAACACCGTCGAACTTCTACTAGATGTATTAAAAATATAATGAATGGTAAGGGTATATCAACAATGTACTTTATGCATATAAATTCTCAGCAATTGGCACCCACATAGCATTTTCGTCTATTTCTATTTATCCATCAATAAAACAATAACCTAAAGTAAATACATGTCAAACTCCTGATGATTTATTTTCTCGCTCAAACATCATTCCAATTCTTCTGCAAATTTTTACACGGGTTTTGTGGTTTTTTCGAGACTCGTGCTTCTACACGGGTAAATTAGCTTCTCAGTCAGGATGGATCCTCTCATGTTCTTGTCATGTCAAAATTATGTTTTTCTCTCCTTTCATATACATTGACAAATCATGATAGGATCGACCTATATGATATGATATACCTCCATAACACTGGCATTGCTATGAGAATCCAAAGGGCCAAGACGGTGTTCTGTGTGCCTCTGCCTATGAGAATTAGCCGGTGTTCTTCTATGACGACTACCAGTTCCAGATCGATCCATTCTCTACAATAAATAAAAATTAACAGTACTTTGTAAGAAAACATACACAAATCATAACTAATAATATAATTAAAAAATCTCACCATTATTGCTTGTCAGTGAAGGCAAAATTCCAGACTAACACATGATCTGGACTCAGAATATTCCACATTTTATTATTTAATAATTAATTAATTCACAACACATTCTTTTTGTTTTAATCATTGGTTCCTGGAGTTCTACAGGAGATAAGTAAATTCTGACTAATTAGGGTTCAAACTCGGTAACTCGTACTTCCGATCAATTCGACCTATCTCATTAACGATTTGAGCCCGTTAATTCCCAATACATTTAGGTTCATTAATCACTACGAAAGATAAGTAAATATATAATTGGAAGAAAAAAAATTAATTTGAATTTCAATAGATAAAAATAAAATAAAATAAAATAAAATAAAACCTCTGATGGAGGACTATGTGATGGATCGGACAAATGAGGAGGAAAAGAACCAGAACGAATAGACTTTGCAGTTGAAACTCTAATCTCCTTTTTCATCTTCGTGTGATCACGCATTTCCTTAACACTAGGCGAAGGAATCTCGTTCATTTCCCAAAGTGTCGCCGCCAGTTTCCTTGCCGACACCGGAGCTTGTCTCACTTTACTACCCGCTTGCGACGGTGGATATTTCGGCGATTCAAGTAACCGCATCGCCGACGCTGGAGATCTCGAGCTCAGGAGTTTCCAAGTAGGCACGGGTGTACTTGATCCGCCTCTTTTACCAACTAGAATAGCTCTTTTGAATCTGTAGTTGTGAATCACGGAAGATGAAGATGATGCTGATGAGGAACACCCTCGTTTTCTGATCTTCCCAGGTATCATGTCCATGGTTGTTCCGTTTTGTCTAAGCATCAGTAGTAACTGGTCTCTCTGTTTTGGTTTTGGTGAAGCTATTTTTGGTAAGCATGGCAAGTGGCAAAAGTGTGGAAGAATGAAAGAGGGGCGAAATCGTATGCGAGTTGAGTCTGTAGAGAGTGATTACGTGTCAAGATTTGGATGGTTGGATGAAAGAAATTGGGGAATCCAATGATGGTGATTGGAGGGTGGATAGATATGTTTAGATTTTGATTGATGGCGCTGATTGTGTTGTGTGTGTATGAAGGAAGGGAAAGCGGTTTCAATGTTTGGAGTTTTGGATTGTACAGCGCTGAATGTGTGGAATGTATTATAGCGACACTGCTTTTGGCAGTTGGCATCCATCTCGGTCCAAATTGACCTCAACTTCAACTTTTCTTTTGACAACAAGTACTTTCAAATTTAATTGTTTTGGGAGGACATAGTTTTTCGCCAAATTATGAATATCAGTACTCGTATCTTCTTTTCAGTATCGAGTTATTCTGAAAAGAAAAGAGGAAAAAAAATTCAATATAGATATGCCTAACAAATAAATTGGACTTAAGTGTGAGGTTGGAATTTGGAGGGAGGGTTTTGGAAAGCAGAAGAGAAAGAGAAATATAAAGAAATATTTCATTTCATTTTTAAAATATTGTCACAACATGTAAACAATTTCAACAAAATATCTAAGTCCTTCAAAATTGAATTTGGATTCTCTCTTTTCATTTTTCTTTCTCCTTCAAACAAAACAAATACAAGTGTAAGATAAAAGAGAAAAGCAAATGTAAAGATAAATAAGTGAATCACATGAGTAGAGTTAGAGGCGTATAAATGACGTGTTTGGTGTGTTTCTTATTCGATTCTAATATTTGATTGACTCAAAATTTAGATCATAATTTGTCATTTAATTCGATCAAATCCGATGAATTACAAGTTCATTAAGGACATGACAAAATAAAGACAAAACTGAATTGATCTCAAGACGAGAGGGAATCAATAATAATCATCTCGTCCCTTAAACTTTCTTTTATAAAGAACAATTAAACATAAAGAAATTCGTAATAAATCACATATGATTATCACTTATCAATTGATTCAAGAACAGTAACTTATAATATTGTTTTACAAACTATAAATTATTAAGTTAGTAGTTCAATTGGTAACGGGAGAATGAATCAATAATATCATAAAAATAATAATAAAAATAATCATTTATCTTTAAAGTAATTTGGGACGTAACGGATGACCCGAACTCAGTCATTTTTCTACTTTTTTTTTTGTCTTTTTTTTTTTTT
>JBBPBP010000003.1:55136151-55147102 GCA_037974735.1 Cicer chorassanicum | reverse complement strand
TTTTTTTTTTTAATATTTAGACCCGGTTACAGATCAAGACAGATTCATATGACCGATCGGATTTTGTAGGTCCTAATTAGAAAGAAATAATTGAAGAAGAAGATCTAATTTTGGACTTGGTTATTTTTTATCCCTTATTTTATTACGCTTATGAAAATAGTCCACTTTTTGGCCAATAAGTCAATCACATCTCCCAGTATCATTTGGCCTAAAGATCGATATAAATATAAATTATATAAAGATTACATGTAATGACTCATACACGACAATAACTAATTTTAATATGATTTTAAAAAAAATCAACGCAAACAAATTTTACATGAACAAAACAAAATAAGTAAAAATTAAAGAAAAAAAAAATCAAAATATCTTACTTTTTATATTTTCACTAAGTCGCATTCTCATATGTGAAAAAGAAAATATTTTGAGAGTAATAGTTAGTCACATTATGAGAATGTGATCTTCTACTCGTATATACTTTTTTTATTAAAATAATATAAAAACAATCTATTATCTTAATATTATCGACAATTCTAATCAATCTATATAATTTTTTTAATTAATTTTATTATTAATGAATAATTTTAATTATTTATTATTATTTTATTTATTTTATTGATTAATACAAAAAATAAATACAATCAACTACTACTACCTCTAATTTTTGTGGCTTCACATGATTACATTCTAAGGATATTATGGGACTGCGATTTAGTGAAAATTTAAAAATATAACATTTTGATATATAAAAATAGAATATTTTAGATTTTATTTTTAAAAAAAATATATATTGAAAAAAAATCGACTTTTTTTCCAGTTTGCATTTTCCTTTTGTCTTTCTTTTATCATTTAACAAAAAAGTGTTTCCACTTCCCATTATCATTTCGATTCACGTGAATCCCAATCATTTGAGCAACAACTTATGAAACCCTCTATTCAGAATTCTATTCAATTTTATTTTGATGAAAGTGCCGTACAGCTTTCCCCTAACAAATGTTGTTTTGTGCGACAAGAGAGCAGGACTGCACCTGCGCAGGCCAGTGATGGTAAAAGCCGCCAATTGGTACTTTCAAGTGCAACGTCGACCCGACAATTTTCAAGGAAAGAGAATATTTTGGTGTTGAAGAATGAAGATGGTGCTTTTCTCTGTGCCAATACAACTTGGTTTCAGGGTGTCCCACCACCAAACATATGCTATGGTGTTCATACAACTTCATTGTCACTCAATGCTATGGTGCCCAACACTCGTTCCAAACTTCCACCTATTCTGAATTAAAGATGTACAAAATTGTCCATACAAAATTGAATTAAAGACCTTCAATTTGGACGGATCTTCTAGTCCTAATTTTGCAAACATCCCAATCACGACGTCTCTTAAAAATCAAAGCCTGTTATTTTCCTAAAGTACTATAGTGCATATACACTTCAAAATATATATGTTTTATGGTATAAAATACAAAAGATTGTGTCCAAATCTTGATAAGTAAAATTAGTAAGATACAAAATTTATTTAAATAATATATAGAGACGTGATTCGTCGTGTTTAAGTTATACTAATATACCATATTGCGTTACTAATATATTTGGACTCAAGCCTTATACTAATGTACAGTATTTTAAATCATCTAATAGATCTAGTTACTAATATATGTACTTAAAAGATTTAGTCAGTAAATGTGTGTGTGTATATATATACACACACACACTTAAAAAATAAAGATTTCTTCTAATTTAATCAAAAGTCATAAGTTTGAATACAATCTTGTAAATGATTAAATTTCTTGAGAGATAATTTTATCGTTTATTGTGGTTCTATTAGACTCAAAGGATAATATACATTTAAAAAAATAGAGATCTTTTTTCTACAGAAAAATAATATAATTAGGGCATTATTTATTTTATACTATAAGTTATTTTAGAGTAAAATATTATTTTATTATTTCTTTTAAAGAGTTGTTATAATTATTATTATAATTAATCGGTAAGTTGTACCCAAAAAATAATTATTAATTAGAAAGTAAATATTTCTTCTCATTGTTTTCTATCGTTGGAATTTTTTTAATTGATAGCATTTATTCTCCATTGATTGATATTTGATATAACGGTTTTGTCTTGTTAAAAGATCAAGATGCCAATGTATTAAAGGATGGAAAAATTTACAATATGAAAATGACTAGGTTCATTTTTCTTTCTTAGTGTGTCGTTCTCATGTTTTTTCTACGAGTGACTTCTTGATAAGTTGTTAATAATATATTCTCACTTGTATATTATTTCAGTCACAGATATAAATATAAATAAAGTTAGAAAAGTTTATGTATTTAATTCAAAATTAAATTACATACATCAATTTTCTTTGATCATACTTTAATTTATATTTAAGATCGAAATAAGTATATAATTTATATTTTGCGGGTATTATTTAAGAGTGGTTCATGTGTCTTTGCCTAGTTCTAAGTGCGGTGTTGGCAAAAAGTGATTATTGTATCCGAGAGAGTATTAGATATGAGACTAACTAACTGCACGTGTTAACTTACATGCGGTGACAAAATACATAAAAGATGCAATAGTATTAAAGGATGGAAAAACTTACTTTAAAACGACTTGGTTTCATTTTCTTTGTTAGTATGTCATTCTCATGTGTTTTTTTAGAAGTGACTTTTTTTATAAGTAATTAGTTAATAATATATTCTCACTTACATACTACTTCGATCTTAAATATAACAAAAAATATCTGATTCAAAGAAAGTTAATGTATTTGATTTAATGTTAAATCAAATATATCAATTTTCTTTGATCATATTTTTATTTATAATTTAGACCCAAAAAAAATATATAATAATCTATGTGATTTCTATATCCCGTGGAGATTATTTCGTGAGATTACATACAAAGAAATTTACTTGAATGAAAGGAAATTGTCATATAGTTTTCTTAAGCATTCAAGAGTGGTTCATATACCCTTGTTAATTCACGAGGAATCTTAGCAAGAAGTGACTCTTGTATTTTGGAGAGTATTAGATGTGATGCGAGACCAACTACATCGAATAGTTTACATGTGGTGAGAGTATTAGATGTGATGCGAGACCAACTACATCAAATAGTTTACATGTGGTGACAAAATACTCTTAAGTATAAAAGATGCAATATTAGTATTAAAAGGTGGAAAAACTTACAATTTGAAAATGAGCTAGTTTCATTTTTCTTTTTGAGTGTCTTGTCCTCATGTTTTTCTAGTAGTTACTTTTTCATTAGTTAGTTAATAATATATTATCACTTTCATGTATAATCTTTGTGATTTCTATATCTAGTGGGATTATTTCTTGAGGGTACATACAAATAAATCTACGTGAATAAAAAGAAATTATCTTACAAGAGTGGTTCTTTGAGCTTTCAAGAGTGGTTCTTGTGCCCTTGTTAGTTCACATGCAGGATTAGTAAAAAGTGATTATTGTATCTTGGAGAGTATTAAATACAAGACTAAGTGTACCAAGAAACTTACTTGTGGTGGAAAAATACGCTGAAGTCTAGTGTTTTGCAGGCAAAGACCGATGAAATCTAAAGTTCTTTAATTTTAACTTATTATTTATTTGATGCTCGTATTTCTTAGTGATTCTTAGTTGTGATTTTAATATTTGTCTATTAGTTGTGATTTTAATATTTGTCTAATTTTACTAACATGATGAGCCAATTGAAAATAGAGAATGAGATATAAAGTTGATTTGGTGGTTGAGGTGCGAGAGTTAGGGATATGGTAATAAAGATATCATAACTTTGATTTTCATCTAATGTAAAATGCTATCAATATTAACGGTACTAATAATTAATATTGACAATTGCAAAAAAATTCAAGATATAGAAACATTTAAATTCAATAAATAATTGAAAAAAAATTATATTTATCCCACTTTAAATATAATATCAATTTAACTAATGAGATTGTGTGAATAAAAAATCTTTAACATGATTTATTTTTTGTGATATCTAAATTTATATATTAAATAATTTAGGATTTATTGAGAAGACGGTCTTATCAAGCTTAATATTATTGACATATCAAATTTAATATTATAACATCTCTATATCTCTTTACTACATATCTGTACTATAAAATCTATCATTTAATTAAAAAGTATCATCACATAAATAATTCTATAAAATTTTATATTAATTTTAAATTATTTGATATATATATATATATATATATATATATTTACTTTAAAAATAACGTGTTTCATAAATCATCGTTAAACAAGTTGATTATAATGTATCTTATTTACATATTAAACAGAAGGGAAACGCAAGCATGATTGAAACAGGGAGCAAGATCCAAAAATACATTTATCTAAGCGACAGTGAAGCCAAAATGCATTTACTATCTGTTAGTGACATATAGCCAATAACTCTGACACATTTCTCTTTACCGTGCTCTTTTTGATTCTTTCAATCTCTTCTTTCCTTCTCTTTATTTACCAGAGTATTACTATAATTACTTATAGAATAAAGGTCCTTTTGTCCTCTAATTTTTTTTAAAGACTCATTCTAGTTTTTAAAAATAGATAAAACACTTTTTAGTTTATGAAAATAATAAACGAATTAAATTAATTCTTGTGTGGATCAAACTTAGAAAATTAAGTTTTTTTTTGTTAACTTGTTCGATAACTCATTAATTTGCTTTTTTCACTAATTTTATATAAAACAAAAGTACAATTAGATATTTGACAATAATTAAAAATAGACAATTAAGTCTCTGACAATAATTAAATGAACAATGTAATCCATACAACAACAAAATTCACTAAATTATAATATAATTTTAAAAACAACGCCAATAAATTCAAATTAAACCACAACAATATCTAAAATGATCCAAAACATAACATATAAATATAAAAGTACCAACATGTGATCCTATTCTTACTCAACTAATTTATTGTAATTTAATTTGTTGACCTGATCTGTGTTTGTCAGTTAAATTTGAATAGAAATTCACATAAAATAGCAGAAAACAAGAACAAAAAAA
The DNA here is from genome assembly GCA_037974735.1 of Cicer chorassanicum. Lineage (NCBI taxonomy): Eukaryota > Viridiplantae > Streptophyta > Magnoliopsida > Fabales > Fabaceae > Cicer > Cicer chorassanicum. The sequence goes on along the minus strand of JBBPBP010000003.1, from coordinate 55,142,082 downwards.
AACACATGACAAAGTAAGAAACAAAAATCTTGTCAACCGTAAATAAAATATCCACAAATCGCAAAGGCCAAATAAAAAATTCATATAAAATAGCAACAACAAAGCAAAAATCGTAAGAACAGTACATGAAATCGCACCTTCAAAAACGCAAGCAGGAATAACAATAACACACCTTTAGAAACGTGAAGGCGAAGAAGAAAAACGCCAGAATGAAGAAGAAAATGTAGCTTCTAAAACAAACGACAGAGACGGCAGAAGTCACACCTTGAGAATCGCATACCACTATTGAATCAAAAGGGTTTGTATCTTAAACTTGTGGTTTCTCTAGATGAAATAACACTATGGTTTATTTTTCTCTGACTTGAACGAAAAACTAAGTTGTCCTAGTTTATTTTTCTTAAAGACTAAAATGTGTTTTTAATTTTTTTAGGGACTTAATTGAGTCTTTCAAAATTTATGAGGGACGAATTTAGCCCGATTTATTTTTCTTAGAGACTAAAAAGTATTTTCATTTTTCTCAATAACTATATTGGATCTCTTGAAAATTCTCAGAGATCAAAATAGACTTTTACTCTTACTTATATATTTTCTTCCTTTTATTCTATTATTATTATTATTATTATTATTATTATTATTTTCACTTTCCTATGCATCTCATTTCTCACGCATAGGAATATGTTATGATCATTTTCTTAAGAAAATTTATTAAACACAAACCCCAAACACAACATGGATACAATTACGTTGAGATTGCAAATGTCAACAATATAGAATGTGGACACCAAAATATACATGATAGTCTTTCATCTTTATTGAGACCGTAATTATTGAAACATTAAATATATAGTTAAATTTCATGTTTTTAATCCATTAATGATTTGACACATCTTTAATTTATGTAATTGTGTTTGAGTATGTCTTAGAAATTTAAAGTGTTTCTAAATAACAAATAAATAAATTTTATTTTTTAAACACCTATTTTATAAAAGTATTAGACAATAATGCTTATCGGACATTGAGACACGCCTAATGTTGTTTCTTCCTAAAAGAAAATGGAATGGTCCACCAATAACCATTAGCCACTAGCCTTTTTCTGCAGAGCTTAAGAATTTCAAAGATTCTCTTCCTTTCTTATAATTATAATCAAACACTGTTTTCATTTTTATCACCACAAAAACAACAATGGCAATTATCTTCCACTACAACAAAACTTTACTCTTTTCTTTATTTTCTCTTCTCTTCTTCTTCACCTTCTCTTCTTCCCATATCATACCCAAATTTCCTTCTCCATTGATTCGTCCAGAACAACAGCTAAACTCTGCTTCTGTCAAAAACAAACTTTACAGAACAAAATTCTATACCCAAATACTTGATCACTTTAATTATAATCCTCAAAGTTATCAAACTTTTCAACAAAGGTATCTCATCAATGATACCTATTGGGGGGGTGCAAAAAAGAAAGCTCCAATCTTTGTCTACACAGGAAATGAAGGAAACATAGAATGGTTCACACAAAACACAGGATTTATGTTTGAAAAAGCACCTTATTTTAATGCCCTTTTGGTTTTTATTGAGGTATGTATTCTAATCTTGGACTATATATTATATATGTATGTATTCGTATGTTTGTCTCATGCATTATAAATTGAAGTGCAGCATAGATTCTATGGAAAATCAATGCCATTTGGAGGAAACAAGAAGGTTGCATATGCAAATAGTAGCACACTTGGATATTTGAGTTCTACACAAGCTTTAGCTGATTATGCAACTCTCATCATTGATTTGAAGAACAATTTGTCGGCTACTGATTCCCCTGTTGTGGTGTTTGGAGGATCCTATGGAGGAAGTATAATTTATAATCTATATTAATAAAAGCCTATTTCTTTTTTATTTGTTTCATTTAATTGTTTAGTTTTTAACTTGCAATCAAGGTTTTAAATTGTGCAACGGTTTTGCCACAATTTTTTATATTTTAAAATACGAGTTTTAGTGGCCTCAATCACAATGGTCATAGAAACATGTTAAAAATCATATGATGTTGCAGGCCAAATGCAGTCCTAGACATTTTTTTTCCTCCTAAAACCTTGATTGCAATGGTTGAATTATCCTTCCATTATTTATTTGGAATGATTTTTTTCCTTAACAAATTCAAATTATTTGGATTTTGCTTATGATGATTTTTTTTTATGGGTTGGTTTTGTCTCCATGTAAATAATCTCTTTATTTATTTATATTATCTAGAGGCATCATGCAAAATGATTGTTAAAGTCAGAAATGACATAAGCAAAAGAGGAGGACCTCATTTTCTTATAATGATGTTTTTGGATACATTTATTTTTTCTCCAAAAATTTAAACTTTAGTCTAAAAGGAAAATGGATTATGATTTGCAGTGTTGGCTGCTTGGTTCAGAATGAAGTATCCACACGTTGCAATTGGAGCTTTAGCATCATCTGCTCCAATCCTCCATTTCATGGATTTGGTTTCACCATATGTCTTCACTAACATTGTCACACAAGACTTCAGGGTATTTTTCTCTCCCCAAACTATTTTTCTATGTTTAGTTACATGATTCATTTCATTCAAATACGTAATTCTAAATAAGGAAATAAATATTAAAACTTGCATGTGATTGGTTTAGCATATTTATATATATAGACAACCTAATTTATGAGAAAGTAATGTTAATTAAAAAAGTAATGCTAACTCAAAAAATGTGCATTTTTGTTTTTTCTTTTACTTTGTCTACTCACGGATTTCGTCTTCTCTTAAGTATTACTTAATTCATTAATTAACGACTTATTATATTTATATATAGTATGTTTTCACGTGCACCTCCCCTTAGCTTATGTCTATATATATGTTTATTCCTTTTAGTACAATTCCTTTATGTTTATTTGAGAAATAATAACATTTATTTTAAAATAAAATTATATATATGTTGTTTTTGTATATTATATTACAGAGTGAGAGTGAGCATTGTTACAATGTGATAAAAGGGTCTTGGAAGCTGATAGAAGAAACGGCCAAAAAACATGGAGGACTAGAATTACTAAAGAAATCATTCAGAATATGCAAGTGAGATCAATGAATTAATTAATTTTTTTTTTTTTGACAAAATTAATTTAATTTGAAAAGCAATTAATTTTTTTTTGGGTGCAATAGTAATAATGATATAGGAGCAGGTGCTTTGGAGGGTTGGCTTCAAACGGCATGGATTTATACGGCTATGACAGATTATCCAACACCATCTAATTTCTTGACTCCTATGCCAGCATATCCTGTGAAAAAGGTGCAAATAGTAATTCATATCGTCTTAAAATACTTTCACTTCAAATAAATTATATTTATTTTTGTGGTTGATTTTATTTGATGTCATGATACCACATATTTTTCTTTAAAAAGTACTATTATTAATTAATATTACAATAAATGTGTATGTGTGTGTGTTTGTTGGATGGGTTTGGAAATAAAACACCTTTAAATGTGTGATGGAGTGTGTTTTAAGTTTTGGTGACAACGTGACAATGAAGTTGCATATTAAGATTGGTTTTTAAATTAATTAAGTTGACAATAATTAAATGAAGTACATATTTTACATAAATATCATATTAATTTGAATTTTGGGCATATTTAGATGTGCGAGGCTATTGACAACTCAGTGACAGAAAATAATAATACATTAAGCAAGTTGTATGCTGCTGCAAATATCTACTACAACTATACTGGTACTGCTAAGTGCTTTGATTTATATGATAATTCTGATCCTCATGATCTTGGAGGGTGGCAATGGCAGGTATACGTAATCTATTGAATTCAAATTTAATTGCACAAATCATTATTCTCAATTTTTATTTAAATATATTCCACGGTCTATTTTACAGGCTCAAATAATACCGGGCTTTGTATTGGGCCCTGAACTGCCCACAAGATTAGAAAATCCTGTGACGAAATTCTTTTATTGAGCTAGCCTTATATTGTAGGGCTAAATAATTTTTTTCCCAAAAAAATAACTTTTAATTCCTATAAAATTTTAATTTTTAGTCTAATAAAAATTTAGAAGTCGTCTAATTTGTGAAAATATTTTTTATTTTTTAAAATGTGTGTTTATTTTACTTTAGAGATACTTGTCTTAAATGTCAAACATATATAATGATCTAATGATTGTGATTGACTAATAATATAATTTATAATAATATATATGAATTAAATCCGTGGATATTATTATACCACTAAAAATATAAACAATTATGCAAATGAGTTGAGAAGTTGAAGTTTTGTGCATACATTACAGGCATGTACGGAGATGATAATGCCCCTTGACTCAAACAATAAAGAAAGCATTTTCCCTGAATCTGAGTGGTCATACAAAGACAGGTCTTCATATTGCAAATTTGAATACAACGTTTTCCCAAGACCCAACTGGATTACATCAGAGTTTGGTGGCCATGTGGGTTATAATCACTACCTATATACATTGTTAATTTTTTTATTTGATATAATTAATTTTCAAGTTGCATATTAATGTTGATCTATTTTATGTTTTCTACAGGATATTGAGATAGTTCTCAAAAGATCTGCCAGTAACATTATATTTTTTAATGGTTTAAGAGACCCTTGGAGTGGTGGAGGGTAAAGCCTTAATTATCACTCTCTTTTATCATATTATTATTATTATAACCACACTACTTAACTAAGAGTTTTTTTGTTGCAGAGTGTTAAAGAATATATCAAAATCAATAGTTGCTTTAGTTGAGAAAGAAGGTTAGCTAATTAAATTTGCATATAATTTTTCTCCTTTAATTTTTCCAAATTTAATTGTTTCTCTCTATTTAATTATTCGCTTGTTATGTGGGTAGGAGCTCATCATGTGGACCTAAGGTTCTCAACTAAGGAAGATCCAAAGTGGCTTAAAGATGTAAGGAAACAAGAGGTAAAGATTATAGCAAGTTGGATCTCACAATACAATCAAGACTTAGCTACAATCAAATAGCGTGACATTAAGATATTGTTGCTTCAACTTATTGTGGCTAATATTTGGAGACGCTGATTAATTCTTAAGAAATGAAACAATAATAAATTGTTATAAAAAATCATCTATCTATTAATTGTGTATATATGGATATATAGCTAAAAGTCTAAAACTATAGCACAATTAAGGAGTGCAGTCTTTGGGCACTTATGCTAGGAATAACAGACCCAAAATCTACATAAAACTAGCGCACAAGATAATGCCATCACAAAACTCAAAAACTTTAAATATGATAAAAGCTCAAAGCTGAAAAAGACACAAAACACAGCACAAAGTATCACAACTTGACTTTTTTCTAACATTGACTCCACCGGTTGCACAAAATAATCAATTATCAAATCACAACCACGTCTATATTCATAATTAGTTTTAAAAAAATGGATGTTTACTCTATGATTTTTAATTAATTTATATAACTTTGGATTGAGTTGTCCATTTTTAACTCTGAATTAGATGTCTATATATATATATATATAGCATGGGTGAAGCCGTATAATTATTTTTTTTAACATCACTTGTTAAAATTCCCTAAGAGAAATTCTCATAAAAAATTGTTGAAAATAAAATTTAACAAAGAAGTTTGTGTATGTGAGTCAATTTTAGATTTGGGGCTTTCTATCTTGGGGTTAATTGTTAGAATAATTATTTAAAATTTAAATATATAATTATTCTCTATAAAATGTACGAAATTTGATTTTAATTTATGCAAAATAAATTTTTTAAGTCTCTAGAAAATGTCAACGTTTTTCGTTTTAATCTCTAATGCTTAATACTGTTAATTTTTTAATGGTTGAATAATTAATGACTTTAAATTTAGTCCTTGCAAAGTCCATGCAAAATAAATAAAAAATTTGTTTTAGTCTATGAAAAATACAAGAAATTTAATTTTAATCCCTACATA
>JBBPBP010000003.1:55112800-55128494 GCA_037974735.1 Cicer chorassanicum | reverse complement strand
TTAGGTTTGTGATTTTGTCATATAAATGCGACATTATTTTGTTTCTCATCTTATTGTGATATACGTTTGTCTTATATTGACATATTAACTTTCAACAATTACAGATTCAATCAATTATTTTAACGTCATTAACTTTATTGATACAAAGACATGATATTTTTGACACATTAATTTTGTCGCATTTATAGACAATTTGTTAATTTAAACTATTAACTATGTGTTGTGAGTTTATTTATATATTTATTATTTTTAATTTTAACAACCTTAAATTTTATATTATTATATTTTATTAATTTAAATAAATAAATATTGTTTTATAGTGTATATATATATAATTACTGTTTTTGTTGTCCGTACTTATGCATACTTTTTTGGGGGTACTTATGTATACCTCGGGTAAGATGACATAATGAGCGTTGTTTGTATTTAGAACATGAAAATAACAAAGCCCAACAACCTCTATAATTATGCTTGTGCCTCCAACATGTACTTAAACTAAAACAAAACATTTCAATCTTTTGTAGGGTAGGAAAGGGTGTCTCAACGAATCTACCTGGAAACTTACTTAGGTAAGTTTTTGTCTCCAATTCATACAAAAGACATAATCTAACTATTAAATATATTTATAAGGAAAACAATAGGACCAGTTTTGTTCTCTAATTGGACAAATCAAATCTCATTACTCTCTTTGTTGTTAATTAAGAGTACCCTTTCAATTTAATTCGATAATAATAACTTGCTTAATTTTGAAAACTAGGAATGGGCACACACCAATAATGAAGTCAGGCACGTGACACAATTACTATTCTATTTCTCTCATATCCCCAAAGATAATACAATACATTTTGTAGAGACTTGAATGAATCAAACCATGTAATGTACATTCATATGTACAGATACAAAATAAATTGGAGAACCTGGACCACCCCTTTGCCTTTATTAGTTTTCTCAAAATTAGTCACCAAAAATAACAAGTTTTCTTAAATTAATTAAGGACGGATCCATACCAGAATTTATAGGCATAGACCAAACAATATTATTGAAAAAAGAAAAACATGACACATTCAAGAAAAAATAAATATTTAAAACATGATGTCCGTTTACCTTGTCGCCTCATCTGAAATATGTGGCGTTATCAGATTGATTTTAAAAAAATAATAATATAAGTGAAAATAGCATACACTCTGGCGATGCAAATTAATTTTACACTATGAATATACCTTTATTAAACTCATAATATAATATACACATTACACCACTGTTTGTGGCAAAATGAGAGACGGAATTTGCAAATAAAAAGTTTTATAATTATGTAACAAAAAAAAATTTGTATAATTATTGGTATATTGGGCGCCGGCCTTTGGATTGGATTGGGATTAAATTATGAAGTAGATTATAATTAAGGACTATAGTACTGATGTGAGGATTGTAACATGATTTAATGAATTTGATTTTATAAGATTGATTATAAAATATGATAATTATTTATCTGTAGACTCCATCTATTTTTTTGAAGAAAAAAAAGGTACAAATTTTCTGCACCAAGTGTTTCATAATTAATCCTCAAACCACACTTGAAAAATATTAAGACTTCAAAATGTGATTTGGGTGTTGGCGTGTTGCAACTTGCAAATTAACGTATGGTCAGAAATTAACATTTTTTTTTAAAGGAATTGACATTTCAATTAGTGCGAAAACTTGTTGAGGCCAGGTTGAATTGAAAGGACCCATCACTTGATTTGTTAGCCAATTTACTATTACATGTTAGTTAATCTCTCATTTCTTTGTCAAGATTCATTCACTATAAACATACCCGTTCGGTCCAATTCATTAATCAATAGTTTCATTTTTATAATCTTTTATACAATTTCTCACTTAGAAGTGATACAAGTGTACAGCTTTGGTGAACCCATATAAATATCACATCGTCATTATTAATTAATATTATTTTCACATATTATCTATATTTATATTAAATATAAAAGGAATATTAAATTTCAGCAAGACTTTTTTATTTCTAATTTTACCTTTCACTTAACATATTTTATTTATAATTTTAATTTTCTTTATTTAATTAAAGAATCATTTTTTAAAAAAAGAACAACAATACCTTTATATAAAATCATATTAATTTTTTGTGCAACATTTTTTTTCTTTCAAATTTATAGTTTATTTAAATTATTTTGGCTAAAATTTTATTTTTTTCATGTCAATCAAATCAAATTTGTTTGAGAGAATCTAAATTTTAATTCTAATTAAAATAATTCTTCAACGAATTTTATTTAGCTTTCAACCGAATTTTGAATTACTAGAGTTCAATTTTCGTAAAAACCAAAAACAAAAATCAAATTTATATAACCTCTATTATTTTTAGGATAAACCACTATTTTAATCCATGAAAGTATATGATACTTTTATTTTGGCCTACGACTCAGCAAAATATTCAAATTAATTATCAAATCATCAAAATAGTCATTGAAACATATACTTACTATTATAAAAGTCCTAGAAAAATACAGTTTACTATTAAAATAGTTTATAATCGTTACAATATTAGAGATTAAACTCAACGATATTCTGACGATTTGATAATTAATTTGAGATTTTTACTAATACTAAAATAACATTGCAATATAATCTTAACACCGAGTATAATCTTAACTAAAATAGTAATCTACAGATATTTTTATCAATAAAAACAGATAAACTTAAACATCATTAGCAAGTGCAAGTTGGTAAATATATTAGAGTATAATTTAATATAGAAGCAACACACACGATAATCTTAACACCGAGTTTGCACATAAACAAATACTACTATATATATATATAGTACTCAACATACCCACATAAAAATATAAATACTCCTTTCTTCCTCACGTATAGTTACTATAGTAACCAACAGACACATAACCTTAAAACTTTCAAAAACACTCTTCAAAAAAAAAAATGTCAAAAACAACGCTATGGTGGAGTCAACAAAAACAACAAGACGAAGAAGAAAACGAAAACGACGTCGTTTTAGAGGAGACAAACACAGCAACACACGAAGAAGAGAAAGAAGCGATGTTCGAGAAACCGTTAACACCAAGCGACGTTGGGAAACTAAACCGACTCGTGATACCGAAACAACACGCGGAACGTTATTTCCCACTCGACTCAGAGGAAATAAAAGGTTTGTTACTGAGTTTCGAAGACGAGTCAGGTAAGTGTTGGAGGTTCCGTTATTCGTATTGGAACAGTAGTCAGAGTTATGTTCTAACCAAAGGTTGGAGTCGTTATGTTAAGGATAAGCGTCTCGATGCTGGCGACGTCGTTTTGTTTCATAGACACCGTTCTTGTCCGAAGCGTTTTTTTATTTCTTGGAGGCGCCGTAATAATAGTTTCTCTACTACACCACCGGCTCATGTTAGCGGAAGACCACTTTGTGATGCTAATGGGAATATTTCTCTTGGGTGGTCCAGAGGATTTTATCCTGCGCATCCTTATCCTACGCATCATCAAACCGTCTCATACCATGCAGGTTTTTACCTCTCTTTTTTTAATGTAAATAATGTCTTCTTTACACATTCATCTTTTAATTTATGATCCTTATAATCAAATTCAACCTCATTTTCTTTTTTGTAATTTACCTTAAATGTAAGCAATTTTGCATCAATTTTAGTTAACGTTGCTTATATTTATAGTCGAAAGTATTATATACTCCGTATCAAAATCTAACATCTTTTTTAATCTATTTTTACTGAGATAACTAATTTTCACTATAATAAGAAATGTGACGTGGTAGCATTTTTTGCATGTTTCAAAAAATTATATATATGGTTGTGTATCACATTAATTGGAATAAGAATCATATCTATGAGGGTCTAGAGATTTATACTCATAAAGTAAAAATTGTGTCTATTTTGTTTTTTTTAGGAAATGAAGACTTCGATTCCTATAATTACTACAAATGGACTCAATTATATAAGAAAAATAATTAATTATACACATTAAAAATCATAGTTTATTGCATTTAATTTTTTTGACACAATAAAAAAATATTGAAATTAATGTTTGTTTATATTTCGAAGCATGAGCGTATTCATTTATCAATTTTTATTTTATTTAAAAAAAAAATGTATCTTCCAGATATTTGGGACTAAGAGGAATGAGGGTGTTATACCATGTTGTTTATAAAATTCAGAAGAATATATTATAGTCTATAGATCTAAAGCGAGTGGCGTGAAGCTACGCGCGCCCGCTTTTGTCGAATTCAACGTGGTAAAAATAAATTAACGTTTTCAACAAGAAAAGGTTGCGGGACATTTAAATTTTGTTTGTTTGGCTTGTTGGGTCTTCGTCAAAAGAAATTTGAATGCATTATTTTCCGTATTTATTTATACAATATATTTGGTTATGTTGAATTTTGAAAATGAAAGTATGGGCATTTGCACGTGTTGTAATGTGACAGGTGGAGGGTCCCAAAGTCAGAGCCCAAGCACAGCTTGTGGAAATAGTTCGAGTTCGAGTACTTACAGGGTGCTAAGGCTGTTTGGAGTGAACGTGGAATGCCAGCTTGATAATAATATTAATGATTCCGAAACTTTGACACCTGAATGCGCTTATAACATGTCATTAGCACAAGGTACAGCTACCCCACAATTCTACCACCACCGTCAACCTTCATATAACTCTTCATCCAACCATCACATGCTACGTCAACAACCATATTAGAATTAATTAGTGACACTTAATTATAAGAAGACATGCTCCCTCTCTCCTAACTAGATTCTCTCTCTAAGCTTTAGGGTTAAGGTATCCGTTTATTAATTAATTTTAATTATTATAACTAATGACTATGTCATTAACATGATCAATTGATGAAAGGAAAGTGTTGTTTATTATTATAAGGATATTTAGGTTCACGTTGAAGATTGTAGAGGATCTTTCTTGTCTTAAATTCAGGAGATGCATGTAAATGGAAATAGCTTGTTTATTTCTTTCATGAGATTTTCTTGTTCCCTATCAATCAGGCAAATATTAATTACTCTATCTCCACTATACTAAGGTGTGAATGCGCCAGAAGGGACATATAGACTTTGATTCTTAATGATTTATTATTTATTTAAGATTAAAACAATTGATTTATTTGTAAAAAAAGTTGTTTTAGAATAATTAATTATTTCAATTTTTAATGTACTGTAGCATTTATCGATAATAAGTTAATATTTAACAAAGATAATTTGTTAAAAATAATATTTTTTTTTAAATGTGTAAAATAATTGACTCGATTATTTTTAAATGGAGAGTATATTATATAAGGAACCTGGCGCAGTTTGAAAACGGTGTGTGTATGCATAAACAAGTTAAACTAAAGACATAAATTTCGTTACTTTAATTTGGGTCATGTGATATTTAATCACTATTGTTAATTCATTAAATTGATTCCGCTTCTTTCATCAATTACGCTAAGAATGCAAATTCATTTTTTCCTATGGTTTCCTTTTTTATATACCATGGAACTTGATTTATAAATTATAGGGATAATTCCATTTTTATTTTGCCCACCTTGAATCGACACATAATTGGAAGTAGGATGATGATAATAATAATTACTAGATAGTATAATCCACAAAAGACCTCCGACAGAAACGGTGGAAGAAAAACGATAAAACCACAATTTAAAATCCGACAAATCAAATATCTCTTTTGTTGAGCACACAATTGATGAAACTCAACAAAATACTTTTACATGAATTCTAAGCCATCCCTAAACCAACTACTACCTTGTTTGTGGGGCCTCAAAAGAGCCTTGTAATTAAATATCATCATTGAAAAAAACATAATGAATTTCATGTTTAAAGGTACCTTTTCCGGCAACATATGGTCGAACTCGATCTAAATCTTTCCAGAGGCAAACTCATCAAGCATGTTAGTCAACAAACTAGGTTAGGCTTTCCATTGTCGTAAAGGTATTCATCCTAATTAGTATCTCTTCAGGTCACTCTCAAGTAGTTTATCCCTCTTCAGAATCCCGACACTGCATAGTTTTCCTTAACTTCAGGGATCTCTTTCCCAATTAATTTTACCACCTCTTTCCTATCAAGGAAAAGTTTTCATTTGATCCTTCCTTCGATCTATACAAAAAATAAAAGTGAAAATTCAGTTTAGTGCTGCAGAAAAGAATCTACAAATAGTGTTTTGAGAAATACAAAATCAAGGAACATTAGTCTTTCTATTTAAAATTGTTTTGGATGTTTATATGCGATACTATTTGTAGATTTTTTAATCTAAGTGACTAGATTGAGTGTCACATTTTTTCTAAGGGGAATTAAAATATCTTCTTTACTCAACAATTCTACATTAATTTTCTTCTACAAAAGTTCCAACCTAAACAAATTTTAATACCTCTTTCCATGATAATAAATTGATGGTAAAAATGTATGAATTAAGTTGAAACATGCATCCTTAAGAAAGCACTTATATCATGTATAATATCAATATTCTAAATGATAAAATTTGATGAGCACTTGATTGCATTGAGAAAAACTCCTTAGAAAAATAAACAATAACATGCACAAAATTACCGACAACTAAAATAATAAACGGTTTGAAAACCTTTATGAATATTTAAATAGAAACTGTTATCTACTCATAATAATTTTAAACATTAACCGATCAACAATTTGTTTCTTCCATTTATTTATTATATTAAGATCGATGAGTTATCTCAATTTCGAGAGAAATTAAAATATTGCAATCGGTGATGAATAAAATTATCAAAATAAAGTATGACAAATTTATTTTATTCATATGAAAATAACATTAATTATTATTTTTTATTATTGTTTAATTGTAAAGAGATTACTTTTGGCCTTTTGGGCAAAATCCCACATTTCATGGGGTGTGTCATAAAGTGTATTAATTTTTTTAATCTGTAGTGTAAAAAAAAATAGTGGCAGGAATTATCAGAGAGTGGATATGGGATTGCAACAGGTTTTCAACCAAATAAGAAATCATCAAAGACAGAGACAGGTAGATACGACATCCCAAGAATTGACTCAAATTAACCCACTTGTCAGGTCCCTCCCCCTCAAACCCTGCCTAAAAGGGAAAGATAAAATAAATGATGTAGAGGCAGAAAGAGAAAGAGTAGAAAAACTAGGATGGATAGAAAATAAACGAAATCCCTGAATTTCATACCAAACTTTCACACCAAAAGAGTAGCAATGAGTAAACCAAAGGAAGGTGGGGTGAGTAGTGATGGGAAAAGAAAAGAGACTACACCAAGAGGGCAGATAAGAAACAGAGGGTAAGGTGGTAAAGGTATGGAGAGGCAGTGTAGGACCCACAAAGAAAAGCTATATGATGTCATCACAGTGCCTAAATGGAGAATTTTAGGCCTTTGGAAATCAGAAATGAGGAATCAATTTTCTACTGTTGGGATTCTGCCTGAAGATTTTTCACAAAGGCTCATCATAATATAGACATGGGAGGAGGTAAGACATATTGTTGCTCTGCCAGTGTAGTGATTGTGTGCTTCTATTTGGCGTTGGTGGGTTAAAGTGAGTGAGTGGGTGGACTTGACTTGACTTGAAATATCACACAATCAAATACGTATACTCTAGTAGTAACCAATAATAAGCAATAATAATCAATAGGTGAACCAACGCAAACCACATGCTACAATATGATTCCAGCTCAGAAAAGTTTGCACTCCCATCTCATACTCTCAGTAGCAGTTCACTGTTACTCACGATTTTTCGCCTTTTTTTTTCTGCAATTTAAAATTAACGAGATTTTGTATTTCATGGTCATTGAATCCGGTGAATTTGAGACCAAGGACTTAAGTCAACTGTTCATCTACTTCCACTACCAATTAAGAAAGTTATAGATTTGTTGCTAAAAAAAATGTTTTTGGGTAATCATTCCTAAAGGGGATACTTTTGGTAATATGCTTACTGCTGACCCAATGTTCTGAATTTTGTCTATATACAAATTTTACCTAGTGTAATGACAAGGTGGTGTTTTATCTGTTGCTTATTTTTCATTTGTAATCACTTAATGAGAATTTAAACATGTGAATGAAAATCGAGTAAAAAATGGGGAGGGTTTTAGACAATTAAATTTGGGCATGTCAACAGGCCATGGTCCCCACTCTGTATTGGCCAGACCTGCTTTTTATGGTCTGTTGTAGCAGTTGTAGGTTTTTGTAAACTACAAACTGCACGCAATGAAAGAAAAGGGAAGAAAGAACGTTTACCATATAACTGACTAAGGTAAAATGTTTAAACAAATATGGAAAAATGGAAAATAAGACCTCAAACCAAGAAAGAGACAAATATATCCCTAAAGAGAAAGCAAGCAACACAGTATATCACTCAAGGCTACAATGAATAATCTTTTAGTCTTATCCAACCCTAACGTTATGTTTGTTTCAATAGACAATGGGAAGAGAAAAAGAAAGACAATAAAAGTATACAATAAAAATTATCTATTTTCTTTCTTCCCATTTTTCCATCCAACTAAGCAAGCTTCTATCCAAAACTAACATTAATTTCTCCAATTACTTACCCCTTACCCCTCTCTATTAACTCCCCCAATATATATATAAAGGTAAAAGATATACATTTTCAATATAAAACTATTTTATATTAACATCCAATAAAAATTAATTATTTGATCACATCATTCCACTTTTGTAAAGATAATTTATGATATTGAAAGAAAAAAAAGTGATATCTCATTAGATGACGGTATAAGGTGTAAATTCATTAAACTATATATATAAAAATCTATTTCTTACATTATAATAATTGAACAACAGTAAAAATAACACTCGAAGTAGGGGGTGGATTCCCTCTAGTGCAGTTAGCAATTCCCTCGTGTTTTCTCGTGTTTAGTAATCTACGACCTTAATTTATACATTTAATATTCTAAATTCTCTATCTTTAATTTTTGTATAGCCTAGATTTTACTGGACTCTCAATTCACGGGAGAGTATCCTGTCCCCTCAAAGTAGTGTATAGGAAGTTTATTCTTTTACTTGTTGGCTGACAAACGAGATGGGCATAAGAATGAGTGAAGGGGTTTTAGTCCGCTTGGGTTGATTGATTTTCACCACAAAACCTAAGTCTGCAAACGCCGTACAAGTTATTTTTTTTTTCACATTTTATTCCTTCCCTTATCTCTCTCCAACACAGTGGTGATATGGCTTCAAGGCAAAAAAAAAAAATTCCAAATTTCGGGTACAACTTACAAAACTGAGGTATACCATCAGGTGAAGAACACTTTTACTGACTGAAGTTTTAGCTGTGGTACAAACCTGCTTGTATAGACTACAAGTAGGTGTTGCCAAAATGAGGACGTGACCCGTCAATGAGGTGCTTTTGATCAATGATTCATTGCACTGAATTACTAAAGCTCACCAAGTTCAAAGTCCTAGCCCTTGAATCCCCCCACAAATAAAGAGGAAAACGAATAATCCAACAATGTTTGAGGACCCAGAGGAGAGAAGAGCTTCAACTAATTACTGTGTTTAAACAGTGGCTTCATCAAAGCTTTTAGCTTCAATCAAGTTAGTGCAGAATAATTATGTAAAAGAACGACAGGAGTGCCGAATACCTTTATGTGTAATCAAATACTGTCATGTGATTATTAGGGGCCCATAAAGATTAACATAACAGGCCCATTGTGCTCTGCTAGAGAAGGAGTCCAATGTTTCTCAGTCACCAGCTCTTCAAGTGGGAGGGTCCTCAGATGTGTGGTGTTTGGCATTAGCCTCCACATAATGGCCAATCAAGGAAATGAAAGGATTTGACCTGTAGAGTGGTACAGTTATGATTAGTACAGCGCAGATAACCTAAAAAAGGGAAAAACTTGTAGAGCAATACTGTGCGAGTGTATCTCGTTACTTCCCATTATGCAAGTCATTTCAGTCAGCTCAACCTCCACAATAAAGCTAAAACTATTCAACCAGCATCTCGTGGCCCAATTTGTCTTCCACATACTTGTGCAGAAGATGGCATCTTGAGGTAGAAGTACTACCTCGCAATCTCAAGCTGATAATTCAGCACACCTGTAGCCAGAAAATCTTGTAGAATTCAACCTAGAACTAGCATTAGCCAAGGATACCATACAACCCAATCCAGAATCATTCATATGAAAGCTCACCTTATATCATATTTAAGCAGTGCATTCATATGTTGATGAATGAATATTTGAATTTTTACTGTGACTCTTTTACTATCCTTCCATGAGAAGAGATAGGGGAGAATGAAATTAAGAGCCCCCTTAGCAACGTGTTCATATATAATAGCTAAGCTTAGCAACCATTGACTACAAGATCAAAATCACAATGTAAAGATGTAAATATACCATTTGGTGTAGCTGCTAAAAGAATCATGGCATCAACTTATGATAATTCTACCATTTTCTGAACAAATATACAATTAGCATCACAAATAAGCACATACATGACAACTTAAAACTTTGTAAAACAAAATATTTCAAAAACAAAACTTGGTGCTACCACAGGATATTTAGTAAACCCCAATACACTATTTTGCAATATCCAATTATATCTGTTCAGTGCAATGTACATTCAAACCCTTGAATTAACAGGGACATACTCTAATTTCTGCAAAGTTGCAGCCTGATTCTAGATGACCTGCAGGTCTGCTGGAGAAGAAATTCAAGTTGATTTTTTTGATACATCAGCATCTTCTTCAGTTTTGGAATTTTCTTTCTTCTCCATTACTTGCTGAACACCCTCTTGGTATCCCTGTATAAAACTCTTCATAGCATCTCTGTATGAGGAAGCTCTGGTCATATACACACGCTGCAAAGCGGGTCTGAGAGTCTCCATTCCCCCTCTAGCAGCAACAGCTGTATATTACCCATTAAAAGATACATATGGATGGTCAAAATCACTGTCACAAACTTAATATTCAACGCAATGATAGGGAAACTTAACCAGAAAAAATATCAAGAAAAAAAAATAAAAAAAAAAATAAAGGAGAGGGGTTATAAACCACAAGAGTCGCCATATCAATAAAACCTAAAAACAGAGTTTTGCTTCAATAGCAAGAAAAGAGAGTTTTACTCCGGGCTTGAAGTCAAGGGGTGGTGCACTAGGTTTTAATTACAATTAAAAACACGTGGTTGCAATTATATTGTAGTCCTTACAATTAGATGTGGATTTGAGTTGCAGTCTCTACTCTATTCAACAAATGTTTACAATATGCAATGATCATAGCCCTAACTAAACACAAAAACAACTAACTAGTAACTACTAGCAATTAACTCTCCTAATCTAAGTCCTAACAATAAATCCCCTCAAAAACAATCTATTCAAAACCCTTTTGTTGTCTTCGGCTTTTGAATGACACAGGTCTTATTGAAAGGGCTTGCATTAGGGATTGTATGCACTCCAGACACTGTGATAGGACACTAGATATTGGGCCTTGGCCCAATAGATAGGTTGATTAGAGAATAAGAGTTAGTATATTCACTGACTTTATGGAATTCTGTTACAGATTTCTGTTATAAAAGAGAGGGAAGGGTAGTTAGAAAAGCATTGAGGAAGATATTGTTAGGCAGTTAGGAGAGTCTCTCTCTGGATTAGGAGCAGATTATGCTCTGGTAGGAGATCTTGGAACTCTGGTTGTTTTCCTTTTCTTGCTGATTTCACCATTGTAGAGCTTGCTGCTCATCACTTTCATTCAATAAAATACCATTTTTATTCTGTAAATTCTGGTTTCTATCACACTGCAACAAATGTTGCAAAGGACTCTCGTGGGACTGTAGATCAGGAATGCACGATCTTCCGTACACTTCCCACCGACAGTCTTGGGTTGAATCCCAGTGGCCGGGGATTTTAGTGGTGGTGTAGGGGCATTTGAGAGTTGAGTTCTTTGGGTTGCTCTGTTCTTCGTGCGTGACTTCTGATTTGACAGCTTCGAAGACGACACAAGGCTGATCAGAATCTTGAGACCAATAATCTGTCTTGTCACCACCACGCTTTCAACTTCTCACCGTCCTTTGCCTTGTCACCTATTACAAACCGTATTTCTCGAGAATCTTGAGAACTTTTAATGCCGGTCCAAACTTGTTTGGCAATGTAGTAATTATGTTGTCCCCTCCTAAAGCCTTCCACCCTTGTTCTGCTGTTGAGCAACCCACTAATGTCACATCTCGTTCTACCTTGTCCTCGTCACACCTGCTCGTTTCAGTATCGTCTCAAGTCTTCCTGCTCTTGTTGACCGAGAGCTCTTTTTTGAAAGAGGTGTCTTCTCCTTAAATTCCAAAAAGCAATACTTTGATTTCTCGCATGTGTAGTAGTTTTCCCTATGTGACCCACTTGCATTAAACAACCGATTTGCTTCCTTTTCTGTTGTGCTTTTTCGTCAACATCTGTTACCCTTCTTGAACTTGATCTATGGTTCTTGATTGCCAAATCTTCTGGATCAGATCTGTTGAGAATGATTCCCAGACTAATTTTGAGTCCTCCTCCTGACACCAAAAACTGAACCAACACATGGCTTTTCCCTCTATGCTCATGAAAGCCCATTTCAACTTATCGAACCCATGAATTTCTAGCTCCTCAAAGAACCTTTGAGCCCTTGCAATCCATCCAACAGGATTGTGTTGGAACTGGTTAGTACATAATTGAAATGGGAGAACTGAATTCTTTATTGAATTTAAACAGAATGCGAGTTTACAATTCTGTTTGGACAGAATTGATAAACGATTACAAGAATATCCACTCCAAGAATTTGAGAGCTTGGTCTCTCCCTTCCCAATAACCACTCAGAAATTTCCTGCCTTCCTTTTTCTAATTTCCTACTTTTAATTGCTCCATAACTGCTCTAGAACGGCAGTTACTGCCTGATTTACAACTTAAATTAACACAATAACTGCCTAAATAAAAAATAACTGCAATATAAATTCAGTTCCCACTTAAAATTCTAACTCTTGACCCTCCTCTTATAATATTTAGTTATAAGAGGCCTAACAGATTGGTCCCTAAAAATTTGCCAATTTCACCTTCTTGGCCCACCAGTCCTCCATTTCCATGAACATTGACACTGAGTCGAATCCGGCAGGTTGGACCAATTGTTAGGAACCCTTGGATTCGGAGGAATTAGAGGAAGAGCACTTTTATTTAGATAAGAGTAGAAAGAATAAGAGAGAATTCTCTCTTCCAAGGGTTTCCACTTCACAATAAAGTCTATACCCTATTCAACAAATGTCTACAATATTCAATGATAACCTATTCTAACTACATAACACCATTGTACTTCAATACAATATTTAATCTTAATATTAAGAAGCCATTGATTCCAAACGGCATAACAGAATTAAACCAGAGCATGAGACAGTACCAAGATCCTCCAGTGTTGAGGGTTCTTTATCTTTAGTTGTTTTCTTTTTAGCATTACGTTCATCAATCATTTCATCTGTCTTATAATCATTTGGCCGAAGATCAGGACCAATGTCGCGAACCCAGCTAGCAGCATAAAGCTTAGCAGCTCTCTTCAAAACCTGAAGATTGAATGTGAGATAACAGAGTAACTCGAAAAGATGGAAGTGGAAAGCATTTATTATTAATGGAAATGGAAAAGAGCATACCCAGATACGCTGCTCCCAGGTCAATTTGCGGCGCTTTTTGAGGTTAGGAGGATCGGGCAAAGAGGACGGAAAAGCAATTTCTTTGAGATCATAGCGTATGTAGTCGTAAAGCTTCCTACACACAACCCTCACTTTCATTTTGCACCTCCAAAACTAGCAACTAGCAGCAACAAAGCAGCGAGATGGTTAGAAGGAAAAATGAGACAATTGGCTCAACTGAATCATTGGTCAAAGACTCCTTATACAAAAAATTGGAAAACTAAATGAATAAAATAACAACACCTTTAATCCTTTAATGTTTTTAAATTACAATTAGTTTTCAAATTATTCAAAATTAGGTCATGTTCCAATGGATCACATCACCTGATCTCTATTTACTAATTCTAAAAAGTTCATAACAGCATATAAATTTCAAACTTTATAAAATCATAAAAAGAAAATTATTCAAAAAATAATCATAAAAAATTCATATTATACCTTAAAAAATCCCAATATCTTTCACAAAACACATTAATATGATTTCACAAGCTCACTCTTCAAATTCAAAACCATGAACATGACATAAGTACCTAACTAAACAAGTAAGGTTTCACATAACAAAAGTTCACAAATAAGTTCTAAAAACATAATTAAATAGAACTGGATTTATAATTTGATTGCAACACAAGCTCAAAAACAACAAAACTACAATAATCCAGAACTTATTTATGCCCAAAGAGTCAAAGTTGTGCCTAATTTGAACACTCTTTCCTTGTCAGAGAAATCAGAACATTCCTCAACATAATATTGCCATTCTAAGATCATAAAATCCATAAAGGTCAAATAAAGTTATAAAGTCCCATCTAATATTCACAATATAAACCACTAAAACAGCCACTATCTAGAATCTTATGGAGAGAAGAATATAAACAAAAAAAAAACTATTTATCTAATGAGTTGAATAGATAGTGTGTAAAATTGTACTAACCAAACCCAGCATGGTTAACGCATGCCCTGTCTCTTTGGTCCTAGCTAACAATCAA
This sequence comes from Cicer chorassanicum, assembly GCA_037974735.1. Lineage (NCBI taxonomy): Eukaryota > Viridiplantae > Streptophyta > Magnoliopsida > Fabales > Fabaceae > Cicer > Cicer chorassanicum. The sequence goes on along the minus strand of JBBPBP010000003.1, from coordinate 55,113,858 downwards.
ACAATTTTTTTCCAATTTCAACAATCACTGTTTCTGTTGGCAAGGTTAGGTCATTCCATTTAAACAGACCTAAATTACCTGCAATATACATCTAATTATAGTGATTGTCATATTAATATTATGCATAAGCTTTATTGAGAGCATGAGTTTGAAAGGAAAAAGTAAGCAATAATTGATTTTATAGAAATTTGAACATATTAAGATCACTTGAAGCAATTCGAGAACAATAAAATCCAGCAATCCAAAAACCCTAGGTCAATGTTCGTTCGCAATGTTAGCAATAGCATCATCAAATTTACTCAGTAATGTTACAAGGTACTAAAGGATTAAGACTTTGAATTAAAAGCATAACTAACATTAAGTGTGTAGCAGAGAGCAAACAGAAAGGCAGAACCACGATTGCGACGGGAGCAGAGGACGCTGCGTAACCGCTCTTCAGTGTGCCTTATTGCTTGTTAAACGTGACTTGCCTCTCTTACAATGTTCTTTGGTTTCAAAATGATTAACTCGTTTTTTTTATACATTTTTTTTCTAAGAGAGTTGGTGTCTCAGGAAAATGCGTATATTATATTATTATAAACTCATCATTTTTTTACGGGATTATTTTATTTTATTTTTGATAAAGTTTCCGGGATTATATTTTTTTACTCACTTCTTTTTACGGTATTATAAACTTATAATTTCTATGCTTATATATTAAAATGCAACTCATAAACTTATTAAATTTTAAGTTTGTATGCTATAATATGCATTTTTTTGAATAACTTTATTTTTTTGCTGATTTTATATAACTATATATAAATTTGATAATTTAACATAACTTTTAATAATTATTTAAAATGAAAATGAGATATTTAGGTTTAAATACAAAAAAATTCTTTTAGATAATTTAACAATCAAAAGTAATTTTGATTCAAACACAATATCAACTCATAAAAATTACTTTTATATAAATATACCTACACAAAAATTAATTTATTTTTAATTCAATTTTAACTAAAATCATTTTTTGCAGATTAGAATCACGTCTAATTTTATTATAGTGGTGTTTGATTCTA
>JBBPBP010000003.1:55053628-55112620 GCA_037974735.1 Cicer chorassanicum | reverse complement strand
AGTAATACTTATTTTTCTTTTTAAAAATTTAATATTTTTTTGGTCTTACTAATACTTATTTAATTAACGTCAATATATACACATTTGAGTTAAGGTTTGTATTAATTATTTTTTAAAGATTAATTCTTTAGAAATTATGTCACTCAAATGAAAATAATATATTATTTTAAATTCACATATTGAAACCTATTTTGTAATTATACATTTAGAAATAATTTTGATCCTATTTTAAACAACAATAATTTAATAAATATATCAATTTTACGTTCATACATCTAAACATAAATCAATTTATTTTTAATTAAAATTAAAAATTAATTCGATCAAAATCAATTTAATCAAATTTGTCACAATAAAACCAAATCACACTTAATTGTTTCTGTAAAAAAATGATGAAATAAAAACAAAACTATCTCGTTTCTTTGTATTTTTAAAAAACAATTGGTAAACTGTCTCATAGCTCATATAGACTAGAGTTTGTTTTGGCATGTTACCCAACAAACAATGTTATGAAGCCATATCATTATTTTATATTTAATTAATTTTTTAAATCATTTAAATTTTGAGTCTTGCTTTAGAGGCATGGTCCAACTAAACTTATGAATAACTAAAAATTTACTATAAAAAATTATACAAATATTGAACGAAAAATTAAATCGAAATTTGAGAAATTGTTTTATTAAAAACATTTAGTTAAAGGAATGGTATCAATTTAAGGTAAGAAATACTTTAGGATTTAGAACTTCTTCGAGAAATTATATTTACATTCCTTCAATGTGATCATCACATATTCCAAGTATTGGGTCCTACAGGACTGTAGTGAATTGGTGCTCATCTGGAATGCCAGACACGTGGAATGAATTTATCTATGTCAAAATTGGTTTCAAAAAATTAGGGATTGATAAAGAATGTTAATCCCAAGTTGTATACCCCACAAAGAATGATAACTTTGCTAGTGATGACACACATAAATCTGCACCCGCTTTCTTTCTGCTCAATTAACTTCATCTACTTCCTCGTCTGAGTCCACATCACTGGTTGTCATTTGTTTCATTTTCTCAAGCTGCCTCAAGATATCCAACCTTTCGGGTGCATAAGTGGATGGAATCTGTCAGAAAGAAGACACATCAAACTCCTACAATTTGATGATTGGAGAATTAATTTCTGGAAAGGAGATCTAACAAAAAAGCAGACAAATCAGAATTACATACCAGAGCTGGTACATATTTCTTAATAGCAGCCAACATGGCTGCATGCCCAACAGCAGTAACCTGTAGGAAATTAATGTTGCCCTACTTAGAACATCATACTAGACAAAAAGCTTAGAAAAAGAACCACATGTAACGGATACTCAAAATATAACAAATATAAGTATATGAAAGAGTAAGAAGTTTGTATTGCTTTCCATTCTTCTCATTTCTCTTCTATATTGTATAACTCTAAATTACTCCCACAACCGTACATCACTGGTAAGAACGAAAAAAATTATATTTATAGGTAGCGCAAAGTTATATGGGAAACATGACTGTGCCAAATATGGAAGTGTCAAACCCACTAGGGAAATTATGCAGTAGCTGGAATCTCTCAATCGTATGACAATAGATGCTATAATAACTCTCAACTGTTATGAAATAGGATAGGATGTTTAGGTCATGCCTTTGAAGTAAAAGTTTCCCTGTTAATATTGTCACACAAATCGTTAAATTATAGCATAGCCTTTTTTGTCATGTCTATTGTTCAGAGATTGGTGCAGAGTACAAGCAGTTCAGAGAGAGGTGGAAAGCATAAAGAGTAGAAGATGAGAGTTGAGGGAGAGAAGGGCTTTGCGGAAGGAGGCATTGAGGATAGAAAGAAAATGTAGGGTAGTTTTTACTTTTGGACGTCGGATATGAGACAAAAAGTTGTTTCGTGGGTAACAAATTTAGACTGTACTTTAACTTTTGTTTTTTTTGTTTTGCCCATGACCATTTTCAATATAAACATGCAGCAAATGATTTTGTACTGCACAAGTTTCATTTTTCAGCAAATGTCACTTTCTAAATAATGTGCCAAAGAAAAATATTTATGGAAACCTAAACCAAAATTTTTCACGTGTCATATCGCAAAGAACAAAAACAACATATTTAGCCTAACTTAAAGTTTTAAAAACATGCGAACTCACCGGAAGAAGCATTAAAACTCCAATTGGAATAACCGAAGCCATGTCAGTAAAGGTTCTCTTGAGTGTTTTCTTCTCTTTCTCAGTCAATTCATCTCCAATCAAGGTTCTTCTAAGTAAACCCATGGCAGCAGCAGCATCAATAGCTAGAAGTTGAGTTCCTTGCCAAACATCCTGCTTATTGAGTGTCAGAACTCAGACATTAGAGACAAGAAACAAATATGGGTCAAGGAGGTCATTGCCAATATTATCATTGCCTTTTAGAATTAGAAATTGGGGGAGGGAGGAATTGAATTGTCAGATTCATCTGATCAATGTGATGATGCAGCAGATGAATTCATACTCTATCTAAAATGTTTCCAGGAAAGAAAAGTTTTAAGACTATGTCATACTCTTCCTGTTTCCTGTAGCTTGCTAAAATATTTTTTTATGATATTTCCTTCCTTCTGAACCTGGACCATCTGAACAACTCCAACATCATCACTATAACGAGCATCACCATCCATAAGCACCAACTCCTGTAAAGTTAATATTCAAGGCTCGATCTAAAAAAAAATTCCAGGGTTATAAGTAGATTATAACAAGGTAATCAATTAAAATAAGTAGGTCAAGTCAAATTAAAAAATAAATGCAGAGGAATGAATGCCTTCACAGTTAAATTTTGAAATCGCACACGTCCCTTATGAATTGTACCACTCGCAGATAGAGTTATATTAAGAGAAACTGACTAGTACATAGTTTTGGAAAAATTAGCTCCAGTCCCTTATGAAATGTTTTTCAGCTTAAATCTTGATTGAAATATGTATGCTACAGGCTTACAATTCAGTAAGCAAGACGATGGAATAAAGACACTGGGATGCATAAGCAATTTATCCAAATGATACAAAATGCTTTATAAAAACCACATTCATGCCAAATTTGTAGGTAATAGTTTGTGTGGAATACAATACATAAACTAGTAACTTGTAAGTGTCATGGAATATTTCAGATGTACCTCATCATTTTCTGATTTATAAGTGCTTCTTTGAACCCGTCTCTCAAGTTCTACCAGCTCATTTCTGAGGTGTTCAAAGCGGTGTGTTTCATTGGGATCTGGGTCCACAATACCTTCATTTGATGTAGACAGTTCCATATTGTCGTCCTTCGAAGAAAATACCAAATCCCACATTACTCAATATTCAATATAATACACATTAACAAATTATAACAGATAATTATCTGCAAACTAAGTGAAGCACAGGAAACACAACGCATTGAAAGATTATTAGGTAATGCAAACTAAATGGTGCTATAAGCTCCTCTAACTGTTTGACGGTATAAAACTGATTTTGATGACAACGCAGTCACATATCTTTGTCTATTGTATAACAAATTTAAAACAACTTTATTTTTGGTCAAAATGTCAGGGGTAATCAAAAGCAAAGGTAGTTGAAAATCTGAAAATGGTCTCTGTCAAAGCAATTTTGGCTTCAACAAATAGTGAACTAATCAAGAAGAAGAAAATGTGAGAATAGCCTTCACAAAAGATTTCTTCTTTCACATAGAACTATCATATTTGCAAAATGAATCTACATTCCTTTTTTCTCCTATTTATCTAATTGATATACTTTCTAACCAACTAACTACCTAACTAATCCAAACTACTTTATTCTTTATCTTAACAAAATGACTATGTAGTGGAAAATGTTTTTCCGTAGAGAATAGATTCCTAGAAAACATTAACAAGGACACTGATGCCATAAAGCTCAGACAGGGCGATCCAAGAAGGGGTGAACCCATCATGAATCTGTTGCCTTACCTAGCAAAGGATTTGCAAGAGAGGCTTATTCCATGACTCGTAACTTCTTCATCACATAGTAATAAACATTACCCCAGGGCTCCATTTCTTCCTAGAAAATATTCGGATAATAATTTTCTTAAAATGCTTTCAGCGCAAAACATTTTAATTAAAAAGAATTGCTGTTTAAATTATTCTGAATGTATTTTCCCCTCCTTATATGAGTTTTAACAAATGACCACAAAAATATTTTTGGTACACTTTATACCATAGGAGAATTTAGTCTGCAAAATGCTTCTTGCACCAAACAAAGGAAAATATTCCCCAAACATTAACAATATACCAGAAAGATATTTTTGGTAACTGTTGAAGAATCAAGAGAAATCAGATTTGATTCTCTTTTATTTTATATTATTATGTTTATTTTTATTTTATGATTCTGTCATTATTACTCAGTATTACTATTGTAATTTCTTTTCCTATATAAACAGCTTAGGGCTGTAGTAATAAAACACGAAAGTATTTTGTCTTTTACTTTCTTCATGGTATCAGAGCTCTGATTAGGGTTCTGTAAAGCTTTCCGCATAGCTCAGTTGGTTAGAGCTTTAAACCCTGATGGGTAGCGAGGACAACAACGATGAGTCCCAAACCCTGATGGGTAGCGACGACATCGACGATGGTTTGGGTAAAAAATCAGTAGTCAACAACGACAGTATTGGTTTGGGCAGCGGCCCAGGTGGCGGCGGCCCAGGCGGCAGGAATGGTTTATCCAACAATGGTTTTTCCAACTTTTTTGGCCATGAGGGAACTTCTAATGTCCTCAAGGTTGAAATCCAAAAACTCAATGGAAAAAATTATGTCGAATGGTCCCAAACCACAAGATTGATACTAGACGGTAAGGGAAAATATGGTTTCCTAACAGGAGAGGTGCAAATGCCTGCCACAACTGATCCGAATTTCAGGTTTTGGAAATCTGAGAACTCTGTTATTATTGCTTGGCTGCTTAGTAATATGGAATCAATGATTAGAAAACCTTTTATGTTTTTACCTACTGCAAAGGAAGTTTGGGAGGCAGTCAAAGAAACATATTCTGACATTCAGAATTCTTCTCAAATTTTCGATCTCAAATCACGATTGTGGCATGCCAAACAAGGAGATAGAGATGTCACTACCTATTATAATGAGTTGATGACACTATGGCAAGAATTGGATCTCTGCTATGATGATCATTGGAAGTGCTGTGAGGACAGTGTTTTGTTTCTTAAGAGACAAGAGAACGACCGAGTATTTATGTTCTTGGTTGGGCTTAATAAGCGGCTTGATGAAGTCCGAGGCAGAATATTGGGAAAGATTCCATTGCCATCACTTCGGGAAGCGTTCTCAGAAGTTAGAAGAGAAGAGACGAGACAAGGTGTTATGATGGGTAAGACACCTTCTGTTGGTGAAGTTGAAAGCTCTGCCCTAGTCACTAAGAATGAAGACGGGAAGAGAGATGGCAAGAAACCATGGTGCGAACATTGCAAACGTCCAGGGCACACACGTGATACATGTTGGAAGCTCCATGGAAAACCTCTAAATTGGAAGAAAAAAGAAGGAAACGAAGGTCATGCCCTCCAAGCTGGTACCTCTAATCACGAGAAGCAGTCTCCTTCAAGCCCATCTCCCTTCACCAAAGAACAATTAGATCAATTGTACAAACTCCTAGAGTCTCAAACTCCTTCTTGCTCTATAGCTCAGAGAGGTAATTTTCCAAATACTGCTCTACTTAGTGTCACTCCCAGCCATACTTGGATTATCGATTCTGGTGCTACTGATCATATGACTGGGGAGTCGAGTCTGTTTTCTTCTTATAGTCCTTGTGCAGGTAACCACAAAATTAAAATTGCAGATGGCTCTCTTTCAGCCATTGCAGGGAAAGGTTCTGTTATTCTGTCACCTGTGTTAACTTTAAAAGATGTCTTACATGTTCCTAATTTATCATGTAATCTGTTATCCATTACTAAATTAACAAAGGATATAAATTGTCAAGCTAACTTCTTTCATTCTCATTGCACTTTTAAGGATTTGAGGACGGGGAAGATGATTGGCAATGCTAAGGAGAGTGGAGGACTCTATTATCTTGACAATGGACTCGACTTCAAAGACCAACAAAAAACAAGTACCTGCTTTGAATCTATTTTTGTCTCTTCCAATAATGATGATATTATGTTATGGCATTTACGGTTAGGACATCCTAGTTTTCCGTATTTGAAACATTTGTTTCCTAAATTATTTTCTAAGAAGGATCCGTCTTTATTTCATTGTGAAACTTGTGAATTTGCTAAACATCATCGTTCTTCTTTTTCGACACAACCATATAAACCATCAAAACCGTTTGCTGTTATTCATAGTGATGTTTGGGGTCCTAATAGAATAAACACCTTTTCTAATAAAAAATGGTTTATAACTTTTATTGATGATCATACTAGAATTTGTTGGGTTTATCTATTGAAAGAAAAATCTGAAGTTGGACAGGCCGTCAAAATTTTTTTTCGAATGGTGCACACTCAATACCAAACAAATATTCAAGTATTCAGAAGTGACAATGGTAAAGAATATTTTAATATACTTTTGTCCGATTTTTTTCTTGCAAATGGGGTTGTTCATCAAAGTTCTTGTGTTAATACACCCCAACAAAATGGAATTGCAGAGAGAAAGAATAGGCATCTTCTTGAGGTTGCTAGAGCTTTACTATTTGCAAATAAGGTTCCAAAATATTTGTGGGGTGAAGCTGTTTTAACTGCATCATATTTAATTAATCGAATGCCATCTAAAGTTTTAGATTTTCGTACCCCTCTTGATGTTTTTCGAAATTATTTTCCTTTGACTAGTGTCTCTGCTGATTTGCCATTAAAAGTTTTTGGTTGCACTGCTTTTGTTCATGAACATAAACACCTTGACAAACTCGAGCCACGAGCAATAAAATGTGTGTTTACCGGTTACTCTCCAACTCAAAAGGGGTATCGGTGTTTTGAACCAAAATCAAAAAGAATATTTGTAACCATGGATGTTACTTTTGTTGAAAATGAACCATTTTTTTACTGACATTCATCTTCAGGGGGGAAATTTTAAGGAAGATTCATCTTTTACTTTTGAAAACATCATTACTTTAACTGATATAGTGTTGTCACAAAATTCTGAGACTTATATTGATGCACCAAAAGAAAATGCCCAAGAATCAATATTGAAACTCAATCCACTTATGAATGAGGTTTCGACAGATTCAGGGGCGACAATTTCAAATCAAAATCACAATGATCAAAATCACAATAATGAAGGACCACCTGAAATGCCACAACATAATGACTCAGATAAAGAGACACAAAGCAGGTTTACTCCAATTGACCCTACTTGGAAGGGAAATGTCTTTGAAAGAAGAAACCATAAACAGAGAAATGAAGGACCCATTCTCCGACCCTTCCAAGATTCTGAACCAATAGATAATCCAACACATCATCTTGATACAGGTAAGTCTTCTTCTGTTCTTAAGAGTCATGTTGAGTATCCTGATATAGACCTTCCTATTGCAATTAGAAAACCTGTTAGATCATGCACTAAATATCCTTTGTCTAATTATGTGTCATACTCAAAATTGTCTTCTTCATTTGCTGCATTTACCTCTAAGTTGTCTGCTGTAGAAATTCCAAAAAATATACAGGAGGCTCTAAAAATTCCAAAGTGGAAGGAAGCTGTTCTTGAGGAGATGAGAGCTCTTGAGAAGAATCAAACTTGGAGAGTCATGACGTTACCTACAGGAAAGAATATTGTTGGTTGTAAATGGGTATTTACTGTAAAATATAATTCTGATAACACAGTTGAAAGATACAAGGCACGCTTGGTTGCTAAAGGGTTTACTCAGACATATGGCATTGATTACTCAGAGACTTTTGCTCCCGTTGCCAAATTAAACACTATTAGAGTTCTCTTGTCCTTGGCAGTGAATTTAGATTGGTCTCTTAACCAACTTGATGTAAAGAATGCTTTTCTGAATGGTGATTTGGAGGAGGAAGTATACATGGATAGTCCACCTGGCTTTGAAGATAAATTTGGTTCAAATGTGTGCAAACTACAAAAATCCCTTTATGGTCTCAAGCAATCCCCAAGGGCTTGGTTTGAAAAATTCACTCGGTCGGTCAAAAGGCAAGGATATATGCAGGGACAATCAGACCACACTCTGTTCATGAAGTTCTCTAATGTTGGTAAAATTGCAATTCTAATTGTATATGTAGATGATATTATTCTCACAGGAGATGACATTGTTGAGATGGAAAGATTGAAGAAAAATTTGACAAAAGAATTTGAGATCAAAGATTTAGGCGCGCTTAAATATTTTCTTGGTATGGAAGTTGCTCGCTCAAAGAAGGGAATTGTTGTTTCTCAAAGAAAATACATCCTAGATCTCTTGGAAGAAACTGAGATGAGTGGGTGTAGACCAGCAGATACTCCTATGGAATTAAATGCTAAACTTTGGGAGAAAGGCAGTGTTCCTGTTGAGATTGGAAGATACCAGAGGTTAGTCGGCAAACTTATTTATCTAGCCCACACTAGACCTGACATCGCTTTCTCTGTGAGTGTTGTAAGTCAATTCATGCATTCTCCCTATGAAGAACACTTGGAGGCAGTTTATCGGATCTTAAGGTACTTGAAATCCAATCCTGGAAAGGGTTTGTACTTCAAGAAAACTAATGACAGAGAAGTCTCTATATTTACAGATGCTGATTGGGCAGGATCAGTTACTGATAGAAAATCCACCACTGGATATTGTGCCTATGTTTGGGGAAATTTAGTTACTTGGAGAAGTAAGAAACAAGGGGTTGTTGCTCGAAGCAGTGCAGAAGCTGAATTCAGGGCAATGGCTCAAGGAATCTGTGAACTTTTATGGATTCGTAAACTCTTGGACGAACTGAAAATGAAAGTTGACTCGCCCTTAAAATTGTTCTGTGATAGCAAAGCAGCAATAAGTATAGCTCACAACCCTGTACAACATGATAGAACCAAGCACATTGAGATTGACCGCCATTTTATAAAAGAAAAAATTGATGCTGGAATTATATGCCTGCCATTTGTGACTTCCAATCAGCAAACTGCTGATATCTTGACAAAAAGTTTGGCAAGACCCAATTTTGAGCGACTTATATCCAAGTTGGGCATGACAGATATCTATGCACCAACTTGAGGGGGGGTGTTGAAGAATCAAGAGAAATCAGATTTGATTCTCTTTTATTTTATATTATTATGTTTATTTTTATTTTATGATTCTGTCATTATTACTCAGTATTACTATTGTAATTTCTTTTCCTATATAAACAGCTTAGGGCTGTAGTAATAAAACATGAAAGTATTTTGTCTTTTACTTTCTTCATGGTATCAGAGCTCTGGTTAGGGTTCTGTAAAGCTTTCCGCATAGCTCAGTTGGTTAGAGCTTTAAACCCTGATGGGTAGCGAGGACAACAACGATGAGTCCCAAACCCTGATGGGTAGCGACGACATCGACGATGGTTTGGGTAAAAAATCAGTAGTCAACAACGACAGTATTGGTTTGGGCAGCGGCCCAGGTGGCGGCGGCCCAGGCGGCAGGAATGGTTTATCCAACAATGGTTTTTCCAACTTTTTTGGCCATGAGGGAACTTCTAATGTCCTCAAGGTTGAAATCCAAAAACTCAATGGAAAAAATTATGTCGAATGGTCCCAAACCACAAGATTGATATTAGACGGTAAGGGAAAATATGGTTTCCTAACAGGAGAGGTGCAAATGCCTGCCACAACTGATCCGAATTACAGGTTTTGGAAATCTGAGAACTCTGTTATTATTGCTTGGCTGCTTAGTAATATGGAATCAATGATTAGAAAACCTTTTATGTTTTTACCTACTGCAAAGGAAGTTTGGGAGGCAGTCAAAGAAACATATTCTGACATTCAAAATTCTTCTCAAATTTTCGATCTCAAATCACGATTGTGGCATGCCAAACAAGGAGATAGAGATGTCACTACCTATTATAATGAGTTGATGACACTATGGCAAGAATTGGATCTCTGCTATGATGATCATTGGAAGTGCTGTGAGGACAGTGTTTTGTTTCTTAAGAGACAAGAGAACGACCGAGTATTTATGTTCTTGGTTGGGCTTAATAAGCGGCTTGATGAAGTCCGAGGCAGAATATTGGGAAAGATTCCATTGCCATCACTTCGGGAAGCGTTCTCAGAAGTTAGAAGAGAAGAGGCGAGACAAGGTGTTATGATGGGTAAGACACCTTCTGTTGGTGAAGTTGAAAGCTCTGCCCTAGTCACTAAGAATGAAGACGGGAAGAGAGATGACAAGAAACCATGGTGCGAACATTGCAAACGTCCAGGGCACACACGTGATACATGTTGGAAGCTCCATGGAAAACCTCTAAATTGGAAGAAAAAAGAAGGAAACGAAGGTCATGCCCTCCAAGCTGGTACCTCTAATCACGAGAAGCAGTCTCCTTCAAGCCCATCTCCCTTCACCAAGGAACAATTAGATCAATTGTACAAACTCCTTGAGTCTCAAACTCCTTCTTGCTCTATAGCTCAGAGAGGTAATTTTCCAAATACTGCTCTACTTAGTGTCACTCCCAGCCATACTTGGATTATCGATTCTGGTGCTACTGATCATATGACTGGGGAGTCGAGTCTGTTTTCTTCTTATAGTCCTTGTGCAGGTAACCACAAAATTAAAATTGCAGATGGCTCTCTTTCAGCCATTGCAGGGAAAGGTTCTGTTATTCTGTCACCTGTGTTAACTTTAAAAGATGTCTTACATGTTCCTAATTTATCATGTAATCTGTTATCCATTACTAAATTAACAAAGGATATAAATTGTCAAGCTAACTTCTTTCATTCTCATTGCACTTTTAAGGATTTGAGGACGGGGAAGATGATTGGCAATGCTAAGGAGAGTGGAGGACTCTATTATCTTGACAATGGACTCGACTTCAAAGACCAACAAAAAACAAGTACCTGCTTTGAATCTATTTTTGTCTCTTCCAATAATGATGATATTATGTTATGGCATTTACGGTTAGGACATCCTAGTTTTCCGTATTTGAAATATTTGTTTCCTAAATTATTTTCTAAGAAGGATCCGTCTTTATTTCATTGTGAAACTTGTGAATTTGCTAAACATCATCGTTCTTCTTTTTCGACACAACCATATAAACCATCAAAACCGTTTGCAGTTATTCATAGTGATGTTTGGGGTCCTAATAGAATAAACACCTTTTCTAATAAAAAATGGTTTATAACTTTTATTGATGATCATACTAGAATTTGTTGGGTTTATCTATTGAAAGAAAAATCTGAAGTTGGACAGGTCGTCAAAAATTTTTTTAGAATGGTGCACACTCAATACCAAACAAATATTCAAGTATTCAGAAGTGACAATGGTAAAGAATATTTTAATATACTTTTGTCCGATTTTTTTCTTGCAAATGGGGTTGTTCATCAAAGTTCTTGTGTTAATACACCCCAACAAAATGGAATTGCAGAGAGAAAGAATAGGCATCTTCTTGAGGTTGCTAGAGCTTTACTATTTGCAAATAAGGTTCCAAAATATTTGTGGGGTGAAGCTGTTTTAACTGCATCATATTTAATTAATTGAATGCCATCTAAAGTTTTAGATTTTCGTACCCCTCTTGATGTTTTTCGAAATTATTTTCCTTTGACTAGTGTCTCTGCTGATTTGCCATTAAAAGTTTTTGGTTGCACTGCTTTTGTTCATGAACATAAACACCTTGACAAACTCGAGCCACGAGCAATAAAATGTGTGTTTACCGGTTACTCTCCAACTCAAAAGGGGTATCGGTGTTTTGAACCAAAATCAAAAAGAATATTTGTAACCATGGATGTTACTTTTGTTGAAAATGAACCATTTTTTACTGACATTCATCTTCAGGGGGGAAATTTTAAGGAAGATTCATCTTTTACTTTTGAAAACATCATTACTTTAACTGATATAGTGTTGTCACAAAATTCTGAGACTTATATTGATGCACCAAAAGAAAATGCCCAAGAATCAATATTGAAACTCAATCCACTTATGAATGAGGTTTCGACAGATTCAGGGGCGACAATTTCAAATCAAAATCACAATGATCAAAATCACAATAATGAAGGACCACCTGAAATGCCACAACATAATGACTCAGATAAAGAGACACAAAGCAGGTTTACTACAATTGACCCTACTTGGAAGGGAAATGTCTTTGAAAGAAGAAACCATAAACGGAGAAATGAAGGACCCATTCTCCGACCCTTCCAAGATTCTGAACCAATAGATAATCCAACACATCATCTTGATACAGGTAAGTCTTCTTCTGTTCTTAAGAGTCATGTTGAGTATCCTGATATAGACCTTCCTATTGCAATTAGAAAACCTGTTAGATCATGCACTAAATATCCTTTGTCTAATTATGTGTCATACTCAAAATTGTCTTCTTCATTTGCTGCATTTACCTCTAAGTTGTCTGCTGTAGAAATTCCAAAAAATATACAGGAGGCTCTAAAAATTCCAAAGTGGAAGGAAGCTGTTCTTGAGGAGATGAGAGCTCTTGAGAAGAATCAAACTTGGAGAGTCATGACGTTACCTACAGGAAAGAATACTGTTGGTTGTAAATGGGTATTTACTGTAAAATATAATTCTGATAACACAGTTGAAAGATACAAGGCACGCTTGGTTGCTAAAGGGTTTACTCAGACATATGGCATTGATTACTCAGAGACTTTTGCTCCCGTTGCCAAATTAAACACTATTAGAGTTCTCTTGTCCTTGGCAGTGAATTTAGATTGGTCTCTTAACCAACTTGATGTAAAGAATGCTTTTCTGAATGGTGATTTGGAGGAGGAAGTATACATGGATAGTCCACCTGGCTTTGAAGATAAATTTGGTTCAAATGTGTGCAAACTACAAAAATCCCTTTATGGTCTCAAGCAATCCCCAAGGGCTTGGTTTGAAAAATTCATTCGGTCGGTCAAAAGGCAAGGATATATACAGGGACAATCAGACCACACTCTGTTCATGAAGTTCTCTAATGTTGGTAAAATTGCAATTCTAATTGTATATGTAGATGATATTATTCTCACAGGAGATGACATTGTTGAGATGGAAAGATTGAAGAAAAATTTGACAAAAGAATTTGAGATCAAAGATTTAGGCGCACTTAAATATTTTCTTGGTATGGAAGTTGCTCGCTCAAAGAAGGGAATTGTTGTTTCTCAAAGAAAATACATCCTAGATCTTTTGGAAGAAACTGGGATGAGTGGGTGTAGACCAGCAGATACTCCTATGGAATTAAATGCTAAACTTTGGGAGAAAGGCAGTGTTCCTGTTGAGATTGGAAGATACCAGAGGTTAGTCGGCAAACTTATTTATCTAGCCCACACTAGACCTGACATCGCTTTCTCTGTGAGTGTTGTAAGTCAATTCATGCATTCTCCCTATGAAGAACACTTGGAGGCAGTTTATCGGATCTTAAGGTACTTGAAATCCAATCCTGGAAAGGGTTTGTACTTCAAGAAAACTAATGACAGAGAAGTCTCTATATTTACAGATGCTGATTGGGCATGATCAGTTACTGATAGAAAATCCACCACTGGATATTGTGCCTATGTTTGGGGAAATTTAGTTACTTGGAGAAGTAAGAAACAAGGGGTTGTTGCTCGAAGCAGTGCAGAAGCTGAATTCAGGGCAATGGCTCAAGGAATCTGTGAACTTTTATGGATTCGTAAACTCTTGGACGAACTGAAAATGAAAGTTGACTCGCCCTTAAAATTGTTCTGTGATAGCAAAGCAGCAATAAGTATAACTCACAACCCTGTGCAACATGATAGAACCAAGCACATTGAGATTGACCGCCATTTTATAAAAGAAAAAATTGATGCTGGAATTATATGCCTGCCATTTGTGACTTCCAATCAGCAAACTGCTGATATCTTGACAAAAAGTTTGGCAAGACCCAATTTTGAGCGACTTATAGCCAAGTTGGGCATGACAGATATCTATGCACCAACTTGAGGGGGGGTGTTGAAGAATCAAGAGAAATCAGATTTGATTCTCTTTTATTTTATATTATTATGTTTATTTTTATTTTATGATTCTGTCATTATTACTCAGTATTACTATTGTAATTTCTTTTCCTATATAAACAGCTTAGGGCTGTAGTAATAAAACACGAAAGTATTTTGTCTTTTACTTTCTTCAGTAACTAAACCTACTCTAAACAGAACCTTTTAGGAAAAAAGTTGCTTATTCAAACAGCCAGTCATTTATTTGAAACAACTATGTAGTTATCACTTAAACTTACAGAAATAACAAATATAATCTATGTTGTTCCAGCAGCCAAATGTTAAGTTTGCCATGCTCAATTCAATTCTGGAGTTGCTATTAAACAGTAGACAATGAAACAACTACCGAAGAACAAATAACAACAGTAATACCGGATTATCAAACACCTTCCCCTAATACTTATTGAACAGGATAGCCGCAAAACCAAATAAACAAGAATCATCAAATTATGGTAAAGACTGTGCATACAGGTGCATCCATATCAGGCTTTCTGGTGACATCACGTACAAAGTCGTTCCCGAAACCCTGAGATTTGCCGATATATCTGAAAAGGACACATATTTTATATAAACATAAATAATGATGATGATGATGATGATGATGATGATAATAATAATAATAATAACAACAACAACAATAATAATAATAATAATAATAACAATAGTAATAATAATAATAATAGTAATAATAATAATAATAATAAAAACAATAAAAATAATAATAATAATAATAATAATAATAATAAAGTAATAGCAAGCACTCATGATTTTTCAGAAATCAAATACTGGATAAAACAAAGTTAAATTTCGTTATATACATTTCATACTTTTTGCTTCTATCCACATTAGCTTTGTTTCTGCTCTTCGCTTTAAAATACTCTTGCTTTGCCCCAACTGGATTTTGGGACTGACCAACATTAACTCCCTGAATGAATATAACAAAAATGTTCTTGATAACAAAATACAAAGATTCGCAAAAGGCAAACATGTGACTACTGGTATAAATACAAGTCAAGCAAGACAATGATGAATTTCGGTGCAAAGAAATTATAAAATTTAGTAAAACTCACGGCAGTAACACTTCATTATTTTGAAAAAGAAAATTACCAGGATACCTTAATGGGCATATCAAGAAGCAAACTGCTTTACTCCAGCATACAAGTTAAATTCAATAAGGTTAAAGCCAAATTGAAATGTAAAATTGACTGGTGTGAAAGCCAAAGTGATCACAACAACATTTGACCATAATGTTCTTTTCCAGGGAACTGACTGAAAAAGGAGGAGATAAAGGCATACTTCTGGCAGAGAATCCTCTTTTGCTCTGAAAGATGCCTCCAGGAATTCAACTTCTTTCTTGAGTTTGCGTATTTTTTCCAGAACAGAATAGGCTGCTTTCAAATTCTCTTTTCCAGAACTAACACTTGATACATACAACTCTTGGAGCAAATTCTCCAGTCTTAGCACAACATCTTCAACATTTTTTAAATCCTGAAAAATTAAGGCCAAAGATAAGCCATAGCATTAGGACATTGCTGAAGCAATATCAAAACAAAAGGTTCAAGGTTCATCCAATGGTGTATGAAGTAAGAATATCAAAAGAATGTTGGCACTAAATTTATTCAAAAACTGAAACAAAAAGGACTAAAGAAATAAAACTTATGCACTTGCTACTCTAGGAAATTACTAATTTGACAAACTTGTATCATTTGGCTGGAATTCAAATTTTAAAATGGGAACCAAACCTCAGCAAAAGAATCAGACACTTTTGCAGTTGTGCGAACTGCAGATCTCTCAACTGCTTTGTAGGTACTAATCTCCAATGTCTTATCCCTGCATCACATTTCATGAAGCTAAGTACTCCAGACAATTAAGAGAAACAATTTTTGGAATAAATGAACATTTGCATAAAAATTAGCTATGCGTCAATGTTGCCTCTGAAATTTAGCAAATACTATAAAGACAAAAGTATAATTACTTCCACAAAGTTGTCTAAACAATGAAACAAATAGTTTAGAAACATCTAAACTAGCAAAACTAAACATCTAAACATGGGTAATGAGGGCCTGCGTGCAAAACTAGCTCTCTGGGAGAAATAGGGTGCTTTTTGCACCATAGTACAACCCATATCCATTGATACGATTTATTTTTCTAGTAAATGAATCTATGTCACCCAATTCTTAATAACAGATTATTTATACGGCAGCCACATAATGATTGCGTTGGAGATAAAATGCAACACCGCTTGGAACAACCTCTAAATTTATTTCCTAAAGGATTGTCTAGGATCTAGCCAAAATGCAACTGTATATTGTTAAGATGTGAGACTCAAAGGCATACACAATATGATAGCAATTTAGACACATACGTAATAAGATTAAATTCATTGCACTAAAAAAAATGATAAATAAATTTATTGGGACCCATCAGCAGTATCTTTATTCTAGATTCATTTGAAGAGTGACTAGATGCAACTTCTTTTATTAAGTATTGGAAGCAAATTATCCCTCACAAAACAAGAGTATCATAAAATCTAGTAATATAACAAATTTTGCATGCAATGAAATGTCTATTACAAAATCCAAAATAAAGTTGAGCAAATACCCACATTTCTTGCCTTTGAAACCAGTTGCACAAAAACCAAAACAACCATGTATAGCAGACAATCCACCCAAACTTAATCTTAGCTACCTCATGCTTCATATTGTATGACTGTGACAGATGCATATGCAACTAATTATGAATTAGTGACTACACCAACTCCTGTAAACCGTTCTAGCACCGGTTTCAGCTTTTATATCTCACAATGTCATCCTCTTTATTTTATCTTAAAAATATAAATAGTTTAGGAGTTTCAAAACCCGGGTTTTACATAATGAGTACTTGTAAGTTGAAAGAATAAGAGTGCAAAAAAACAGCATATATGCAGTGTTTGCCCTGATAGCTTACTTTAGTATCTCAACTTCCATGCACTCCATCAACTTCTTGTACCTAACATAAAAGAAGATAGTAACTTCTAAGAATTTAACTGAGAAACTGCTATTTTATCGAATAATAATTGAGCATTAGTGTAGTTACCCTTTTGACAAATATTTAGCTGCTTTCACATTAGAAGGGCTCTCAAGCCATGTACTGCATTTTATAAAGCTCTGCATCCAATAAGAGCAAACATCTAAGGCTTGGGGCACTGCTTCAGCATTTGGAGGACCTTCTTGTTTACTTTTATGCATATGTAATTGTTTTGTAGAGCTGCTGATTCCAGGATAAAAAGGAAACCAATCCAACTCTTCACAGACCACCTACAAAGTCAAAGGGATTTTATTAGTCCACACTCGGCATAACTGAATAATGGAGCACATCTGTCGGATGGAATGATCATACACACTAACCTCCACGTACAATTGATATGAACTTATGGATGAGAGCTCAGGGTAATATAAAACACTGCCTACAATAAGATACCTGTAACAAAAGGCTATATAGATCAACAGATACACAAGAAATCATGAAAATCGAAACAGATTTAGGAGAAACGAATATCATATACCAGAAGTTGTACCTAATGAAATCTTCAACTGGATCGTCTAGAGTATTGAAACCTTTTGATAAAAGAAAAGACCGTGTACTTCTGCCTAAAGCAATAAAGAACCCAAATATTGCTAAATCTTTCTCCAAAACCTGCATCATGCAAACTATAAATGGAAGCTTTACTTATAACAAATTATATACATGAATGGAATTGGATTACTACCTCCACCATACTCAATCCAACTAACTTCTCAGTTTATTTTATTTTATTTTATTTGCATTAAGTACTTTTTCTTGTAAAGTAATTTTGGTCCTTCTTTTTAAATAAAAAGCTAGCTCGATATTTAATTATATTTTTTCACATAGTGAGGAGCTATGTCTAAATGTTAAAAATCACTTTACAGTTTCAGATCCCACCGAAGCAAAACAAAATTGCAGATGCTAATACAATAAAACAAATAAAGGACAAAATACTAAAAACCACATCAGTCAAATAGTATAATAATGCATTTCAAGCACAATGTAGGTCTAACATGGTAGTTTAAAGATATAAGTGCAGTCATTTCAACTGAATGATTTATTTAGATTCCATCTATTACCCTATCTTTAGAAGGTCAAAAACAAGTTGACTTCAAAATTTCACAGAACTAACCTCTATACTTTCAGATGTTGTCAGTCTTGACCATATTCTCTCCTTATCAATAGCTTTTTGTAGCTGCCTCTGAGCAATATTTACCCAGAAAACAACCTCTGGTGAACCTTCCCCAATTTTACCTCCGCATGCTGCAGCTCGAGCACCAAAATGAACAAGAAATTCTCTGCACAAACCAGCATCCCTGACAGAACTATAGGCCTGGCTTATAGGAATTAAATCAACCAGCAAGTCCAACAAACTACCAGTTATCTCTGCGCTCATGGAAAAAAATTGAGAACAAGAAAGTTTTGCCGGACCAACTTTAAGGATTACAGAAATGCATGTTAGCGCAAGCATAAGAAGCGAAACGTCAGTTGCACTGCTTGAGCTCCCGCACATATTTTTTTCAGACCTGGGAGATCCATTATGCATTTTATCTTCAAAAAAAATGAAGGAACTAATGGAAACAAATATTTCAATATTAATAAATTTTAAGATGGAATAAACAAAGCAATTGCAGCAGTAGTAAAGCACGCATACCCTTCAAACTTATTAATAAAGGAAGCCACTACAGCTGGAACTTGCTTAGACCAAAACCAGTCATATGCTTTGAGCTGTTTTGCTGATAATTTTTCTCTAATTAAACTTTCCAGCGGAGCCAAAAGCTGAAGTAAACTGGACCAACACACCATTTAACAAGTTTAAGCATGGAATTTCTATATCCTTCTGATATAATTGCTACATGTATTTTTCCAAGAGCAATCGGAAAGAAACTAATAAAAAAAACAACCAAAACACAAAGCAACATGCTACCTCCTTTGAACAAACACATTGACATTTTTGTCTCTCCCATCACTTTGGGATGAAAATTCACTTGCAGCTTGCAATAAGGAGTACACAGCGGCCTGAGAGAATTAATGCAACCTGATTCTCAGTTTTGCATAAAATTAAATTATTGGAAAATGTGGAAACAATGAGTCCAGTTGAATATGATGAATGGGAAAGCTGGGAAATGACATTATCAGTTATAATAGCAATGGCAAGTTTGCAACAGAAGAAAACATCTATACATCAGCAAGATAAAATTTCACGCCATCAATATAAATTATGTCCATTTGGATTATAATAAAAATCTACAAAGGGAAATAACGTATAGAAGAATGCAAAGCCAAATGGTCCTAGGTCTCAAAAGGTAAAAACATAGACAATATGCTAGTTTACCCAAAGCTGTAGTCAGAACTTGAGTGTCAATAATAAGGAGTCCCTGGGGAGCCTAAACAAAACTATCTAGGTAATTGAATAATTATTAAACTTGTTACTCCAAATTTGCCAACACAAGCAATGAAGTCAACTTACGCATTGTGTTGAAAATATATTTATGATCTTTATATTTATTACATATCATATCATGTAAATAGGGATATTATCTCCCATATTTATTGCCTTGAGCCTATATAAAACGGACTCCGTTGTCTAGTTCATACACGCAGTTTCACCATATGTCTCTCATTTTCTCTCATTCAACCGTGTATAGAGAGCCCATCAAGAGACAACCCTATATCGTGATTACTCGGGGACCTACTGTCCTTCGGTGAGATTTTTTTCAGTAAACCGTGTCTCAATTCCGGTTTACTCTCTTCTTCGTCGCTGTCAGTTTATTTTTCAGCAAATCAGTAGTTGTATTGTTCATCGCAATAAAAAAAAAATGCCTCTTCTGTCACTGTTTCATTGCTGGTTTTAGAACTCGAGTTCTGCTGTTTCGGCTGCACAAAGTGGTAATTCACCTGTTTGCATCTCACCTTCTCTTAGCCCATGGATTTCGATTCTGGTGCATCTGACCACATTACTAGTAATAAGGCTCTTTTCTCCTCTCTCACAACTTCTGTTTATATACTTAGGATAACCTCAGTCAATGGTTCCCAAACACAATCTTAAGAGATTGGCACTGTCAAAATCCTCCCTTCTCTGTTAGTTACACTGTCCTTTATGTGCCTGGATGCTCGTTTAATTTAATTTCTATCAGTCGATTGACTCGTTCTCTTGATTGTGTTGTCACATTTACTAATTGCAATGTTACTTTGCAAGATCGAATATCAGGACGACAACACATGTCTCTCACGGTTTCACCATATGTCTCTCATTTTCTCTCATTCAACACATTGCATCAAAATACAGAAACATAACATACCTTCCTACAAATATGTAAAAAGGCAACAAAAAAAGACTCGAACTCGTCATTTTTCCATTTCTAAAAAATATGAGTCTAACTATGGAAAGTTTCTTCACATAATCATAACTATGCTTGAAAGACCAATAAAGGCCATCATAATAACACCTAGAACAAAACTTCTTCCTTTTACTATTCATCTAGCATGTATAAATATCAAATCTCACACGAGTAAGATAACAGATTGATATGCTACGCGAAAGTGTCAAGATTTCCTATTGACAGATGCATTCGATACAATTAACACAATATATCCCAATTAATTATTATCAACTAATAGTTACCTGATATGACAGTGTCTTCTCCCACGCAATTCGGTCTACCCCAAACCAAGCTGTGGAAAACCAAGATTCTTTTGTGAGCGATTTCTGCTCTTTCATTGCCAACTCAAAAACCCTAGCAGCATCATATAAAGATTGCAGAATCCCCTCACAAAAATCATCATCTACCAATGGCCTACTCAATTTCACCCTCATTTTCTCAAGGTCTGTAGCATTACTACTGCTACTACCTTGAGATTCCTCATTCACAGTCAAACCATCATCAGAAGATGAAAATAACAGATTGTTTTTTACCTTTCTTCTAGGTTTATAAAATTTCAAAGAATAATCTCTATAACCTACTAAAACACTATCACTGTTCAAAAACAAAGCATTATGCACGAAACATCTCTTTTTCGAACTTTTCCACTGTTTTAGTAACTGGCAATGCAAGTCCAACGCCTTTGTTTCTGCATTGCGTTGATCTTTCGAAAACCAAGAATTCGACGAACTGTTCAAAGAAATGAAATCAGAAATAGAATACACGTAAACGATGAATTCTATTGCAAGAACTAAGCTTAGAATAATAAAATACGGTAAATTCGTAAAGAAAGAGCATGAGTTTTTGAGTTCTTCCAAGAACACAATATCTTAGGGCTTAAACAGTTGAATTTGTGTAGTTTCCAGTTACAGTGCAGTTATTATTCATCAGAAAGCAATAGAGAGAGTTTGAAGTTGATTTACCTTAACGATGGAAAATTGTTGTGGTGTAGTTTAATTGCCATGTTCGGAAGAGATAGAATGGAAAATTGGAGGGAATTATTACAGAGAACAGAGAAGAAGGAAGATTGAAAGAAAAGAAAAGAAAGAGTGGTGACGTGGCATGAACGGGGTTTTATTATCTATATGGAGAAAAGGTACATACGTGGAGGACACATAAATCACACAAAAGACGCCATTCAAGACAGGGGTGATTCGTGCGAGCCACTTGGTTAGTTTTGATTATGCAGATTAGTTAGTTCGGTAAGCTTTCATTATTTTATACTACTCTTTGCTGTAAACAACAACAAAAATTGCATTTTTTTTTTCTTTTTTCTTTTCAAAATTATATTTTCAGTACTTTATTTTCTCTAGTTCTAGAAAACAGTCCTACAAAAAGGCTTCAACATCACCTCTTACACGACTCGATTTGCACCATTTTGGGCATTACAACATCAAAATCTTTTAGTTTCAAAAATAGTATGAGACCCATTAAATAATTTGGGTGTGAGTTTGAATTTTCATTGTTTAATTTTTGACTGTAGATGAAGATAAAAAAGGAAGAGAATTAAATAAATAAATAATATTCCTAACGTGTTGCATGTAAGTATTGTTTAACAAAAAAAATGAAGACAAAAAAGACAACTTTGTATGCTTTTTAAAAGATAAAAGATTTATTATTTGGAAAAGAAAATGTAAATGACTTAAATGTTATAACTAAATAAAATAAATCATCTTAAATATAATTTTGTCTTGTTTTTTATTTTAAAATATGTCTTTTGTTAATAATATTAATTTATTTTAGAATATGAAAAGTTAACGTGTTTTTAGATATAATGATTATTTTAAAAATAATAACAAATAAAATAAATATATAAAACTTATTATTTATTTTTTAAAATATATGTAAAAAAACAATAAAAACTTATAAAAAAGGACAAATATAGTATTTTTTTGTTTTCATTTAGGATATATAATGTGTCATTTCTTTATTTATTGCAACTTCTATGGTTGCTTTTTTTTGTTAAGTGAAATTAAAAAACTTTTGTTTTTAAATTTACATAATGTTTAAGATGTTAACTGCAAATTTCTGTTTGTTTAATATCGGAGGTTGCATCTGAGGTTGCATCTGTGTTGTTGACTCTAATGACATGATCTCCATTTTCAATAACAGACCACATGTTGTTATCTTGAGATATGAGAAACAATCTCATCTTACTTTTCCAGTGGTAGTAATATGTACCATCAAAGTAAGGAGATCTAGTGGAGGATCCTCCTTCAGGAACATACTTAGCTTTTGACATTTTTTCTTTGGATCTTTTTCTCTTACACTGTTAAATGTAATATTTATAGAGAACCTTGCTCTGATGCCAATTGATGGAGCTAAAAATCACTAGAAGGGGGGTTGAATAGGGATTTTGAGGTTTAAAAATTGTTTTCAAAGTGTATGAGTTTCTGTCCTCTCAGTGAGGATGCGAACTGGAAAATGGTTTTTAAATTTTTTAAGTAAACTCAGAATAAGTGCAAGAAAATGTAAATAGATAGACACACACATTTTATCCTGGTTCACCCAATGATGGCTACGTCCAGTCCTCACAACTTTGTGAGATTTCACTAAAGATCAACAGATCAGCTTCTTGCAGAGGATGATTACACTTTGTGTATTCTCAAGCTTCACCAAGCTTACAATCAACTTTCAAATGTTTTCAAGTTCAACTAACTTGAAAATTTACAGAGTAATATGAGTATGATTTGATTTCTCTCAACTAAAACACTTTCTAAAAGATATTTCAAAAGATCTAGTGTATGAATAGAGAAAGTGTGATGAGAGGATGAATATTGCTTAAGATAAATGATATGATTCTTGATCTTTTTCTGCAATATTGGTGTGTGTTGTAATGAAGAGCTTCCTGCCCTTTTTATAGAGTCTTTGATAGCTCTTTCATGAGTTAAAAACATCATGACCGTTGAGGAGGATGCAGAGATTTGTCCAATGGTCTTTGTGCTGAAATTACAACATTGCCATCCAGCCATCCTTTGACCTATGCAGTCCATCCTCTGCGTAGCCTTTGGTCTTGGTCTTGTGTAGCCTTTTGCTTTTTTCCATTCTTCAAGACTTGTGACTTCTATTTTGAGCTTGTTTGCAGTTGTCTTTCAATATATTGACTTTGCTTTATTTTTCCAATTACTTAAGAGTGAAATATAGGGCTGCCCTTAGCCTTTTCACATGGCATGGAGACTTGCAAACATGTCACTTCTTGAATACCAAAGCTACAAGCTATCCTCGGACCTTGTATAGCTAGCCTTGTGATTTCTTTTGATCAAATGCTTCATATAATTGTTTATTCATGCTGGCTTGATCTCTTTTGATGGATTAAAAACGTTATTTCCGTGAGGATGGAAAATCTCAACTTGAAGATCCATCCTCTCAAGGTTCTGGCCATCCTCCAGCTTGAAACCTTAATGAATTAATCCAGATTTTTCTTCCTTTTGTTTCTAAATGATGATTAACCTGTTTTCTTATAATGATTCACTCAAAAGCACAGATTAGTATTAACCACAATCATAATCTTTTAAGTAATTTTGTTATCATTAAAATCAATTTAGAGATTTTGTCTCAACAACATGATCAATCATTTGTAGTTATAATATCAACTACTAATCTACTCACTTTACCAATTTTTCATTTTAGATAAATCAAATATCGCACAAAGTGTGAATTGAACTTAAAGAAAATACAATCAAATACACCAACATTATTCAATAACATATCAACCTATTCAAAATTCAATGATGAAGGGTCATAAGAAAAAATGGTCACCTTTGCTCTAAGTCTCTAATAAAAGATCAATACATTAACTTGATCAAATTAAGAG
Source organism: Cicer chorassanicum (assembly GCA_037974735.1). Lineage (NCBI taxonomy): Eukaryota > Viridiplantae > Streptophyta > Magnoliopsida > Fabales > Fabaceae > Cicer > Cicer chorassanicum. The sequence goes on along the minus strand of JBBPBP010000003.1, from coordinate 55,088,282 downwards.
TAGATATGTGAATTTTTTTTCTTTGACAAAAAACTAAATTATTTATTTATTTCTAAATAGTTCAGATCCACACAAATCAAATAGTGTAGAAATTTTAACGAATAAATTAATTTACTTATTAAACACAATTCAATAACAGAACAGAACTAATAGTCAAACATCCTAAAACATCAAACCAAATATTATTATTTTCTTATTATTTAACATACAGATTAGACTGTCCTGCATTATTTAGTTTGAGACCGAAAAATTTATGTTATTTATTTATAAGTGTTTATGTATTATAATAAAGATATGTTGAAGTGTAAAAGATAAAAAAGAAAATATATTGTTACTATAAAAATAATTTTCCATTAATATTCAATAAATTTCTTATTGTACTCATCACAAATATAATTTAAAATAAGTTACACGACATTGTAGAGCAATGGATTGGGGTCAAAGAGAATGTTTGACCTATTTTGTTACACTAACGTTAAAAGTGCAAGATTTTATAAAAATTAAAGATATTTTTAATTTTAGATATGTATTATAATTTTTTTATAGATTTTTCGAGAGATAATTTTATTTGAAATGCAATATTAAATATGAATGTATTTTCTCAAACTCGACTTAAGCACATTTTAGTACGTACCTAACTTATTTTCATTAATAGTCATGATTTTTATATATTAAATGCACGTTTCAAACGAGCTGTGCGAGCTCTGCTGCCAGTCAAAATGAATGAACACCGAGCAGGCCCCGTGAATCTGAAGTTGTCGTAGCAAGTGAACTGAGGTAGAAGGGTAGTCTCGTAATTAACACATAACTGAGGGGGTATTCCAAGCATTCTCTTTGACCCCTCCACCGTCTATCGTATTTGTCCCCTTTTACCCACCGCTTCTCGCTGCTTCGTTTAAATACACTACGCAAGTAGTCAAAACTTATTTCATGCTTAGCTCCAAAGTAATAATAATAAAAATAAATAAATATAAAACTACACGTACATTATGGTTTGCACTCTTAGCAAACTCAATACGGCCACAACAACCGACGAATCGGGTGGCGCCGCTACAATCTCCGCCTTACATCAAGATATTATCCAAACCCATATCCTCACGTGCCTCGACGGTCCATCACTCGCTTCCGCATCGAGCACGTGCTCTCAACTTAATACCCTCTCATCTCACGAACATTTATGGTCCAACATTTGCCACTCCACGTGGCCTTCTACAACCACGCCACGCGTCCGCCACGTCATCTCCACATTCCCTCGCACCTCTCGCTCTTTCTTCTCAGATTCTTTCTCAACCGTAACCGTTCACGGAAACCACCGCGTGAATCTCGAAAACACGCCGGAAATTTTATCCGCCGTCGATTTATTCCACCGGCGGAGAATCATCCTATCAAAAGTGGTCGAGACTGAGACGGGATCCGGATGGTTCCGGTGCTCGCCGTTTCGGGTTGACATTATTGATCCGAAGGATTCGGTTGAATCCGGTATGGATTACCCGATAAATGACGATGAAGCGTGTAGGAATCTCGAGGAGGAATTGAGATTGAGTTGGATTGTGATTGATCCGAGAGGAAAACGTGCGATTAACGTTTCGAGTGGGAAACCAGTATCGGTGAACCGGCACTGGTTAACCGGAGAGATTCATGCGAGATTTGCAACAGTGTTACACGGCGGAGAGAGGGGATCGGCGACGGAATTTGCGGTTTGTAATTTATTGGTGACGTTGGGAGGGGAAATGAAAGTGAGGGAAGCGTGTTTTCAGATAGAGGATATGGATGGGATTGTATTAAATGGGAGGGATAGTTTGGGGATTTTACAGAGGGGTTTGGTGGGTGAAAGAAAAAGGTTGAGGAGCGAAAAGGAAGGAAGGGAAATGTATGTGGAATTTGTGAAGAAGAAGATGGAGAGGAAAGAAAGGAAGTTGAGAAGTGAAAGAAGGTTGGATATGCTTTGCGTCGCTATCGCTGCTTTCTCTGTTGCGGCTTTTTCCATTCTCTTTCTTTCATGATTTTGGATATAGTATTACTAATATTATACTATTATGTTATATTTTCCAGTTCCAAATAGAAACAACACTCAATTGAAATTGAACGAAAGGGAGGTTTAGTTGCAATTATAGGAAATGATAGACAAGTGTTTGGTTACTCATAAGTGTACACTAAGTTGAATCTTAATTGACCTTTAGTTTCTCACTATTTTCCCCCCAGTTATTTTGACAACGCACATTATAATTTTTTTTAAATGATTATATTAAGGTAACACTAATTGTTTTGACGAAAATAATTAGTCGTCCTAATTTTATAAGAAGACGGGGTAGAATAGACTCATACAGTAAAAATGTGCTAGATACGTATGATTTTTTTCACATAGGATTTAGAAAGATCATTGAAAAACTAAAAAAAAAAAAATTAAATACCACATTTTCATTAAAAAATTTAAAATAATAAGTATATAAATCATTTCACTTATATAATATTTAATATTCATTTTTATTTAATGCAAAATTTTTATTTTTGATATATCAATGTGTTAAACTCTGTTAAAGCACAACAAGACTTATAAACACATGTTTTCTCCGGCTTATCCAAGATATTTGTCATCTAAATTACTATTTGTAATAGAAACAAAAAAATAATACTGTTTTTATGGCTAATTCTTACCGATAATCATTATGTATGTCTAACTAACTATGAGAAAAAAATTTAGTCAAAACACAAACTATAAGAAAGACATTAGTTGCACTTGTAGTGTTTTGACTAAAACACATTTTTAACACACATTTTTCAACATATTTTTTTATATTGGTTGAATTTTATATGAGACTCGCTAAATTATGTGAAATAGGTCCACATAAATTTAGTGAGTCTCATATTAATTTCTTCAAATAAAAAAATTCATTAAAAAATATATGTTAAATATTGTGTTATTAACGCTTCTCGTGTAAATAATTGTTTTAGCCCTATAAGTCAAGCAAGGCATGAACCCCCTTTTAAGTAGAATTACATACACAGGCTAAGGCCTCTGCATATGAGCGCAGAGTTCATTTGCATGATTTTGATGCAAAGGTTGTATGGAAAGGCTCAAGTCTTTCAACAAATAGTGCCAAAGCTTAAAATCACAATTTTATGGTTTTTCCCTCATGTTTTTCTACAAATAGAGTACCCTTTTGTCATTTATTGATCATAGCCTTTCTAAAATCATTATTTGGAAATTAGAGGAGGTTTGAGACTTAAGAGTGCCACTTCAACATTGATGACAAGTTGATACTGTCTCTAAGTTTCATTCTTTACTAATTTGATTTAGACATTAATTTCATAAGAAAATTATATTTACCTCTCTAAGGTACATTTGCTTATCAAAAGAAGTTGTGAATAAAGAAATAGATGAAAGATAATGTAAAAAGAGAAAAATAGATGAAAAATAAAATAAATTTCAAAAATTGATATATAAAAGATATAAAAAAGAGAAATAAATTAATTTTATGAATTGACAATTAAATTCCTTATCTAAAACATTAATATTTCTCCTCCTAATTATTGTATTAATTAATTAACAACTTAATTTTGTAATAGAAACTTACTAGACTTACATTTTTGCTATTAAGTCAGGTAAAAATTTAACAATAATGAAACATTTGAATATAATTAATTGCTAGCAATTATCCTTGTGGAGTAAAGAAAGAAAAATGTAAGCCTTTAGAATTTTAATAAAGCATGTGAGTATTGGAAGGAGAAAATAAGTCTTGATCAAGTTCATTTCTCCGTTATTTCTTTAGTTCTTCTCTCTTTTGCACTCTGCTTTCAATTTTTTTTTTCTTAAAGATGTGACATGAGTGGTATTTATATATCTACTACTCTCTATGTATTAATTCCCAAATTTGGTTGAATTCCAAATTTGTTCCACTTGAAGCAAATACTCAAGTGTGACATGCACTAAAAACCGCTTTCATAACTCAAAATTTTGTAAAAAAAAAATCTCACAAAATTACCTTTGATGAATAAGTGTATATATTGATTAAAAAAAGAAAAAGAACAAGTGTGTATATATATCTTCACAAAAAAAGGTGTATATATATAGTAATCGACAAATTACAGAAGGTGTTTTAAAGTGTAGAAGGTGGGTGCAGAGTAAGAGTACCCTAGTTATATAAAAACTCAAACTAAAACTTAAACAAAACGGTGAAATTTAAATTTTATTCTAATATAAATGTTAAACTTGTTTAAATTATAGCATTTCTCATATTTAATAAATTAGCCGTCTTAGCTCAGTGGTAGAGCGCGTGGCTTTTAACCACGTGGTCGTGGGTTCGATCCCCACAGACGGCGTTGCTGAGAAATTTTAATTATTTTTAAAATTCTCACATTTTCAAATTTCCGGTTAATATAAACAAACACCCGTACAAAACTAAAAATTTATGATTTTCTTATATTCATTCTGTTTTAAATTATATGTTAAAAAATATATTTGTCTCAAAATTATATATCATTTTACAATACCAATAAATAATTAATACTTTTTTTCTCTTAAAAAAGTTAATACTTATTTCTTTATTATGCCTTTTACTATATCTTTTTTCAATTCTTTTAATTTATGTTTCTAATATCATTAATTGATATTTTTATAAAGTAACTTGTAATTTATCTTTTTTATATAACATTAACTACATTTTTTAATTTGTGTGAAAATATCAAAATGACATATAACTTAGGACGGAAGGAGTAATATAATCTTATAGTAATGTCAAATTTTTTGTACCAATAATAGTATTTTAATATTATTTGCATATTTGAGTTTGTTTGTTTTGTAATAAAACACAATTTTTTACTTTTTAAAATTTTATTGTGATTTTGTATGGTGAACTAAACAATAAAATTCTCTTAATTAATTTATATAACAAAATTCATGTTTTTCATTCACATATCCATATATTGATTTTTTTTTAAACGTTATATCTTGTACTCGTATCCGTGTCAAGTACCAATATATTATCTTATCTATGGCTTCATAGAAGATAAGTGTAGTGACACACATTCAGACGAGAGAAGAAAAAAAAAAGTATATTATACATATATTTTTGTTTTTAAATGTAAGAGAGACTATCACAGTAATATTTAAATATATTAAAATTATAAAAATATACTTAAATATGTTTTTTTGTTAATCATTTCAAAATGTTTATAGTTAATCACTTTAATTTTGAATATATTATTTGTTGATCAATTTAGTTCATAAAAAATTCAAGAGAAAATAAAAGTTTAATAATATATTTATAATTTTAATATATTTTAGAGATTATAGTAATAACATTTTTGCACATTTAGAGACTTTTTTTTAATTAATTATAACTATATTAATAATTATTTTTCAACTATTCTCGAATAGATATAAACCCAATACATTGAATAACATTTAAAGACTAAACAAGATGTTTGAGCAAAAAAGAAAAGAATTGTGAAGAAAAAATTTAGCTTGCAAAACTTGCGCCAACCGCGTAAACCCATGTGACTTTAAAATTTGATGTGCTTTTTTAGAAAACCAAATTGCACGATTCCAAAAAAAAAAATTGCTGAATATTACTAATTTGCCATTAATGAAAAGTGGGACTTTTCCGGGTGGTTTTTGTTCAGTTTCTGAATATTTGAAAAGGGAAATGTAAAAAGCAAAACATCAATTCCCTTGTTTTAGTTATTTGCTTTTAAAAATAGTAAAACTGAAAATTGTTTTAAAAAACAATATATTCAAACAAGTTTTAATATTTTTAGTTTTTAAAAAGACAAAAATAATTTTAAAAAACTCAATCGAACAAACTTATTAATCTCTATTCTCTATTTCTTTGCATACCAAATAAGAGAAATTGTACTAATTTCTTTTTCTCTAAATTGTTGATCTCTATTCTATTTCTCTCAAAACAAACAAAATCTTAACGATTACTTCTGGTGAAAGAAACTTTCCAAATTAAAATTAAAATTACTTGAAACTTATGTTACAAAGTATATTTAATGAATTGGTCAAATCATTCAATCAGAGTAAAATATTTGCTACAATTACTTCGTTATAAAATTTAATCTCCTAAAAGAAAAAAATAATCAATAATTTTATAGCTCAAAGGTTAAAAAAGTAAAATAAGCATTACTCCCTCTGAATTCAATTAAAAAGCAAAAACAAAATCTCCAAATTCAATTATAAAGCAAAATCTCCAAATTCAATTAAAAAAATCTAATATTATTTTTGCAAAAATACCATTACATTAATTTCTTAATATTTTGAAATGACAAATTTAATTAGCAGTGAGCCAGTAAATTTATTTAATTATTAACATTAAATAAAAAAAAATTAAATACACTTAACAACCTTTTTTAATAAATACGAAAGTAGATATTTTTTTTGCTATAAATGAGCCCAAATAAAGTATATATTGAACAAAAATTCAAATATAAATTGTTCTTAATTCTTAGCTGAACTGATAAATACCGATATTATTAGGTTGAACGTCTTGTCTCAAATTCGAATCCGGGACTTAAGACAAAAAATAATTCAAATATAAATTTTATCGAATGCCCTAAAATTTATAGAAACAAGTCTTAGTTATTATTTAAATAAGATTATTTTTTCTTTTTGTTTGCTGTTCCAAATTTGACAGAAGACTTTCCCTAAATCAATTTCAAAACAAGCCTACAAGTCACAACCAAGGTTTATTTTTTATTTTTTTGATCAATTAGAATACGAAAAGAGAGCAAGCGAAAAGCAGAACTAAGATCTTCAGGGCTCTAACCCTCAGTGTCATTGCATTCAACGAGAAGAGTTTGAGTAAAAAGGATGACAAGACTTTCCTTCTATATTTCTTCCACTACCATAGTTTTGAGAATATACATATTTAGTGGACCCAAAAAATTTCAAAACACTTCAAAATATTCTAAAACTATAGTAATAGAGAAAGAAAATGAAGATATCCTTAACTAAGAATCAAATTCACAAATAACTTAGCGATACCTAGCATTCCAAACAATTTGCAAACCCTGGGCAATATCAACAACAAGCACGAATTATGGTAATTTTTGTACTTAGACTCATAATTTATTATTAATAATAAAACTATTTAAAATGTAAAGGGGTTGTTCTGTTCAACCATGCTTGAACTCATTTCAACTAGCAAGCAAGTTAAATGAGACTGGCTAAGATAATCTAAATGAGGAGGAGCTGCAATTTTGTAAACTTTGAATAACTCATGAATTGAAGTACAACTTATTTTGATGCCTCTATCAAAACACTTAAAACTATACAACCTTTCCTTGAGTGTTGGCACCATGGACAACCTCATTTTAGGATTGAAAGAAGTTGCCAGAAGCAGCTCAAGAAGGAAAAAGAATGGATCACCGCTCATAGGGAAAAAGATGACAGCTTCTCGTGGCTAAGGGGGCACATGGTGGGACTTGTCGTGACAGCACGCATGGTGCACGGGCGATAACAATGGTAGCTCTTTTCATGGTTTTAAAATGCAAGCCACAAATGTATTCGGAACCACAATGTAAAGTTTTCTAGGTCTCCACAAATGTAATTACAGTTCATACAACATGCATCTAGTTTTAAAAAATAATATTATGAGTAACTAAATAAATATTAAGAGAGACTAGATTATAGTAAATAATAGAAAGAATCGCGGTAAAAAGTTAGTAACTAGTTTATAAATAATACTCGGAGTAACTCATCTCTAAATTATTGAAAGTTAAAACACACTTTATCTTCTCATGGTTTATATACTTTAAGTAGCAGTCACAAAATCAATCCTCCCCATGACAGTATTTCTAGTTATTGGACAGATAATGAATGCTTGAGACCGCCTCTATAGGAAGCAAATAAGCCTATATTCACCATTCATTTAATTTAAAGCATACAGAGTTATCATAATCTTAATCTTAACATACAAGAATCTAGAGGTGAAAACACACTTTATCTTCTCACTTTATATACAAGCTCACTTAGAGAAGCTATTTCCCTATTACAGAAATCCATCAGTTATCACTGAGCATCCTTCTAATAGTTGTATGGATCTATAACCTCAATAAACTCATTCCTTCATATGCAAGTAAGAACGGATGAAAGAAAACTCTGCTATTTTTATTGATTCAGCTCATTTAAAATGAACAATTCACTTTTGAGAATAGAATAAGTAATCCCAACCGAATTTTGATATTCCATCACATCCACAATTTGTTATGCAGGTACATATAAAATCATCCATCGGTTGAGATTACTTACTTTGCATTATAATGCAGCAAATTGCTTGCCTCAGAGAAGTTTGATCTTATGTGTAACGCATCACTTGCTCAAGTACATTAAACATCGTCTCTCATGTGTCCTGAGGGGAATCAACTGGTTGTTGGATCCGATCTTCAGGCGGTCCTCTGGCAATTGGCATTCCCATACTACGTTTAGTATCTGGTTTTGCATAATCAACAAAGATAACGCGCCCGTCTAGTGCCTGCAAAGAGACCTCTCAGTTCTCACTTTAAACCCTAAAAAAGAGCAGCAGGGTCGCAAATTCGATAATTACCTTTTCATTCATCTCTGCTATGGCATTCTCAGCCTCATCTTGTGAAGCAAAAGTGACAAATCCATATCCTTTAGATTTCTCCGATACCCTATCTCTTATAACTTTAGCTGGAAAATTTAACATTGTCAAAGGCCAGATATTACACAGAGAGTAACATAATGTTAGTGCATTTTATTATAATTTTGAAGCTACCTTCAACAACTTGTCCATAATTTGAGAATGCATCTGACAATGTTTTCTCTGTCGCGTGAAAGGATAGTCCTACAAAATCAATTACCCGTTTCCAAAGGTCAATAACTTAAATACATTGATCCATACATTCAAATTAGGTGTTATTTTCCATTTCCATGGTGACACATTGTTTTTCAGAAAGTATTGAAAATTATGTCCAATAATCATAAAATTACTTTTAAAAAAGAATTTGAATATATATACTAACTATGAGCGAGAGAGAGAGAAGACCTCCAACGAAAAGCTTGAAAGCAATTGCTCTGCGGAAAGTGAGGAGAAACGGAGAAACGGAATGATTGCAGCCGACTATTCTTGTGATGAACGCCATTGAATTCGAGTGCAAGAAACAAGGCATTAGATTTAGGGCACTTGCTTACTCATCTATATCGCTAAAAGGCCTTCAACTTATTCCAAAAGCCCGATCGTAATGTGGCCTGGCCTGCCAATGCATATTGCGGAGTGCTTATTTTACATCCTATTACACTTGCAAAATAAAATTATGTACGAAAATATGTTATTGGTAAATTTGTTTACACCCACAATGCAATGTCCTTTAAATAAGTTGTATTAAATCACAATATTTTCAAAATATAATATAAAACACCTATTTTACAATGGTTTTTATATTAAAGCTTCAAAAAATTGTTTTAAAAACCTTTACTTATGTGGAAAGGTCTTTAAATCCTTATAAATGGTTATAAGGAAAACTATTTTTTATTTTATTTGGAGAAGTTTTTGTAAATCTTTTAATTTTTAGATGTTGTATATGTCTACAATGAAAATATTTTGTACAATTGATTTAAATAATTACTCGCCTTAGATGACACTGCAATAATTTAATCGTATAAAAAAAAAAAGCAAGTTCTTACCACCTCAACTATGTAAAGTGATCAAATTTATACATCTTAAGTGTGGGTACTAAGAAATCCCGAATTCAAATTTAGACATTTGCATATCCATTATCTTTACGGCTACTACGGCTACTAAATAAGTTGTACTTGGGGAACCAATTACTACTGTCTTGTACAGCAACGTCTTTAAAAAATATAGACAAAATTGCATGAGATCCCTTATCATAATGTGTAAAACTTGCATGAAATCCCGTGCATGTGGTCTCGATTACTCACTACCAAAATAGAAGATTTGATGTAATAACAACCGATAGAACCTCCACGTTTGTGCAAAGAACACAAGTACCACGAAGTTTGAGGAGAAAACTGATAGCAAAGTACTTGTGGATATTCGATATCATTCGATTACAGATGGCTATTTCTACGATATACTAGAGTTTAGAAGTGTAAATATACACAGAAATTTTCACCATTAGATTTTTGTGTGTACACAACATGGGCAGCTATCAATTTTATCAAATTAAAATTATTTAAGATTTTAATCCTTGTTTTCTTTCATTACTGTCCACGTATATACATACAAAAACTCAATGGTGAGGATAATGTGTATTAAAGCACTATTTAACTTCATATATCACTTGATAGTGTATTGCGGAATCGGCCAATGCAGATATTCAAAGTTGTGGCCAGAGTAAAAGACAGACGAACATCTAAACTAAAGTTACACAAAGGATGTCATGGTCCCGTCAGATGTGTTGGAAAGTAACTACCATATACAGAACTAAGTTTATATGCTGTTTTCACCCAACCTTCTAAGTTTGATTACTCATGAATTATGCATCTTCAGTATCGCCTGGAACATCATGTCAATGAATTTATCATCCTGGGACAAGAAACTTGTTAGAAAGTTAATAATGCACAAAAAAATTGTAAGCATCCCACATAAAGGATTCAAGAAAAACACATTCATCATTTCACCATCTATATTATATTTTGTTACTTCTTGTAGAGTAGAGGATCAATTTATATTGAAATTATAAAGAAACTGATATTATTATGAAAAATTACAAAACTGCATACTAAAAATCTAATTTCACACTTTTAAGAATAAATGGAGCGTGTAACCATCAAATTCACAAAATCCTTACTTTGTGGTCTCTCCATTTTCCACTTACTTGCCTTCTTATTTCTCAAAATTGCAGATCTCTCGATTTTGTTTCTATCTTACATGAAACAAAATCTCAACATCAACAGTTTGGATAATGAACTATGAAGTGTATTTTCAGTCTTGGAGTAAAGCTAAATAATCGTTAAATATACTATTTTCCATGTATTTGGAAAACCTGAATGGGACTGCTTTGCAAATAAAGTGCCCAAACTAAATTATATTATACTAAATCTAAAATTCTCTCTGTTAGCAATTGACAACCTGTGGGCGGTAGCTATGCCTTCAACTGGACATTCTACAGTGGGAATTACTCCAACGGTCTAATGTTTAATACCCACTAAAAAATAACAGTAACTGAATAACAACCTACAATCTAATTATCAATGGTCAAATAACGGACGGAACAACACTTAGATGGTAAGAACATTAAGTACCTGAACCAGTGATGTGAGTGCATCACGAACTTTATCCCTGCTGATAACCTGTTTAATTGGTGTGGAGCTAGAAGTAGGGGTAAGGGAATGAGGAGGATTAGGTGGTGGAAATGGTTGAAGCAGTGGAGTGCCATATTGGCGTGGCAAATTCTGGGGATGATGAGCAGCTGCACTAGGTGGCACAGATGAAGAAATAGGTGGAATTAAAGGTAATAAAGAGTTGGATGCAAGAAAATTAGAAGGCTTAACAAGATGAGTGATCGGATTGCCACTGTTGATTGTTTCATGAGAGGCAGATGGCATTTGAATAGAAGGTACAGGAGATAATAAACCACCAGGAACAGTAGAAGTGACACTTGCAGATTGGTAAGGCTGTCTAAAACTTTCTACATTTGAAGCGTATTGTCCACTAACTTTAGACATCTGCAACAATTGAAATCAAAAGTTTGTAAAGCCAGAGACATCGTATCATATGATGAAATACCAAACTTAATATTGACATTGCACACGTATTCACCAAATAGGCAGAAATATTGGTATTCAACTAGATAACATACGTTGAAGAAGTTTGTAAATACACGATCTTCAATAGCATCAGTTGTAGAAGCAGGTGCTGAAGACAACTCTAGTGGGCTTTCAGTCATGATTGACCCTTGGTCAAGTTCCTCAAACTCACTACAGCATATAAAAACTTCCAGCATGACACGCAATAGTAACGGCATATAAACCCAACTAGGAGGTAATTAAGTGATAGTAACAAATAGATAAATGATTTGAATTTAGAAGTTTGAACAAGCACGATCAATGGACAGGAAAAATTGGCTTTTTCATTGAATACTTTAACCAAAAAAAAGTTATTCCATGGTTTTGATATCACAAGTTTCTTCACAGACAGAATAAAAAAAATAATGTTGTTAGAAATGAATGACATATAGGCAGCCGGCAGCACATTGAGATAAAAAGTAACATTTTAAAAAAGAAATTATCTTGAAAAGTATTCTGAGAGATAGAAACAGAAACAAGTTAAGATTTTTTGAACTTGCTAAAAATCCTTACCTTTTGCTAGAAGGCATTGTTGTATTAGGAAGTGCCTTTGGGTATGCATTAAGAATCCTGCAAATTCAATTCGGCAAAGATATAAGTCATTGGTTTAGATTGAATATGAATCATCCATCTTCAACTAAAAGTTTGAGCATAAACAAAACACGAAAAAACACTGCACAAATAGCTTGACTGGGGAAAATTAACATACCTATTAAAGAGATTTGCAACTTCTTCACATTCTTCTGGTTCATAAAACCATATACCATTAACTTCTTGTGATGCATTCCGATATAACAAGTATGGCTTTTTAAGTTCATACTCAAAATCCAATAGATTCTCTACTAAATTATCTGCCATAACAAACATCATATAGAAAGCAATCAATTAAGGAACAAATCACACAGAGTCAAATAATTTTAACAAATTGCTATTGCTGTGCGGTACGATATTTAATACAAATTGTTGTCAAATAGCCGCTATTGTGGCGCTATAGCACAATAGCGTAGCAAAATTTAAACAAACCATTATTATCCGCAATCTGCAATTGACAACACTGAGATGCAGACATACACATAAAAGACTGCAGTTCAAAACAGAGGCACTTCTTGTTTCTCGACACAGTAAATATGTTTTCATTGCAACAATAATAAATTTAGACGAAGTGATGCATCACAGACATATTATTTGATTGATATATTTTAAAGTCGATATCCTTTCATCCAATTATCACTAACTAGTTCCTTAATTAAGATTTGCGCAGCAGCAGTAACAATGAGAGGTTCATTAATCGTTAGGTTTTACTTCAATACAATACAATAAAGAAGCATCTCAAATCTAACACAATTATACAAAATATAAGCATACTTATAACAAATCTGAAGAACACTATAGATTTTAATATAACGGAATAAACATATACAAATCTGAACCTGTATTTCTTCGATTCATTACGATAAACTGAAATCGTGGTTGTGAATTCCTGAACAAAAATTAGAATAATCGATTAAAGATCCAAGTGTATATGAAAGCAAGAAACAGATGAAGAACAGAAAGAGGATATACCTCTTGACAACGAAGAGAGATCCTTCAACATCTTTGCGACTCCACTGGCTGGTTTCGATGTTGAAGTCGTAGAAGGAAACGTGAGCAGCGGTGAAGAGAATCTCGTCAATGAATGGATCCATGCGTTGGAGCACGGTGAGATTGAGCACCTTGGTGGTGTTCTGATCCAGATTCGGAGTCAATTTTTTACTCTGAGACATTGATTTCAGTTCTAAATAGATGCACACACACAGCTCTAAACCCTCACTCGAGAGAAGAAGAAGAACAAGAAGAAGAATATTGACTTGCGTGTTACTCGAAAGAAAGAAAGAAGAACAAGAAATCAGAAAGCAAGAATTGAGTAATATCACTCACTCCAAACCAAAAACCTACTCGATTCAACTGATGAATGAAAAAAATCAAAGTTGAATCTGCGTCGACCGAAAAGCCTTAACATTGAGTCATCGGCACTCTTATTATTATTATTATTATTATTATTTTTACAAAGTCATTGGCACTTTAAAAAAGAAAAAAAAAATTTAGGGTGAAAAAGTTAATTGAAAGACTTGCAAATGTTTACGTTCGTTGAAAATTGAAGCACACTTTTATATGTCTTTTTACCATTATATTTCTTTTTATTATTATACTAATTTAATATCTGTATTTTTACTATGATTTTGTGTAATTTAAACTTTAAAATCTTGAAAAATACATTTTTTTTGTTAAAATTATTTATTTTTATTCTTATCAAATGCGCTAAAAATATTTGTTAACGTGACCCTGATTATTATTGTATTTATTTTTATGAATGTATCTTTTTATGCAATTTTTATGAGTTTACGGGTGATCATTGATTTACAAATTAGATTGTATTTATTTAAAGAAAATTTGAATACAAGAATTTGAACATCATAAGGTGTTATTTTTGTATAATTTTAGAAATCTTAAAAAAAAATAAAGAGAGATAAAAATAGAAGTACACCGTGTCACATATAGTGTCTAAAATTAGATATTGAAATAACACTGCTTTTATTTCATTTATATCAAATTTTTTATTTTAGTAAACTTTTATTTTTTATTTAAAAATAAAAAATATTTTTTAATCTCTTTTAACTATTTAATTTTAGTGTTTATTTTAATCTAATGTGTTTATTTGAGTGCATTTACCAAATAAAAGTTTAGAAGTGGTGCATTTTTACGCAAAGAAGCAAAATGAGAAAAGAAAATAGAGAATAATTTACTACTATAGAGATTATAAGAATGAATGACTACTACATGCATCTTAATGCAAAACCCGTAAATAATAATGCTTTTTTTTTTTGTCAACAGGAGTATTATATATTGAGTGTTTGTGTTTCTTCTCTCACCTTTTATATGCTCAAATATATGTTTGGATTAGTCGATTTATACGTGTAAAATATGTCTTAAGATTTACATATTAAGACAAAATTTAGGGGTTTTTGAGAAAATTTAGAGAAAGAAAAGAAACTTTCTCATATATTTGAGTACGGGTAGCTTATTCTCCCACTCTTATGTTCTAAAATGCCTCAAAAATAAATCTCTTCATTTGTCAATCCAAATATATCTTTTGTCAAAATACACTTCTCGATTAATCAATCTGGAGAGCATTGGAGATGAGAGAGTAGAAACTCTCTTGAATATGTATCAAACCTTAACTCAAAAGTCCAAAAAACACACCTAGACCATACAACACTTTAGAAGACGGTCCAATCATAGACTTATGGTTAAGTGAACATGTATTGTTCGAATGTAAAAAAAAGAGTTCCCGTTGTTAGACATGGGCATGCCTAACAATGATCATTTTAGGATAAGTGAACATGCACTATTGAAACGTAAAAAAAAGAGTTCCCGTTGTTAGACATGGGCATGCCTAACAATGATCATTTTAGAAGTACTTACAGAAGAGATCTACTTCTTAGATATGGACACACCTTAACAGAAAATAAAAGATGACACATCTAACTATCTATGGATCATACCAACTTTAGGAATGTCAATCTCTGCAAGTTTTGTTCAATCCTATCTTAGCATAGTAAGAAAGACTGACAAACTGCAGAAGCATGAGCAAAGAATGTCGCGTAAAGAGAAACGGTAGTAAGAAACGATAATAAAAAATACATACCATGACCAAAGGTATCTCATTCAATACAATTCATTTTACATTATGATACATTTCCATGGCTGATTTAAAAGAAAAAGTTTTGGATGTGTGATGCAGACTATCTAAATTCTAAAGCTCACAACAATCATTACTGGGGGAAGGGTAACAACAACAAAATTCTTTTATAAGCAAAAATTGGTTAGACCACCCGTTGCCCAATCCACTCAAGTCAGAACCATTTCTAGCGACTTTTGCAAGAGAAGGAAACTGCTGTGGCTGCCGGCAAACACTTTGAAGCTAAGCATGAGCCAGTTGAAATTGAACAAGATGGTGTTTCCTCTTCAATCAATCATAGTCAATGAACTCCATGAGTTCCAGAGGAATTTTGGGAGGCTTAAGGAATCACTATGCACGAATAGTCCATCCCCGCTGAGCAAGAGCAGCAATCACTTGACTAGCAGCTTCTGCAGTGTCATTAAGTGGAGGATAACTCCAGCTTTCAGTTATCTGTACTTTCAAACGACAAATTAGTAAAAGGAAACATTTATTGATCTGGATTGACTAGGAAGTATGAAGACCTATGATTTGGCTGCACAAAGAGGCTGGCTGTTCCTAAATTTAAGAAATACCGCAAAAATAATTCTAGTAAGGCGGAAAGTTCTTCTAGCATTCACTATATGTATATTTTGAAATTGTAGGGTGAAATAAGAAACCAATTTATATACCTAGGGTTGAAATGTAATAAATATTTCATTATATTTTCCTAGTGGAACAATAAATAAAATAGTAAGAGCAAAAGCTTCATGATAAGTTCATTCTGAATTAAATGACTGACATCAATTTAAACACACAAAAAACGCAGAAAATTCCAGAACAGCTGGAAACTCACATTTTCCATCCCAGTGAATGGTCGAGCAACTCCTTGCTTCTGCAAAGAGTTTTGGAAGTCAGCAAACTTCCATGTACACAGTTCTGCTCCAATTACATACACAGGCTTCCTGTAGTAAACGATATGACATGACAGTGAGAATTTCTCTTCAAAGAATGTTTTAACAACAGGAATTTTATTTTCATGAGATGCATGCTGATCATCATTGATCATACATTACATACCCAGTACTGCAGGCCTCACTCAACATACTAACTGAATCAGCTGTGATAACAAAGGCATCAGCCCAGGCCAGATGTCCCATATGTGGATTTGGACCTAAATGTAATAAAAAAAAATCATAGTAAGTAATCTCCAGTACCAGAACAGGCAAGTTTGAATTTCCTCTCTTATGATTTAAGAATATGACCACTAATTACCTTCACCATCCCATATTTGGACCTTAGGATTTGTGGAAAATTCTTTGACCAAAATTTTGGAGATCTGCAATGAATGGAAATTTAAATTTGTCATCAGAAGATACCTAAATTGATGCCCCATCCCTCCAGACAACAACATTTATACACGCCCAAGACTAGATCAGATTTCAGTGTTTTATTACAGACAAATTACCAACCATTAGCATGTTCAAGGTAGAAGCCAAAACTGATAATAAGTTATACCTATGCCATACCTATGAAAAGAATCTTACAAATTGCATAATTCTTTATACCATTTACCTTCTCAGGAGTTCTTCTCGAGAAAGATATTCTGATTGTCTCACAGCTCCATAGAACATTCTGAAGCATAACAACTAAATTATTTGCAAGATCCACACCATAAGGACAATTGCCTGACCAAAAAGAACGAAAAAAAGATTTAACATCAAGACAGAAGGTATAATATTAGGTATAATACAAGGCATCCCAAGAAACTTCATGTTTGAAATATATTATTACATGTATGGTTATATTTCACCAACGTTAATGCGTGAAAAGAAGTTCAAAGAAGAAAATATAGGGCATATAAATATTTCAAAATTTTAAAGTTCGTGTCAGCTTCTTTAAGGTTTCAAACATATGAGCTTTACATATGCAAAATTGACCTACTCAGAGTTGATAAATAATCAACTATACCCTGCACAACACGATACATAGGGCATGCATCTCCTTTCCTGCAACAGTGCAATTAAAGCATTGGTTATAGAATCATTTAAAGAAGTCTCCAATTTGCAAGTGATCATCAAATTAGAGAGAAGCAAAGGGGAGACTTATGGGTCTAGTAGCTTAATGGACATTTTCACTCTTTTAAGACATTGGCTGTGCAATCATCAGGTACATGAGCTTATATAAATACCAAATTTCTACATCTAGCAAACTACACAAATCTTAATTAACATTATAAAACTTCACATAATACAATAAGAAAATCATTATAAATAACTTAATGCAAGATAAAATACCTGTAGGTCCCCCGATGTTAACCACAAGCAAGGGCTTTGGCAGAGTTGCTAACTCATCATGCCAAGCAGAAGCAGCAACCCTAAGAGCAGCCGAATCAGCTTGATGAAGTGCCCCCACAGTAAGGACCTGTAATAATGTAAAATCAGTGACCATCAAGATAGGACAAAAAGTAGAACATCTCAGCTTGACTTATAAATGTGTTTTTCGTAGGGAGAAACATCAATAGCTACACACACGACTGCAGTACCTACCACGTTGCGGCCAGGAGGTTCCCATGGTGTGACCCACCTCCGAAGAAACCAAGGTATTTGTCGTTGGGCATGAGGAGTCAGGGGATAATAATCATGGCGAGGAGTAATCACAAGATCAAACCTATTCAGGAGGAATCTTGGATGTTGTATCTGCATTGAGCACCTAAGAGAGTTAGACAGCAACATACATAATGTTCACTACTATTCCTTTCATTTATTATACATAAACCATGCACATATGGACTAGAAAAGGACAAATTAAAAAACACGCACCAAAGAGAAATAGACAATTTCATCTTAAACCTAAAAAATAAGCAAAATACCCTACAGGTGAGTCATTATGAATTCGTGAATCCAAAGGGTATTCATGAATAAAGCTTCTGATCATAGTTTCTTAAAAGCAAACAACATTCATTATCTGTTGCCAGTACCAATTTACTTTTAATCCCAATAATAGAACTTTTAAAATCAATTATGATGAATGTATTCTGATAGCAGTGAATTCAATCACCACAGGAATTTATCTAAATATCTAATTATCTATGCTTCAATTCAAGGGACAAAAAGAAAGATAAAAAGTGCAAAATTTAACCTGAACAAGAAAAACATTTTCCGAAGCTAACCGTTTAATGGAAGTCGCAACAGAAATGGTGTCTCGTCCAGAAGCAACTACCAACAAAGGACCATCCCTAGGGATTCAAAAAAAACAATGTGCTCATGCAATTCACTAAAACCATTTTTTCTTAAACAAATCTATTTAATCATAACAACACAAGAACAAAACAACATACTTGTAAAACGTTTCACGTGCCATATGCGCAATGCTATGAGCATCGGCTTCTAAAACGTTAGACATACCAATGCTGTGATTCGGTGATTGAAATCGTGAATTTCCACAGATCTTTCGTATAACGGAGTCTAATTTTTTATGAATTGAAACTGGAAGCCACTTAAACCACCTATTGATTCTTCCTTGTGGCCTCGTCACACGCTGCAATGCAATCAAACCGAACCACAGAATATGATTCAATTGAATTGAATTGAAAATTAAGAAGAAGAGAAGAAAAATGCTTACGTATAAGGAGAGACGATTGGAGAGACCGAGAGCACGGACCAATCCAATGCTCTGATTCTCAGCTCCGGCGAAGCCATTTCCGATAACAACGACTCGTCGGATTGCACCGTCCAACATCTCAGACATTGCTCGTTTCCATTCAATTCGAATCTGAAAGAAAAAAAGGAGGGGAAAAAATAAAGAGGTTGTTTGAACTTTTTTAAGGCCCGGTCCGGCCCGGTTCATCCCGGTTCGGTCCAACGTAAACGGTTTTTATTTTATTCTAGCTCTAAAGTATGTGAAAGAAAGAGAGAGGGAATTGTGATTTTTGTGTTGTGAGAGCAAAATGTGGGCAAGCGCGGAAGGTGGTGCTCCGGAGGTTACTCTAGAAACTTCCATGGGTTCCTTCTCCGTCGAGGTACTTTTCTTTTCTTTTCTTTTCTTTTTCAATTTCCTCGCTAAACCCTGATACAGTATTAGGGTTTTAACATTTTTTTTTGGTTTGTAGCTGTATTACAAGCACGCACCTAGAACTTGCAGGAACTTCATTGAACTTTCTCGTAGAGGTTATTATGATAACGTTAAGTTCCACAGGATCATCAAGGTACTCTTCTACATTTTCATCCCAAAAAATAAAAGATTGATAATATTCTTTCTTACTTATTTTTATGTGGTTTGTTGATTAGGACTTCATAGTACAAGGTGGGGATCCCACTGGGACAGGAAGAGGAGGAGAGTCAATTTATGGGTATGCTTGAATTCATCATCATTATCAAGTTGATTAGGCTTGTAATGGTATTATTGATATTAGGTTTTTATTTTTTGCTAAGTTTTGGTTACTTGATGAATTATCAATTCAATTTATTTACTTTAATTTTTATGTATGAAAGTGCGAAATTTGAAGATGAGATTAAACAAGAGTTGAAGCACACTGGAGCTGGTATTTTATCAATGGCTAATGCTGGTCCTAATACGAATGGTAGTCAGTTCTTCATTACTCTCGCACCGTGCCCTTCTCTCGATGGTAATGCTATGTGCTTCTTCCTTCTACTTTGGCTAGGAATTTATTATTACTTTTAGGTTCTTGATGATGATTTTTGTTATGTACTGTCTCACTTGCACAGTGAGGATTATGTGCTTCAAATGCCATATAAGTAGGAATGGGATTCCACACAGTTACTGCATGGGCACAGTAACTGATTCCACCGTCCGATCTAAAATTGATGGCTGAGATCTGATAGTGTGAAACTACTGAAATCTGTATTCAAACAGCGTGGATTTGCAACTGCAGTTAATCCGGATCCATATAAGTAGCTTATTTATGCTAAGTGTCTTGGGAGATGAGAAGTCAGAGTTGAACACATTCATATAGAAAAGAGTTTTTTAGGAGCATCAGTATATAAAATAAACACATTAAATACTCTACGTACTTTTCGAAATATATACGAAAATAAAAAAAGAAGCTTATAAATGACGGACAAAGTAGTAAACAATGCAGTTTGATGGCGAAGATAATAGATAATCAAGTGCATTTATTAATAGGAATAGGGTACTAGCATATAGCAAAGTTATAAAACATCTTATGGCCTTATTTAAATGTGCAGAATTATCTCTGGGTTTGATTAGAATCTCTCTTGTTTTGTCGATCCTGTAATTCATTTGTCAAAAGAACTATAACGCACAGATATGCCAAAATGGGTATTAGAGAGCTTCGTAATCGTGTTACCTTTCTTATATTTTCTCCTTTTTGGGTTAGATAATGCTGCATGCATATTGTAAGTGCATTTTATCATCCAACTGCGTTTTTCTTATCCTTCTTTTTGTATTAGTTTCCTTGATTAAATTTGTAAGAATACTGAATACATAAAACAAGGGACTCTCTTTTAAAATCTATTTGTGAGTTCTCTAATATAATCTCCAAATTCAAGGTAAACCTAATCCTACAGTTATTACTTACTACAAACTACTAGAGTAGACTCTAGTAAATTTTAGTCATAACCTTGGCATTAGGATGGTTAAATGATCGAGTTTCGTTGGTTAAAAATTTATCATTCTATTTCTAATTCATATCATGGAACTTTTGGAATGCCTATTAATACTCAATTTTTGTATCAACCAGGAAAACACACAATATTTGGAAGAGTGAGTCGGGGAATGGAAATTATCAAAAGACTTGGCAGTGTCCAAACAGATAACAATGACAGGTATGTCGAAAATCTTTCATGATAAACCATTTATAGATACTATAATACACCAACAAGTTTGCCTAGAACAGTGTAATGACACTTTCAAAATTAGTATCAAATCAATTAACGACTATGTGATGTTGGGGACCATCAACCTGCTGATATTGATTAGTGATATGAGGAATTGCTATATGTATTGCCTCATGCACCGTTACTATTTATTTTCATGGTTTCTCTGTAAATATTCGATTACAAGAGAAATTTTGGCCAAAGAATACCTATCAAGGACTATAAACTTAAAAAAATAGGATCAGAAGGAAGAAAAAGGCTACACCAATAGATGACAATTATATCCAGACCTGATGTGTACAAAAATTACCTGCAAAGATAAGGTTCTTACTCATAAAATGAATTTGGTGCAAGCTAAATCAATAACTTTCTTTGATCTTATTTAAAAAAATAGCTTTCTTTGATCTTCCTTTATGAACTTTTCTTCTTGAAAAAATTATTCACCCATTTCTTCATTTTCCACTTACTCAGGCCCATCCATGACGTGAAGATACTACGGACATCAGTCAAGGATTGAGATGAGTTGATCTGATGTGAAGAAATTGAAGTTTAGTTATGACTGGAAAAATGTCATGGCCTATCTGGCTTCGTGATTAAGCATAAGAATTGTATTTTTTTTGGGCACTAGTTTGCCCACACAGTAAAAACTTAAAGACCGTGTTTATGACCTATCGTTTTGAAACAGTACTTCTAAAGAGATTTGGATCTTTTTAGTTTCTGTTTCAATTATAAATTATAAATGTACTATCTTATTTTGACTGTTTTATGGTTTTGTTAACATTTTTATTTTAAAAACTCAAAGGCTTCGATTTTGTACCAGGACCTGTAATGAAGGTTAGAAAAATAATTGCATCTTCATCTCAGCTTACTTAGTTTGTGTTTCCTCTGCCTCATCTTGCCCATTTTCCTCAGCGATGTTCTAGAGGAAGGGACGCCAACCATGACCAAATCTTTTGTACCAAATTTGAATTGCTATCTAGGGTTTGATGATTGGTTGTGTGTCTCCTGATCGGAGCAAAAGAAGCTCCGACACAAGGGTGGCATGACCCTAACTCAACCAATATGGGAGTTGAACCAAGATGAGGATAGTTTTCTGGTGGCAGAGAATCCAAACTTGGGGTTCCTAATGCTCAAGAGAAACACAATAATTTTGCATGAGTTACCACAGTAGTGCGATGTCTTGAAGTAAACCAGAAATGCCTTATTCTTATTCTTTGACTTTTGGGAGAGTGACTTTCTTAAATTTATTTTTTGGGGAGGGGGGAGTGACACAGTAAACAGAGATAGAAGAACTCATTGCCATATCTAAACACAAAATCTATTTTTAAGGGTACGGCTTAAACAACAATCTTATTACTCACTAATTCCATCTCCTTATGTTAAAGTCACATTTATCCTAACAAGAATATTGTTTATAAAAAGGAGCAAGAACCCTTCCTCATTATAATGTTTGAATTATATTCCATCCGAAGTCATAATTTTGAGGTATTGTCCGTTTTAAATCTTGTTTATTTTCTTGGTTTTGTCATAAACATTTATCCTAACAAGAATGTCGTTTATAAAAAGGAGCAAGAATCCTTCCTCATTATAATGTTTGAATTATGTTCCAACCTAAAGTCATATTTTTGAGGTATTGTGTGTTTTAGATCTTGTGTATTTTTTTTATTTTGCCTTTAGTAAAAGCGTCTATTAAGATGAATAGTACGAGTGTTGTTTATAAACTACTCTTAGTCTTAATGTTCAAACAATGTGAATTTTTTGTATCTATTGAAACCATAGCTCTCAATAGAGGTTAAGACCCTAATTAAAGGGCATGTAGTTTATGCTCTTACCTCAAGTTACACTTTTAAACTATTGTCTTATTTAGATCTTGTAGGTAAACCTTTACGATTTTGTACTTTGTAAAAACCGCGTTTAATTGAAGAATTTAAGTACCGTAATAACTACCCTTAATTTTGATTTCCAAACAATGGTAGTTTTGTGTGTAACAGTGTATATTTCTAATATTGCACAACTTTTTTATTTTTACTAAAACTTATTTTAAGACAAGTCTAATACTGTATAACTTCATACAAACTCTATTTTAGAAATCCCATACATAACTAACTTTATTTTCTATCAATAAATTTCAACATTTAAAAAAATATATATAATAAGATAATTTTATTACTAAAATATTCATATTATTTGCATTATAAAATAAAAATGGATATATTCATAAAAATATATATTGGATTTAAAGAATATACTAAATTGTCTGTGTTTGTAAATTACAGCGTATAAATTAATAAAGTAAATGTAATTTTTTTAATCAGTGTATACAAATTGTAAACTAACATATATTTGAAATGGATGAAGTGTATATTAAAATTTTAACATATCCATATATTTAGTGATATAATTAATTTATTTGTGTGCACAAATGAAGTACTGTAATTAAGCTCTTTAACCCACCCAACTGGCGAAGCGTAGTCATAGAAAGCTCGAAAGAAAAGAAAAGGCGGGTTAAAATTGGGAGCAACTACCAACTGTGCAGCTCCGCCACTCGCAATCGGAATTCTGAAGACAGAGACAGAGAGATATAGCATCTCTCAACCATGGCGATGACAGTACACGGTGCGTGCTTTCTATTTCAATTTTGTTGTAATCAAACTATTCATTATTCTTTTTTCCGCGATCCTCTTTATTATTACTCCAATTAGGTCATAATCACTCTCGCTCCCATCACCAATTGTTACAACTGCTTTCTCCCTAACAGAAAGATCAAGCTGAATCTCCCTCGTAAATTACCAATCCATAGGGTTTTCTTCAAATTCTGGTAGGAAATGGTAGGGTTAGTTAAGGTATTATTTAGGTTAGTTCCTGACTAGTACTGAACTTAAGATCAAAGAAATTTCGCCAAGAATCTGAAAGTTCCACAAATGCTTTTTCAATTGAATTTTTTTAATCTACTGGGAACTTTATTATGCTATTAATGTCAAAGAGGTGGGAATACCTTTTATTACTTTTCCTCGATTATAGCGGCCCAGATTTGGATAAAAATCTCAATTAAGCACTTATAATAGTTCATATCACATATGTGCTTATGTATAAGCTATTTCTATAATAAAAGATAAAATAAAGTTGAACTGTATTCATGTAAATTATATAGTTATTATACACTATCTGTGAAGAGCTTATAGAAAGATATGTTATAAGTTGTTTTGATATGCTCTCCTAAAGAATCTCACAAGTGCTTCTTAATGTTAATAGATAAGCTCAAATAAATCAATTGAAACAGACCCTAAATTTAGAGACAAATTACTCATGATATTGTTTATTATAAATCCATTTGTATTTATGGAAATTATACTGCTGGTACCAAATTCAATCCGTACATTTTATACTAAGGATTTAAGTTTGCTCATCTTTTTCAATTTATCTTTTAAACTTTTTCCTCAATGTATATATCTTTTTAATTATTTTACTGATTCTGTGTCTTGTATCTGATGTTACTAATTGGTGTTCATTCTGGGGCTGTTCAATGTCTTTACAGTGTAAGTTGAAAACTAAACTTTGAACACTGTATCATGATATTTTATCTAGCAAAGTAAGGCTAATTATCTTTTAACCTTTGTGTTTTGGACGTGCAGCCTTGCTGGGCTGGCTTTTATGTTTTCGGCTAGCATTTTGCTACAGATTCTGGTATGTTCTTGACGATGAGACTAATTTTGCTGCTCCTAAATTCTTGAAATTAACTGAGTGATGTCTGTTTGCTGGCTTTTTTCTACTTCACGATTATGATTCCTCCATGTCATGTTTGACAATCTTTGAAGTGTTATCTTTGTATATTTTTGGATTATGGTGTTTAATTTTGATTGCGTTTAAAATGAATCAAAACCCTGAAAATTAATCTACTAGGTGTCAGTCACATAATATTTTGACCACCCAAACTGTTCAAATCCTTGTTGAAATCTTGGGTGAAACACCTACTTATTACAGCCATCTAGTGAAACAGTAAAATCATACCATCTTCATGGAAAAGACTATTGGTGAACCATAAATACAGGTTGTGTAAACTCTGAAGGATCGGTGTCAAAACTTGCTGAAAATTTCATATAGTCTTATTACATTAAAACTTACGAAGTGTGGTTTTATTTTCAATCAAGTTTTGTTGTGTACTTAAAGATGTCAAAGAACTAGTATTTAAACCCTATAACCCGTGTGAAAATTTTAGATGGGATAGAAAGGAATGGTTCATAAAAGAGAGGGCAGGAAGGGAAGGCGTGGGAAGTGGAGGGAGCAATCTTTCCATTATTTATAATTTTATTTAGATGTTTGATGAGGCACAAAATGGAACGAGAAGGGTTGTAAGTTTTAAAAATTTTACATAGGATGAAAAGGAAATGGGCAGGATAAATAATTCAACCAAACCAGTGTTAGAAGAAGCAGCGCTCTATTGTGAGTATGTGAGACCAGGTTGCATATTAGTGCAAGTTTTTTAGATTCAACTCTTGCTGCTGATAAGTTATCAGTACTTCACGCCTTGTATTTTAGTGTAATCAAGTATGTTAGGAGGAGAATAATGATACAACCTCAGCATTTTATTAAAAAGGATATGCCCGAATTACAAAAATAGAATTGCAAAACTTCAAAAGTTTGTAAACCTCTCTGTCAGAAGGCCCCAGTTCTCTCTCAAGTTATAAGTTAGTATCCCTCTCGTCCTTTCCTATTAGTTATGGGCAACATGCCTCATTTTGTCTAACTATCTCAACACAACTAACCTAACAAACTCTCTAACCAGTCTCACTGACAGTCATTAACATACAGTCAACACTTACAAACATCTAACAATACTCACCCACTAAAATTTCACCTTGTCCTCAAGGTGATATTTTGGCTCTTTCCCTGGTGCTGGCTGAACACCCCCCCCCCTAATTTCAATTTGAATTCCCATTCTATTCCCCCTTCTTCCTCTGCCTTACAACCACCTCCATTTGTGATTAAACTACAACATTCATCTATCAGCCATTGTACAAGGAATACAGTCTGGTGGTTCCGGCCGTGGAGGCTTAGTCGATAAGTGTAAGATCCATGATTTAGTCGCCAATGATGATCCATCCATTTTGTTAGACAAATTAGGATTTAATGGTGGAAGCTTGGCATGAAACACTTGGTCAACCGGGGGCAGTTCCATTTTCCTTTCATTCCCGTTTACTGCCCAATCGAGCAATCTCACTTCCTCCTTTTCAAATTTCTCTTACAGAACAGCCATGGTCTATGCATTCAAATTTCAGAGAACAATCCCCTTGTATTCTGGATATTAAACCTCCCTTCTCTACCCTTGAGTTGGGGGTTTGAATATCCTAATTTTGATCAGAGAACAATCCGTCTTTCCCCAACTCAAATGATGACGATTCAGGTTCCCATTTCCCATACCTACCCAAATGGTTTGATCTAGTTCATTTTCCAGTTGAAAACTTTTGGTCAGAGCCTTCACAATGGTCTATCAGGTTTCATTTGAATTATTACTATCCCAACATTGGTTCTGAATGAAAGCACAACTTCTTAATGCCTTCCTAGCCCTTTAGGTTCCTTCTTAACAGACTCCACCTTAAATTCCCATCTTGCCTGTATCATTTCTACTCCTAATTTTTAGGCACACCTGAATTGGAGCCCCACTAAGCCCAACAATGAAACACCCAGGATTTTATTGACTGTAAAAAGAATATCAAGAGGAAACATATTCCCGTGCAATCCCAGAGATTAGCTCCTTTAGAGGATACGAGCACCTTGCCTAGCTTACAACCGTAAGAAATGATAGAATTCCACACCAAAAAAAGACTTCATACTCCCCCACCACTATTCCCTTATACGAGCCTTACGTTTGCAAGACCCATTCCCACTCCTAATTAACTTGGAGCATTTCCTTCCTACATTTATGATAAACTTGCCAAACCATTAGTGTTATCAATTTTGGATGGTGGATTATGGTGACTAGCCAAAAGTCCGCAGAATAAAAATATTTGGCATACACCAAATAAATTGCAGAAAATAATTACAAAAGAAAAAACTAAAACGTATCATAACCACTAACAAGTCTCACGATTCAAGTTCTAGTCTTCAAATAATAAAAGTAACATAAACATAAAATAAATGCCAGAACATTGGACAAGCTAGAATTAGGGGTAAATTAGAGGGGTAAACCGTGACTAACAGACCCTTAAATCCTAATAGTAACAGTCATCTAACAAAGAACGTGTTATTGCCTCAGCTTGATGTGACTTGGCTAGATTTTCGAACTCAAATGGAGATAACTTTATAACTCTACTCAAACTTGGAGGTCTCACATCAGACTCAAAACTCATTTGTAGAGGATAGTGTGGGATTTTATGACCCAAATTTGGATTGAAGAGGAAATAAAAAGGACATAAACATGTTCAATTAGGGTTTTACGTTTTTCCTATTTTTTTATTATATGGTTGATACGCGATCTAGTTGAAATATTGAATATGGAATGCTATAGTGGCACATATGACTCTTCTCTGATATTTTCAATAGTCATTTACCTTCAAGTGTTAATTAAAGTATATTCCGTTTGCTTTCTTTTTGATATGGCAGGCATGTGCCATATACAACAATTGGTGGCCCATGCTATCAGGTGAGTTAGTCTTTGATGCTGGAACTGGAAGTCTTGTTTTTACTTTTGACCTGTAAAATTTCTAATAGTCAGAACATTGCACCTGCAGCTCTGATGTATGTGCTGGTACCCATGCCTTGCTTATTCTTTGGAGGTGGGTCCACTCAATTTCTGATGAGCCGTGATGGTGGGGGGTAAGCATCTCTTGCCTAAAGTTCTCTAGTTTTTGATAAAATTATTTTTCATGCGTCTAGTTTTTAGGATATCTGTTTTTCGCGCCTTTTTTTTTTTTAAAAAAAAGAGGCTATTCTGTTTTATGCAACTGGTTTTACCCTGATTTAGACCTTTTAAATTCAGTATGAGTGCACAACAACTATTTAGTTCAACAGTAAATATAATATATGGTAATATGCTGCAGTTGGATGGATGCTGCTAAGTTTTTGACTGGAGCATCAGCTATGGGGAGCATAGCCATTCCTATAATCCTTAAGCATGCTCACATGATTGAAACTGGAGCAATGCTCATTGAGCTTGTATCGTTCTTTATTTTTATATGTACTGTTATGTGCTTTCACCAAGCGAGCCTTGACGATGATTGGTAAAAACAAATTCCACAGTTATGACCTTCTGCTAGTCATTAGGGTTTGTTACCCATAAAAGAAAATGTAGAGAAACTTAATACAGCCTTGGAAACAGAAGTGTATGATTGAACCTCTGTAAAGTTCTGCAAGTAATTATTTTTTCGTCATCTTTACATTTTTGTTCTAGTGAGAAATGTGCAAGTAAAACGTCATTTAGGAAGTGTTTTTTTTATAATTAATTTGATCTTATCTTAAAAATATGTTTAACTATTTTTTCTAATAAAAAATTTAGGCTGAGGGGATGATTTCGTAAAGACACTTTGACATTATTTCAATTGACTTTTTGAGATAAGTAAAAAAATTGACTGGTTTAATTTATAAGTAAAGCTAGTTTCAAATATGTTCTTGACTGGCGACGATTTATGGCCTGTTGATCTAGTTGTGTCCACATCAACTGTCTGCTGACTAAAGTTGCAGTTACAGAGAAATTTCACAACTTATATGAAAAATAGGGACAAAGTTTGAGGTGTGGTGTGATGATTGCGACGCGTTAATAAGTTGTGATAGAATCGAATCCCTTTTGCTTGGAGGAGTACATGGTCAAGTCCTGCGAGTCAGTCATTAATTTGTCTACATGCAATTTATCTATTGCTTCCAAGAATCAACCATATGCTAGCTACTATGCTACCTGTTATATTGTGGTCTTCCCAGCAGTTTCCAAACCTCCACGTCTTCTCTTCAATTAAACCACAAAGCTAATTCGTTTTTGGTGTTCTAATGTAGAATTGATTAAATTATGGCAAAATGCAGTTTCTATAAATTATTATTGTTTTTTACGATGTTTCATATTTTAAAAATGTTCAATAATTTTTTTTATTGTCAATACAATGAAATAGAGAAAGGTAAAAATGTATAATAATGAAAAGTGTAATTTTAACATGATTGAATCTTAAATCTAGAAAGTTTTATGTGGTTTAAAATAATAATAATAATAATAATAATAATAATAATAATAATAATAATAATAATAATATTAACAAAATATTTTTTTTTATCTTCTTGTAGGACTGGAGCAAGGGTCCCATTAGTAACATATTGAATCCATGAGTAACTCACATTAATTTTGTCAATCTTAGCACTAAATCAAACATGCATGCATACACTTATATAGGTCTAAAATTTTTTTATCAAAAGTACGTTCTATTCCACTTCTATAATAACGATTTATAATTAGTTTCTGTGTGTTGCAATGGCGGATCTTTGATGAAATTTCTTTTGATATAAATTATAACTTTTTTATGAGATATAAATAATAACTTACTACTTAGAATTATTATAACATAATTATGATGAAGTATAATTTTTTTTAATTAAATATTTGTTTAGTCGATATAATATATATATGATGAGTTAAGTATAACTTCTGTTATGATGAATCAAAACTTCTTCTTTCTAATGGGAAGCTAATTACTCAACTTACAGTTCGAATAATTATGATAAGTCATTGCGTACCTACGTAATGATGAAACGACAACTTTGAATATTCTCTATCCGTTAAAAAAAACTTAGAATATAATTGATGATATGTTGCTATAATTGCGGTACACCTTCTTCGAGTACATATCGATTAAGTCTTCAAATTTTGCACGTGTAACTCATGATCGTATTTTGGTTCCATTTATTAGGGGGAAGAAAACAAAAATGGTTATACAATTAATTTGAATAACGATTGGAGCATACACTTAATGACAATACGAGAATCTTGTCACGATTTCATTTGCTAATCAAAGCGGATTCAACCTAATCCTCTCTATAAAACAAACAAAGACAAAGAGAAAAATTCACTCTTGTATGTGTTTGGAAAAGTCAAATTTCACATTGTGGTCACACGTTCAGGTTGAAGTTCCATTTTGTAACTTCTTAACAGCACGATGAATTTGGCATTGGGCCCCGATGAATTTGGCATTGGGCCCCGATAATGTGACTTTCAACACTATTTTGACTCAAGTACTATTGAGTTTAAGAATGTTTATCGGTACACCATCCTTTATCAGAGTGGTTAATTGCTTGTATTCCTTTCTACTTTGGTTATCATCTCATATCAAATGGCAACTATTTTGTAGGGTTATTACGGATTAATGTAATTCATTAAATGCTCAAATAAGATCGTTTCTTATGGATGGTATAGGTATATATAAAAAGTCGGATCTAAGTTACATCTTTAATATTTGTCTTAATACTTACCTATACTCTTGTTTATACGTTGTGAATAATTTTCATCCTATTGTTGTAGGATTGTGTTAGATTCATCCTAAACTCTAATTAGAGAAGAAAAAAGATGGCCTAATATATAGTATATAGCTCTCTAAATCCCAAAATTCAGTATGTTATATTATTGAGTATTGTTATTAAAATATAAAATTTGATACAAGACGAAATATAAATTCAATACTTTGATATTTTATGCAAAATTTCTAATGTATTTTATACAATATTATTGTATTTGTGTTTCATTTTATGTCAAATTTTGTGTTTTAATAACATTATTTTATATTATTGCATTGCACTGTGATGATTTTATAGCTAGCGTAGTCCACATTATTTTGTGTCTGCCGTCGATAGTTTATTTTGTAAAAATGTTTTTTGTTTTTATTTTTTAAAATGTGTATTCATTTACTTTGATGAGATGTTTTTGAAGTAAACAATTGTCATGAATATAAGATAAAATATTAATTAATGAAGATATATTTATGAAAATAATTTTTTGATATTTTATTATTTATATAAATACAAACAATTATTCATTTCAATTTTTTTTTACTTTATTACTAACAAATAAAATTAAGACAAATTTTAAGAAACCTCTAGAGTTTTATAAAATTATTTCTATAATCCGACAAAAAAAAAAGTGTCCCACAAATAGTTGACATGTAAACTGAGCAAGTCAAGTGTGCGCGTAGAAGCATCTATAGACTTGAAGTCCTCTCTACAAATATTATGACTGGTGGTCCTTTATGTCTTGATTACTTTTGTTGTGTATTCTCGTCAAGATGTGTTAGGATCTTGAGTTTTTTTAGTAGCCAATGACTACAATGAACATTTTATAATGGAGCTTTAGTACAATGTATTTGAGTCTTGTAAACTACGGAAGATCGAGTTCCATTCCTGTTCATAATGAAAATTTTGTAGGAGTTATATAAACCATTAACTTAGACAAAAATATTGAAACAATAAGAGTACAAACGAACCGACATAGATTAAATCGAGTAAAAGGAGACTATCACAACTAGTGAATCATGATTTAAATCTCGATTTAAGAGATGAATTTATATTTAGTGTACGGCAAAATATTTATATAAGAATATACTGAGAGAGATTTTCCTTGAGAATTGCATAATGGTCTAACAGACTCTAAGTACACTTATAAAAAGCTCTCCGACTTTTGATGGAAGACACATAACTTATTTCCTCTAAAAACACACATCGCTCTCTCCAAGTCGATTTGAGCGTAAGACAATTTACATGTATACTCCACCGAAAACTATTGTGGAATTCCATTGTTGCAATTCAACTACAACATTTTAACAGTTACTGATGTGGTGAGAGAGATTCTTAATAGAATAATGACAATAACATATTTTTTAACACACATTTTTTTTAATATACTCTCTTTTATTAGTTGAAATTCACGTGAGTTTCTCTAAATTTAAAAAAATGAGAAATCACATTCAATAATATGTATTTTTATAATTTTAAAAAAAGATACTATTGTATTCTTATTGATTGGAATTTAAAAAATAAAAAAGTTGAGAAATGAAAAAAATAATAATGACATTTTTACAATTATTTCGAGTAGATTTGAAATCGATACTTTGAAATTACATAGTCAAATTCTTACTTTTGAACTACATTGAAATTTAAAAGTAACATCTCAATATTATTTCATATTGAAACTTAAAATAAAGATGAGATGAACAAAAAATAAATAAAGATGAGATGAACAAAAAAAAAAAAAAATATCCATTTCTCCCTAGATATATTATTATCATGGCTCTATTCCCAAGAACCAATCCACGTGCTCCCAATACAACAAAGGCTCATGGTGATCAACATTAATATCCATTTGACTACCTTCTCCAACCTCATTTGAAGTTTGACCATGGTCTAGAGATGAAGAGCTATCTGGTGAGCTTGTTGCAAATATTTGAACTTTATTATGATTGCATAATATTGTTGAATCCTTATTGTGCTCTTGATCGTTTGTGACCCTCCTTGGTGCTGGTCGTCTATCAAATGCTCTCAAGCATTTTGATTTCTTGTACACTCGGCATAAACTCATTTCATTCCTTAACTGCAATTAAAAATCAAAAGGTTAATTAATTAGATTAGCTAGCTAGCTCCATTTGACATGTAAAATTATCATCTCCTCTAAAAAAATGTGAAATATATATGATCTATGATATAAAACTACACTATATATAATTTACTTAATTGTACATTTATTTACGAATTAACATTTGTCTATAAAAAATAAATTAAATTAAACTCCATAGACAATGAAATTGCACCATATTATTAAGTTCTTTCAAACTAGAAAAATATGTATATGAAAAAAGGAATAAATACATAATTATAATAGCTATGAGATTACTTTCTCGATATATATTTGAATCAGTTAACACACCACTCATAGAACAAACAATGAATAGATTTAGACTTTGGCATGAAACATTTCCTAACCAACACCTTAATATATCAACATGGACGGTCCAAAGGGAGTTGTCAATAAAGTAACTGATTTAGGCTTCAAATTTTTTCAGACTTATATATTATGAATTAACACATGTTAATATTGTAAACATTAATTAGGCCTAATTATTATTGTCAATTTTTAAATGCCTCATTTTAGGCTCCATATTTGTTGGTCGGCCCTAATTAATGATCAACCATGAATTCGGAATCAAGAAGCCTATTTAAAAAATAAACATCCATTTCATTTCCCATATCCCAAATAATAGAATGACAAATGAATAGCAATCTTTATTTCCAATCAATACATACATACCATAGGAGCTACTTTATTTGAAGAGGATGGTTGGTCTTGGATGGCCTTATACTCATTCATTTTCCAATCGGTTTTCTTTCCATTTGGAGCTCTTCCACTATAGAAAACCATAGTCCTCTTCATGCCTATAACATGATTATGAGAAGAATAAACATGATTAGGAGATCCAGTGGCTTTCCAATACCCACTAGTTGTGAGACGCTTTGGTCTTCCTCCTCTCACTTCACTTTCTTGCCTTTTAATGAAAAAGAACCATTGCTCCATATCTCTCCTACTTGCCTCTCCGGATATTTCTGAAAAACCAATAATAATTATATTAGACAACATAAAATTATAATAATATATTGACATTTAAATGTCTTGTTTGAGTGAATCAAAATATAAAATTATTATCAAATTAAGAGACTTTCAATTTATGCAAAATTAAAATGTATTAGTTTTCAATCATTTAGTTAGGGTTTTGATCAGCAAAACTATGATGGCAAAATGAAGATCCTTTTGAAAACAAGAAAAGGATGTCAAAAACAAAACAAAATGTCATATACCTAGTTTTTCTTATACAAAATATTGATTAAAGTATAATACCTACTAGTACTACTTTAGTTAATTATATCTAATTGTAACTAAACACGAAACAAGGTATTGTAATGTTTACTTCCAAATTTAGAAACCTATGAAAATCTTTATGAGAATAAAATAACTTGAACCATATAGCTTTCAACTCTAGCTCATTTTGATTCAAAAACATAAAATAAAAAATATAACATGTGTAGTAACGTCGTTAAAGATTTATACGTGGGAGTTCCGATGGATTGTAGTCATAAATATTAACGACGGGTATAACGGTACGAATCTTATATTCATTATCTCCTTCAAGCATATTGTGAAGATAGAAGGAAATAAGCTCTTCTTCTGTAGGATAGAAACGATAACCCGGTGGCATATTTTCCATCTTAACTTCTTTTTTTATATGTTATTTGTGCAATGTGTAATTCTCATTAATATATAGAGACGATCGAGTCATAAGTGACTCATAACTCAATAAATAGGACCCCCCCCCC
>JBBPBP010000003.1:55011704-55047230 GCA_037974735.1 Cicer chorassanicum | reverse complement strand
TTGAAATATGTTTACAGATATATAGGGAAGGGATAAGAAACAAACCAACTACTCGATTTATCTAAAGATCTAATTCAAATTAATTAAGTAGGTTCAATTTTTTTTTCTTCATGTTTGAGTATAAATTTAATTAAACCAATCAAATTTAGTTTTTACTGATTTGAGTATCGATTTTATATTATTCAAACTAATCATCCCCTGCAAGACCTAAATCAAATATGCTATATTTTATTATTATTTTTTATTTTACAATACCAGTGGTGTTATTTAAAAAATATATCGTAGGAATATATATCTTTCAATCATTATATACTATTTATTACATTCTAACTTGTGTTTAATTAATAGTATAAAAATAAATAGTGTTAACAAAAAGTTAATAATTTTAGATTTTTTAAATTAAATTTATTAAAATAATCAAAACGATAGAATCAAACCAACTCATCATTCATCCGTTTCATTTAATTTAGATTTTGTGAAAATTGATTAGAAAAGTTGAATAAAATCAAATCATTTTTTATTGGTTATAATCATTTTCCTCTCAAAAACCAAACCAAATTTTTACATCCCTACAAATATAATAATTTTTTTTTATTACAAAACTGGTATAATTAACTGTTTTTATGTCAACTCTTGGCTTGCAATGTACATGATTCTTTCTATCGTTGTTTTAGCCGGAAATTTAAGTGTTGGCGTAGCTTCTTCCTTCCTCTTTAATTTTTCAAATCTAAAGGCTTTCTCGTTGTAATTAAGCATCTAAATGCTCCTTTGATGAGAGAAGTTTTTTGGACTCCTACTCATTGTAATTTGATCATATGTAACATTCGGTCTTCGTGCAGAATTAGTGTCATGGAGGCTATTGATTTGGTCTATCAAAAAGTTGCCATAACCTCTAATTGCAGATTGATTGTTAATTGGAAATTATGGCCTTTAAATCTATATACTTCGAAAGATATTTGATTTACAATTCAGTGCATGTGTATTTGTGCATGTCATTTTAGTGTCACGGTTTGATAACCCAGTCTTGAGGGAACATAACAACAAAAGCATGAGAAAAATAATAACAATACATTCATAAATACATATTTTATTAACACACTTTATTTTATTGATTGAAATTTATATAAGTCTCATTAAAATATTTGAGTTTTATATAAATTTGGTGAAACTTTTGTGTAGTATAACCGATCAAAGAGAACATTTTAAAAACACATGTTAAAGAGTGTGTTGTTAACATTATTTAAGAGTCTAACCGTGGATGTTTAATCATTAGATTTTTTGGATCTTTGAGGAGGAATTTTTTAAGTGGTTTGTATATGTCACTTAATCATGGGAAACTATCGTGTAACTCTTGTTTGTTTATTTTGATTAATCACCTAAATGAATATCATATTAAGTCAAATAGGTATTTAAAAATTTAAATGTGTTCATCGAACTACAAGACACGTTTTTCGCTAGTTATTCTGGATTTAATTTGGTATTATATACATATAAAGAGTTAAAAGAAACTTAATATATGATTAGGGACGAATTTAGAAGAGGCACCCATAGGTTGACCTTCCTCCCTCTTTTGTACACCTTATTTCATTTCTAATGTAATATATACACATATATTATATAAAAATCGTTTATTATATGTTATGTAACTATTTTGTTAGTTTTTGTATGTAAAAACAATTCTAATTTTTATTTTGTGTAAATTTACAACTCTATGTGTCTTATATTAATAATTGTATTTGACCATTTTATTTAGATTAAAAAAATAAATAAATAAAGTGAACGATGATTTTATTTTATTATTCTTATTAATTATTGATATATTTCTATTATAAAAAATTGCATGAGAGTTTCTTCTATTACCTGCAATGTTATGTCAAAGTATACTTTAAAATATGTAAAGAGATTTTTGAAAACACACGGAAGATATGAAAATACCAAAATACATAATAAAAAATAATAACTTTATAGTGATGTATACTATATTAATTAAATAATTAAATGATACAATTAAAATAAAAATATTAATTTTTTTGGGCTATCCATTTAATAGACTTATAAATATGTCCCTGCATATCATGTCTTGCATCATTACAATCATTGCATCAATATACCAGTGAATTAATGCACGTAAAAATGAACTATGGTGTGTTATTATTATTCATTATAACCGTGGTCCGTGTAAGTTTTTTGATGGTGCATAAGTGAAGCAGAGCACAGTATTTGATGCTACGTTTATGTCTGCCATTTCTAATAATGTGATGCTTGCATGTTTGTTTTATATTATTATACCTTTACATGATTTGATTATTCACATGTGTTAGCTTATGTGTGGTGGTTGTCATAGGCTCACCAGACATTCTATATCTCACATATGAAGTTGAAAGTTCTTGAGGCCTCACAGAACATCATGAGTCGGGAGGTTTCTGCTTCGATATGATATGTGACAATAGAAACAAGAGTTACAATAGAAACAAGAGAAACATGAGTTTTTATTGATATTGTATTATTCTATTTTTTGAATAGCGTTTAAAATGTTTCAAGTATATTTTAAAAATGTGATATCATTAACCATTTGTAAATGTCTTTTTATTTTCTTGAAAAATAAATTATTCAGATTTTACTAAAAACTAATATGAATTATAATATAAATTTTATCGGGAGTAGGATTTCACATATTGACCGAATTATAAAAATTAAAAAAATTATTTATTGATAATTGATATAATTTTTAAAACTTTATCAAGACAAAGAATATAACTATATTATCATTATAGTATTTATTGTTAATGGTAAAAAAATATGTAAGAAAGTTAAGGGTGAATCTATAAAGAAATTTTTCAACTGTTGTTGAAAATTTTTAAAAAAGCAAGGCAATCATTTCACAAAAATAGTAGCTTTGTTCGCGCATATTGTATATAACAAGACAGTTTGGCCGAGTGGTCTAAGGCGCCAGATTTAGGCTCTGGTCCGCAAGGGCGTGGGTTCAAATCCCACAGCTGTCAATTTTTTTTTTTAATCTTTTTTAATCTTTTTTAATCCCACAGCTGTCAATTTTTTTTTAATCTTTTTTAATCATTATTTCACTAAAATTCAATTAATAAATAGGCTAAGAAATCTTTACTTGGAATGGGCCATAGCATAACTATAAGTGAAAGAAGAGCAACGCAGAGAAATAAAAATGGCGGCATCTCTGAGAAACAGAAACATTTCTCAGTTGTTCCTCGTAACTCGTTTTCTCAACTCACAGAGTCTAACTCGTCCAAGATGGATTGAAACCATATCTTACGAAGAATCGCGTGCTCACCCTAACAAACCATACACCTCCACGGCCGTCATCATCCATGGATTTTTGGGATCTAACAGAAACTGGAGATCTTTCTCTCGCCAATTATTGGCCTCTCTCTCCAATTCATCTCCCTCTTCGAGTATCTCTCTCTCTCTCTCTGTTTTTTTTTTTTTAAATGCGAATTCTGAACCGAAATGTTAATGACTTTTTGTTTTGAAATTCTGCTAGATTGGAGGACGGTGACGATGGATATGAGGAATCATGGAAAATCAGCGAAGAAGAAATTGAATCCGCCTCATAATTTGGAAAATACGGCTAAAGATTTGGCTGATTTGGTGAAGGCTGAAGGTTGGTCTTGGCCTGAGGTTGTTATTGGCCATTCCATGGGTGGAAAGGTGGCTTTACAGTTTGCTCAGAGTTGTAGCCGCGGTGAATATGGTGATTCTGTTCAGTGGCCTAAACAGGTTTTTATTCTTCATAATCATATTTCTCGTCTTAGTAATCGTTGAATTAACCAAAATTCATTTCTTAAAAGAAATTATTTGGTGGCGTGCAAGTGTAACAAGTTTTATTTTGCTGTGAATATAACAGTAAGCAGTAGGTCCTTTGTGATAGTAATCTATGAAGCACATACACAAACATAGGACGTAATCACGTGTAAACAGTGAGATTCATATGTAGACACCAGTAATAACATAAAAAATGAAAGTGATTGAATGTAATCACGTGTGTCGGTGTTGAACTCTTGCCACACTTTCAATATGAAGTGTTGGTAGACAGATTTTAATGCTTTAAGATGTGGATACCTTGTGGTGCATTAAAATATATTGCTGATGAAAAGTAAATGTAACTTGACAGAAACTAACAAATCAGGCATGTGAATTGTGTAATGTGCTAATTAGTAATTGTAACTTGTATAGATACGTGTGCTGTTTTTTGGTAGGTGGGTGGGGGGATTATAGGAATTTAATTCTTCTTCCCTCCCTCTCACTAGTTTAGACCAAGTTTATTCCGAGTATGTTCTGCATATAGTATGCGTTCAGTACAATCTCAAAGGGTATGCAAGAAAGATGGAATCTCAGTGTGCTTAAGGATTAGATCAAT
The DNA here is from genome assembly GCA_037974735.1 of Cicer chorassanicum. Taxonomy (NCBI): domain Eukaryota; kingdom Viridiplantae; phylum Streptophyta; class Magnoliopsida; order Fabales; family Fabaceae; genus Cicer; species Cicer chorassanicum. The sequence continues at coordinate 55,042,840 of JBBPBP010000003.1, read as the reverse complement.
TGAGTGGAGATGATAGATCGTGACAGCAGAGAATGACAGTGGTGGCCACCTGCAGAGATTCCGATGATCAAGTTAGTAAGCATATAGGAGTGTTAAGGATGACTGAGAATGAATTTGCACCTCGACTCAAGGTGTTATTTGATTTATATAGTGATAAGGCCGAGTATCTAACAGCATCATCAGTTATTATGGAGTTACTTGGGAACTTCCAGACAGTTATTCGGTTGTCCGTCATGCCTCTCTCAATCTGTATGTGCTTGGCTATTGAAAACTTCTTACTAGAAATTTGGGAATTGGGCCACCCACCCTTGCTATCAGCCTATCTGAACGCAGTTGAGCTGAGACCAAATCCAGAACACTATGCAACCCATGTATCCCAATGAATAGAAATGGAATCTGTTAATTTATTTAATAAGCCTAATCAATATATTAGTACTCTCTCCGTTCCTATTTATAAGCAAAAGTGTTAGATGTATTTGGTCCAAGTCTCCTAATAGAACTGAACACAAATAGGGAAATTATGAAAAGGGATTACACCAGAGAATATGACCTCTGTATTAATGGTTTTAATTACTGAAATATAAAGATGAATGGAGAGAACCTCCTTGAAGAGATGATAATGGAAACTATAACAAAGAGCACACCCTATTACTGAGTTAGGTAAATCCTATTCCCAGTACCCACAATTCCCACTTACACCATTTGATACCCCCTATTCTGTTATCTTCCATATATGGCTTTTCCCCACTCTTTCCATCTCCCTCTATTCTGCTGCTGCCATCTGTCCCAGCAGTTGTTCTTCTATTCCCAACTTCTGCCTCCTTCATAAACGTAGCCAACTTCTCCATAAGCCTTGTATCTTTAACTCCTTCTCTTTCTTGCTCCATAGGCCCATTACCAGTCTTTTCTTTCCCATTCTTTTGTCTCCTACGATACACATGTACTATAAGTTTATCACCACAATACACATGTACTGTAGGTCTATCACCTCCTAAGGGAAATAAACCAAGTATTTGATGAATAAAATTGTCCACAACCAAAAGGGAACACAATGGTTAATATAGCCCTATACATGTGATATCAACCAGCATCCTGATGAGAAGTGTGACAGGAACCAATTTCTGGTATGTGACAGCAGCTTATAGACTCAAGGAGTTGGTATGACAGCATCCAAAACCAGCATCTTAGTACATGATCAGCAACAGCCTGATTATGGAGCAGCCTATGGCCAAAAGATAATGTTCGCCCACAAGAGTTGGCCTAACAGAAATCAGCCTATTGCAAAAGTTGCCAAGAATATGCAACAGCCTGTTGCAAACTATAGCAACACGTTGTCTTTGCAGGCATAAAAGCAGTGCCAACAGCTTTTTGACGTTCCTTGCTCATCTTGTGATTGCTTCATCTTTTATCATGTTATTAAATTAAAATGCATATGGCATCTTCAGAAAAAAGTGGCGCTCACTGAGAAAACCAGAAATAGTGCAAAAATACAGCAACAAGTAACAAGTAACAAGTGCAGCCCCAATTTGTTCTTCAGCAGCAGGATACAAAAATCATCAGCATTTAGCAACTGCTGACCCAAAATAGCAAACATGACATGCAGGGCACACTGCAACATCTTTGAAGAAACTCCCAAAACCCAAATAAAAAGTTAGACCCAGACAAATTTTTTACGGGCAACCCAATTGATGACTTGTGAGTTAACAAATATATATCAATAAAATTTAAGAAATATACAATATCCCCAGTATGCTTTTCATTCTCAGTTCTCTTCTCAGGTTTTCTATGCCACAGTATTTTTCCATTTTCAAGATTTATTTTATTATATATTTTAATTTGAAGTGTTTTTAGTATAGGAATAGGACTATGGCCTTTGTATGTTGCTTACAAGTTACGACAACTGTCTAGTGGATTGCATTTCACCCAAGTGCTTATATTTTTCTTTCACTGCTCAATACTACATTTCCAGTTCATTATTTATAAGAATTCTCTCCTTCTATCCCTGCTGAAGAACAGCTTTGGGTATTGGATTCTGTCCCGGGAGAAGTGAACTTTGGAAACAAAAGCGATGAAGTCCGAGATATTTTAATGACTTTGGAAAGTTTACCGTCGGAAATCCCATCTCGAAAGTGAGACTCTATCCCTGAACTATTCTCTTACATGTTTGTACTAAGGTTGATATTAGGCCAATAATCATTTTGCTGCATGTCTTGATATTATGTGTGGTGTACACTGTACAGTGGTAGTCTACAAATGTTTGCTAGACATTGTAAGTAAAAAAACTGAGTTTAAGTAAATAAATTGTACAGTGGTGGTCAATTCAACGCTTTTGCTCATAACTTTTGATGTTAAACCAAATCCTTCCAAGTATGCATTAAATACCACCCACTGCTTTTTGAAAGTACCATGGTATTGGTTATGGTGACAGGGTACGGATGACATGAAATTTAATGTGTATATATATGATTATACGTTTCTTTTTATTAGATGAAGTTATTCAACTTTTGTAGATATCTCTTTGTATTTCTTATATAAACATTAAAGATTTGAATGTTATAATAGACGATTACATTAGTATACAATCAAATTATAGTTTATCAAATTCGATAAATAATCTTAAAATCACATGCATAAGAGCCGTGCATTGCACGATTGATCGAGCTAGTTACGTCAAGAAAAGTAGGACATTGTAGGTTGTTTCTCCATTTTCTTCTGATGAGGTCATGATCCGATTGTTCTCTAATGTCTAAACAAGTTGATGTCTTGAGTTTGTTTCTAATGTCTAAACAAGTTGATGTCTTGAGTTTGTTAAAAGTGACTGTATTTACCTTGTTACTGTCTCCAACTGTAATTGAACACCGTGTTACAAATTTACAATACATGATGCTTCTTTGTTCCAATGTATTTTCCTGTTAGACTGAAATTAATGCACCTCTTTTCAGGTGGCTTGTGAGTCATCTAATGGGACTTGGTTACTCTAAGGCATTGTCAGATTGGATAGGCACCAACCTGAAGAAAGTTGGTGATCATGAAACATGGATATTTGATCTTCAAAGTGCTAAGGAGATGTTCGATTCTTACTGGTAAATGATGCAGATTAACTTATTTTGAGATAAGAAATGAATGTCTTAATAACAGTCTAAAAACTTTGTTTATATTTGTTCTTTGCTATTCCCAAGTGTTTTCTGTGATATTCCTTAATGACTGCAGTGAAGTAACAATCCTAATTGTTAAAATTCTTTAGGGAAAAGTCCTATTGGAATCTATTGGAGAACCCTCCACAAGGTATGGAAATAGTAATCGTGCGTGCTGAAAAGAGTGATAGATGGGACCAAGAGGCTATTGAGCGTATCCAAAAACTAGCTAGTCAAGGAGGAAGTGATTCTGTTGGAAAGGTTTCTTTCTGTATTCTTCCAAATGCTGGTCATTGGGTTCATGTGGACAACCCAAAGGGACTTCTTGAGATCGTGGCTTCCAAGATGGAATCCCTTTAGTTCCTGTTTTATTTAAACTATTGGGGTATCCATCATTGAAAATTCTTGTGTCCACTGTCCAGGAGTCGAAATCTTGATAGTGAGCAGAAGATGTTGGTTAGTTAGTGACAACGTATTTGATTGTATAAATTTATCGGCTTCCAAAATATTATGATAAATTTATTGTACACATGAACATTTTCATTGTACCTTCCTCATTTATAACTTCATAGCCCATCTCATAAATAAATACCCGGAAATTTTCATAATTGTTATTTTTTCTTACGAGTCATCTTTAATTATTTTTATATATGTGTATTGAACTATGGACAAAACAGATGATTTTTTATATTTGGTTCTTGTAGACTTGTAGTGCTGTTTCGGTGTTTTCTATGGAAAATTTCCATGACGTGTATTTCTTTCTCGGTGAAAAAATTAATATCGACTAACTGCGACTTCGATTCCCGCTAATGTGAGAGACAAATATAAATATATTTTTAAGTGTTGAATAAATTTTTTATTTCAAATGTTTAAAATTATAATTTTAAATTCAAAATTTTACTTTTTAATTTTTTAATAAACATTTATTAGTCCAACCTAAAAGATTATTAGAAGATTCAAACTAATAAATGTTTTAGACGTAGAATTATTTAAGTGTTCAATAAGTTGCATACTTCTAAGTCAGACGTAAGGCTTTTTTACAAACATTTAACTGGTTCGAGAATTGCATTAAACAAAAAAAACAATATTTTTTTTAAAAAAATAAACCAAATATTCAACTTGAGTTCCATTTTTTCACTCCCTGAAATCACTTTAAAAGTACACATAAAACACAATTTTTGTACCATGTAAATGTATATTTTCAAACAAAAACACAAATTTTCTTTTTACACTCCAAAAATCGTGTGGTTTTTTGAAATTGCGGCCGGGTAAGTTGGTTTTTCGTCATAACGAAGTATTAACTTAAAGAAATGAATTTTTTTATTTATTTTTTAAAAAAAGAAGTAAAATGAGTAGTTTGGATCGAATGTGGTGTAGGTGTATAATGAAAGGGTTATAAAAGAAGGCTTTTACTAAACGGACCGGCACATTTTGAAGGCAATAGCAGCCCAACAAGCAGAAAGCCCATTTATAAAGAAAATTTTGTTGGATACTAAACCCTAGAAACGCTGAATATAAAATCAGTCACCATATCATTTCGGCTACTTAGAATTGAGAGAGAGGTTGTTGAAGCGGCAAAGATGCAGATCTTCGTCAAAACCCTAACTGGGAAGACCATCACCCTCGAAGTCGAGAGCAGTGACACAATCGACAATGTCAAAGCCAAGATTCAAGACAAGGAAGGTAACATAACAAACCCTAATAATATAATACATTAATCGCGTTTTCCATAATCTCATTCTGATTTGTATTCAAACTTACGCGCTTTTGAATCAATTAATCAGGTATTCCCCCGGATCAGCAGCGTTTGATTTTCGCCGGTAAGCAACTTGAAGATGGACGCACCTTGGCCGATTACAACATCCAGAAGGAGTCAACACTTCATCTTGTTCTCAGGCTTCGTGGTGGTATCATTGAACCTTCTTTGATGGCTTTGGCTCGCAAATACAATCAAGACAAAACCATTTGCCGCAAGTATGATTCTTCATATCTCATTTCCTTTCATTATATTATTTTATTTTTGGTTTATGTTTATGGGACTATAACTTAGCCCCTTTTGTTGATTATAAGTGCGATAGGGGTTATAATTGTTCCCTATATTGATTACCATCTCTTACTTTATCAGCTGTATTCAAATATTTTCAGTTGATTTTCTCGATTTGGTACATTCTAGATATGTTTTATTTAATTTTTAGTGTTAGTTCAATACATTGTTTCAATTGGTTTTGTTATTTAATTACCCAATTGTATTTTGTCGGTTTTTTCTAGATGCTATGCTCGTCTACATCCTAGGGCTGTTAACTGCCGCAAGAAGAAGTGTGGACATAGCAATCAGGTAACTCATTGTTAATAATGTCGATTTTGTTTTCTGGTTTTGTTTGATATGTTGAAAATGTCTTATGCTAATGTCTTTCTTTGTGATTGTTGTTTTGTTATTGCAGTTGAGGCCAAAGAAGAAGATCAAGTAAACTCTGGTTGCGATATTGTTTCTCTCTTATTGGTGTTTGTTTTGTGAGACCTTTTTGATAAATTCCGTTGTTACTTCTCTCGACTCAATCTTCTGTTTTGAATGATGTTAAATGTAGTTCGAGTTTATTTTGATATAAGTGGATTATTTTTGCGATACTTATATTGTGTTTCAAGCTTTTCGTCAACATTATCTGCAATATGGATTGCCCTATAGTATGTTACTTGTATTGCACTTCATTTAGGGTAATAGTAACATATATTAGTGTTTTTTGTGAGTTTACTAGCCTCGTGAATTTCAGAATTTGTACTTTTCATCGTTTGGTTTATGGAAACCATGATGTTGTCAAGTTACAAGAAGTTCAGCTCGCTTGGTTCTGTTGTTTTCAGTCCCCTCCTTTCAGAGTATTAACTGATAAACATTTTCTGTAACCTTGCTTGTTTTTGCTGGTACAGTCTGTTTTTCTTTTGGGTTTATGCTGCTTAATATTTGCCTTGTTTGGTTTTTTACGATGAAAAAACTCCTATTATCATGAACAAATGAGTTTTTTAAGTCTGGGTTTTCACGTTAAAAAGTATTTTATTAATTGTTTAACGTATATTATCTTAAGGGAAAATGAGGGGCTTGTATATGTTAGTATGCTTTGTTATGTTAAATAAGTTCAATTGGGTGAACTAATTTTTTTAATTTCAGCGCCAGTATTTTCCGTTTTCTAACTGTTTGCGAACTTGCTCTAAATTACCTTGGCTTTTTTAACATCTGCTGCCTCTGCTAGATATTCGTTTCACCCCCACACATTTGATTCAGTTTCAATATTGTATAAGGCTTCTTTTTACTATGAATTTGAACGAAAACAAAGAATACTTGCCTTTGACAGTAACACCCATAACATTTTGTTGACTTATTATCTAAAGGTAATATGTAACATGTATAGGATCTTGCATTTCTTTGAACCTATTTTCGTAATAAATTGCAACAATGTTCACTATTTCTATCATGGTCTATCCAATTTATAGAGGATCAAGCTATATTTATGCGGAACTTTTTAAAATTTATTATTATTTGACTTCAAATTTTTTTGTTAAAATCTTTAAACGTGATATTGTTGATATATAATCTTAAATTTGGTTCAGTGTTAACTCCAGTCTTAAATTTGACTTGTAGGATTTTGTAAAGTTTCTTTTTAACTTCTTGATAAATTCTTCCTATAACGTCTATATTTAATTAATACTCTTAATATTACAATTGTAAAAAAACAAAATAAAAACACTAAAATAAAAAAATATAATATTAAAAATACATTAATCATATTCATTTTTTATAACAAATTGTTTTAACGAAAAGTAAAAAAAACCTTTTTTTTTTCCTTACTCCCCCTTCCCATAATCCATCATCCAAACTCCCAAAAAGTGCTTGAGATCATCCTCTAATTTGATTACTTGCACCGTTCTAGTATTAAAACTAATATTTGCCTTTGCTACTGTCTCCAAAAAAAAGGTTTCTATGTTATACTTTTCACCTTATTAACACTGTTGATTCAATGTTAATAGGAATTACTTGACCCTCCGTAGAATGAAAAAGCCAAAAGTACTATTAGTACTATTGTCAAATATCATTTCATTGCTGAAATCTTCTCATTAATTTCCCCTTTTCTCCAAGTTTGCCTAAGAATACTATTATCAAATAGGTACTTAGTGAGTAAATGAAATGGTTGTTATAAAGAGTTGCTCTTATGAGAGCACTCATAATGATGGTCTTGGTTTTATGTGCTTCAAATATATGGGCTTCAGATTTATATATTAGGCTGTGTATAATTTGGACATACCAAAATAATAGTCCGGTCGATCTGATGCATTTTATATCTCACAATTTTATAGTTTCTCATCTATACGAAAGCTCTGTTTGTTACAGTTATTTTTGTAAAAAATGACTTTTTTTTTAATTTTTTTTAATCATTTTTGTAAGTTTTCATCTACAACTTTTCAATAAAAAGAGAATTTGAAGATAATCTTAATATTTTTTAAAATGAGATATTATTTAGTCGAATACTGATCTATAGGGTGGCAATGGTGGGCTTGGTCTCTCCCTACACGCTAATTTTAATGTATATACTTTTGTAATTATATAAATTAATATTATTGTTTACCCAGAAAAATTTCTTTAATATTATATTACATATTGTTCATGTGTACGTGTTAATGTTTTACAATATCGTATATATGATCATCATTAAAATAATTAATTTGTTTGTATTTTTTATAATTAAAGTATCCAAACATATAAATTAAATTCTGTGAATATTTTGTTATATAATTTTTACGATTAAATTATTTTTAATTTTTATTAATAAATTATTTAAAAAATAACTATTTCGAGTAGATTTTTAAAAGATTATTTTTTATTATTTATTTAAAAAAAATTGATTTTTTACTAAGAAATTTATCTTCACCTTTTCTTAAAAAAAATCATTTACAAAATACCAATTTTTTTTTATTATTTTTTTTATTTTTATTTTATAAATCTATAACAAATGGTCAAGAATTTATTTATCTTCTTCCACACTTTCTCTTTCTTTTTTTTTTTCCTACCGCTTTAAGAAATCACTCACCACTACTACATCTAGACATAGCAGCATGGGGAATAGAGGCAAGTTTTGCCTTCTATACTCTCCACTCATCTCTATTTTTTATTAGGTGTAAAATTTAAATCTCCAAATTTGAGTTTAGATTTTTTCGCACTCATTCATATATATAAAATGATAAATTTAAAAATTATATTTATCATAATAATATAATAAAATAATAATTATTATATAATAATAAAATTAAAAAGATATTAAAATCATATTTTTTATAGAGACGAGATTATAATTTTTAATATTTAAAAAATATTAAATATACTATATATATATATATATATAATTTAAAAATGACAATAATATTACTAGAAGAATAAATTTAGAGATAGAGAAAAAGTGTATATTAACACCTCAAATTCGTTTTTCGAAAAAAATTCACATCTACGCTTAACTAAAACAGACTTTTTTTTTTCATTTTCAACATCAACAAAAAAAAAATCTAAATCCAAATCAAACATTTTTATGTAAATCACTTATCCAAATCATTTATTTCACTGGGTCATCAAAAATCATTATTGCTTATTCTGATTTTTAAACTTGAAAAACCTGAACAAAACAATAACAAAGGAATAATCAATGTTAAATTATTTTTAAAAAATCATTGATAAAAGTTATCTTTTTCTATAAACACCATTTTTTTTTACCCCACAATAAAGTACCTATTTGGCACATTGTAATATTGATAATTATAACCTCCCTCCTCTACGCAATATTTCTCTCCACACTCTATCTCTTATCAATCTTTTTTAAAAAATACATTTAAAAGACAGAAGTAGTAAGATAGAAAGAGGAAGAATGGATGACCCAAAAGATTTAGCTTTCCTTTCCTAGCTTTGAGACAAAGCCGGTCCTTCTCACATATATCTAAACTTTGAAGCAACAAGGACCATCACCCTCTTGCTTGTGTGTTGTGTTTGATATGTTAATGGAAATAGAATCTTAATTAATATGGCATGATGTAGTTGTATATATGATTTCACATTTGATTACATAATATTACAATATATGCACACAAAAAACAATTTTTTGTGCAAGAATATGATGTGAAGTACAACTCAAGAGCCAAGTTCATGATCTTAAGGGCAGTTAATTAAAAAGAAAAGCAACAAATAGAAAAAGTAAACATGCCCTTTATTTATACTTATAAATGCTTTTTAGTTTTGAATTTTAACCTTGTCTATGAAAGACTTGGTATCAATTCCCTTGCTGTAAAAGTTGTCATTAAATTCTTGTTGAGTGAAATCACGATAAATCGGTGGTTTATTTGGAGACAACAATTCAGGAAGAGGCCCATGATAACCTTCTCCTTTCCATTTACTCAAGTTCAAGAACATCACAATTGATATTCTTGATTCTTCATGTGAATTAGCTAATACTCTGTGTTGAACACTAGTGTACTCCCCATTAGATATTATCTACAAAAGATAAATTCATCACAACCAAATTGAAAACATAGAAATTGTTTAGAATGATAAAAAAGAGGAGCCAAATATTTATTCATGTGAATTTGTGCTTCACTTTGCCATCTACTATTTTTTTTGGTCTTAACTATATGATTTATACGATAATGATATTCTAGTATTTTATTATTCATCAAAAAATAAATAAAATTAATTAATATTTATTTTAGTTAAGACACATTTGATATAATGAATAACAATTAATATAAATTTTTTAGATGATTTAACTAAAATATTATTTTAACCAAAATTATTTTAATATTTTTTTTTGAAAGATTCATTTTTAACTAAAAACTCATTAACTCGTTATCACAACTCCATGTAAAATCACTATCTAAAAAGGACGGAACAAACATGTATGTCTTTGTCTTACACATAAAATCAAAATAGCAAATAATGAAAGCCAAAAAGAATTATTATACTTAATGATTGAACAAATTAAACCTTTGCCGCCATCCACAAAAAGTGTAGAGAGAGTCTCTTAAATAGGCATTTCTATTGTAGAAGAATTTTTTGTTGAAAATGTGGCTATAGTAATAAAAGTACCCTCTTTTTTTTTACTCAAGAAGTACCCTCTTTCTCTCTTAGGTCATATGCAATAAATTGTATTAAATAAATTAATGTTATTAAAATATAGTGATATAGAATTATTAGTGAGATTTATTTAATAATTTTTTTTTTGAGGTGTTGAGTTGGAAAAATTGAATACTTATTACGAATTATTATTTAAAAATTATAAAATAAATTATGTGCATATATAAGACTCATTTAAATATTCTAAATATGCGTACGTGTTATATTATGAACGCTTATAATTTATTAAGTACATAAGCTTATAAAAGGCCTTCTTGTAGTATGCCATAAAATTAATTGTAATAGTAATTATGTAGTATGCCATACAATGTAAGACTAACGTAAATTAAAAAACAATAGTGTTTGATGTTTTTTCTTTTATTAGACTCCACTTGTTACCACAAAGTCAATAAATTTAGGTGTTCCATTACATCTTCTCACATCTAAAATCAAATGGACCACTGTACTGAAACAATGACAATGCAGAATATGGATGATTTGATTTCTCCAACCACTATAGGTAATTGAATCGAAGTTCAAAATTTATTTGATATATATTTAAATAATTTATCAGTAATTTGATTTTGAATTAATTTTATCTTATGATCATCACAGTCCAATTTTTTGATAGACGAATAAGTAAAAGTTTATAATATATATATATATATACCTGAAGAAAGTCACCGACGTTGACGATGAGACCACCGTGAACGGGGTTAACATCGACCCACTCGCCATGGTGCATGACCTGCAGTCCGGGCACGTGATTCTGCAACAACAAAGTAATAGCACAAGGATCTGTATGGGGTGTAATGCCCATAGTTAAATCCGGTTGAGGACAATAAGGGTAACAATGTCCAACTATAACTCTTGTTTCACCAAAACTTAATTCCTTTAACTTTCCACTTTCCAATCCTAACCCTTCCGAAAGCAACTCTAAAATCATTGAGCTAACACCAGCTCCATGCAAATCCCATTCAATCATCTCTTTCCGGCATATCTCCGGCAAATCATCGCTGTTCGGTGCCTCCGGCGCCATCCATGCTTGCAGAGAATCGTGCCAGCTGGCAGCGTTGCTCCTATATATTTTATTTTCTTTAGATTTTACCAAATAAAATGATGCTATATAGCATGATAAAAATCTTTTTACAAAAGTTATAATATATATATAAATTACAATGACAAAGATAAATAAAATAACTAATAGATATTAAATAGATATGTGAATATAACATGTTTTTTAAGATAATACTACAAATGTAATTGAAATAAAAAATATTAAAACAAAATTATTTGATTTGTGTTTCGATTATCATATTTTTTAAATTTGAAAAAAAAATTAATATTAATAATATTAATATTACTGATTATCGTTAACTGTTAAAAAATTTAATTCAATTTTAAATTGAAGTAAGAAAAAAAAATTTCATTACGTTCATCATAAAAATCAAATATTATAATTATCATAAAATTAAATATTGTTGTTATCGTAGAAATCAAATATTTGTGATTATTGATTTAAATAAATAAAAGGATTGAGTTCAAAATTTGGATTGGATTATCGAATATAATGGATAAATAATTTAGCTCTTTATTATATCCTCCTACCTATACAAGTCATTGTTGCTCGCGAACATAACACCACGTCCTTCATCTCTTTTGTAGTATTTGGATTTTGTTTCGTGTGGTTGGTTATGGAACGCTTCGATGCTTTTGATAGTATTGTCTAGAACTGACACGTGTACGTTGTGGTTGATGATTTGGAAAAAGCCCCATGTTTTTGCTGCTTCTTTGATTTGTTTGATGATGTTGGGTCGGTGATTTGGAGAATTAACGTTGGATAGGTCGATGAGTGGGATTGAAGTAGTTGTTTTCTTGGAGGAATTAGATTTTATGTCTTTGAGGGTTTGTGGTGGGTGAATGAAAATTTGTGGAATGGTTTTGATGCCAGATTCAGAGAGACCCTTCACTCCCATTTTGGAGTCATCAAATTCTTTCACTGCTTTTGCTCTCTCGTAACATGCGCTTGCTATGGCTGCCATTTTTCTTTTGTTTCTTTGCTTAGATTGTAATGGACAAAATTATGTAGAGTGATGGAGTGTTCTTATACACTCACCAAAATTATGAATTTTTTACTTTAAAATTAAATATGTTTTGAAAATAAAAGTGTAAAACAATTTTATCATGATATGCAATTATATCTTGCAATTGCAAGAAATAGTTGCATAATTCTTAATCATTTAAAAATTATAGATTTAATTGCAGTTTTAGTCAATATATTTATACTAATTTTTGAAATTGGTTCTCCTATTTTAAAAGTCGACAAATTTGGTCCTCACTCAGATTTTTGAACTAAAAAAATAATGATTTAATATATTTTAAATGACGTGACATACAATTATATGATATAGAATCATCTAGATATATTAATTATTCATATGTCATTAATTAAATTAAAAATATTAAAAAAAATCCGAAGTTAAAATTTAAGTTTTTACGGCGTTTTATTTCAATTTCTTGAGTGTTAATTACTCTACGTCATCATATCATAAGTCACGTTATTTAAAACATCTTACGTCATCATTTTTTAGTTAAAAAATAGATAGAGGGACCAAAATTGTCTACTTTCAAAATAGGAGGACCAAATATAAATAGAAGAACTAAAACTATAATTAAACTAAAATTATATAATATAATTTGACAAATTAAATAATTATAATTGAACAATATTATAAAATAATTTTATATCATCGATGTATTACCTTAAAACTCATGTTTTTAATTATAAATTGTTTACGTTGTTGGAGTCTAATATTTGGATCTAACTCTCTTAGTTGAAGGGAACATATTTAACTTTTAGTTTAACATTTTATACATCATCTTTCTTATTTTCACTTTAATATCTTTTTTTTGAAACCATATTACACGGTTTAGACTATATAGAATTGTCAAATTTGTCGGTCTAGTTAGGCTTTTGTTTGGTCCAAGTAGACCTTAAAGTATAAACATGGGACTAAATTCAATTATAACCCAACTACTGCATGGACTCTGAGGGTTAATATATGGTCAACCTGACCTTTTATTTAAAATGTTTCTTTTTTATTTATTTAGTAGCTTTGAACCTTTTAGTTTTTTTATTTTGTTAGTAGATTAGGAAATAAACTTTTTCTTTAGGAAAAATAAACAAATCAACTTCTCTGGCGTAGATTTTCGAAACTAAAAGTGAATGCCAAATTTATCCATAAATTAAGGTTGTGTTTGAAACCGCAAGAAATGATCTCAAACACAAGGTGAATGTAAAGTTACAAGAGGTTGCTTCCACGTTCCCGTGAATATTGCTTCTCGAAATCTAGCTTTTCAAAATGACCTGGATTTAAGCGCCTAATTTGCTCAAATAAATTAAATACATTCTAAAAATATATTCAAATTAATAAAATATGCAAAATATTTATGTTAAATATAAAAGAGAGAAAAATTGTATAGTGATATAATAAGAAAGTTACAAAGAGAATATATGAGATGATCTATATAAATAGTTGACAGAGATTTAACAAACTAATTATTTATTAACTAACCTAACTAACTTTTATTATTTAGTAATTAATCTAACTAACTTTTATATGAATATGCTGAAATATAAAAAAAAAAGAGGGATTTAAATTGTATTTTGTTTATTTCTGAAAATTATTTGAAGTTGTTTAATAAAAAAATATGTTCTTTATCAAATCATTTAATTTACGTTTATAAAATATGTATAGTAAAAATAAAGTTGAATTATAAATAATTTAGATTAGAATAACAAAGAGAGAAGGGACACAATAATTTTTATACTAGTTCGCAAGAGACTGTTGCTACATCTAATTTTTCTTTTACGGAGATATTTTACCTCACTACAATCAATGACTCAATCAACTATTTAAGCCAGAGGATACAAATATTATTTACTCTACCTCTTCATGCTTTGAGTATTTTTCTTATGTCTCTTAAGTCAATAATTATTAGCATCCTTCTCAACTTTCTGGCAGGCTGACGTTTAGGTTCATTAGTATTATTATATCTCTTATGGATGAAAGAGTTGTTGTCACTATCGGGTTGATTTACATAAATTTTAATTTGTGTTTGAATTAACACAAAGTTTGTTTCTAGATTCTAACTCTCATTGAAATGATATTACAATTCAAGTCCTATTTTTAATTCAAGTGTATAAATCACTTTGACTGATTTACATTAATTCTAGTAACTCTCTACTAAGAGAATTTTTCATTCGTTTTTTTCTTTTGATGCGTTCTAGGCTTTTTTGAAAATTATTTGTAACACATTATCTTTTTCATTCTCTCAACAACTATTTTATATTGATCGATTTCTACCTAACTACTAAGAAATATATATGTTGAGAATATTATCGTTGGAGATTTTAAATCAATATTTAAGGCAGATTAACCTTTAATATACATCTATATATATATATATATATATATCTTCATAATTAATTTAGCGTATCTTAAATTAAGAAGATATATATATCAGAGGATGTCATTATCAAAGGATGACATGTGCTTCTTTAATCAAAGGATAAGTCCATCTTTATTGAGCAAAGAATGTTTGAATGTTTATATTTTGTTAGAGTGTTAACTTGAAATGTTGACCAAACGATCAACCGATTTACCATGGTTTACCATAATTAGTAGACGCATAATCATCAAAGTGAGTTTGTATTGACATATTCATTGGAGGCGCGTTGAGGATGCACTTGATAGCTTTAACAGATTCTTCAGAGTCATAGTGCATTTGATTAGTTAACCCTCTTTCTTTATTCTTCCGATGATTTAACTTGTACCATAACATCGACTTTGTCGTAAGCTTTATTTTTTAACTTTTTTCTTTCGATCTTTGAGTCAGAGATCAACAAAGGTCTTTAGTCAGAGGTAGATAATTAGTGTAGCAGTCTTTTTCTTTGTGATCAGATGGTCAATCATTGACTTGTATTTCACTTTTTTTTAACGCTTTGACTCGGACGATAAATTATCAGATGCTTGTTGCAATGCTTCTTATTGCTATATTATGACTTATTCTATTAGTAAACATAACTATTTGTTTATTAAGTAATAATATTATGTGTTAAATTTTGTCTTCTAACTTAGTTTACATACTTAACATATATAATTAAGTAATAACGGTTCTTATTTGTTGGTTTGTTTATCATCAAAAGATCAACCAGATGATTATAGTTAAAATCACTTTTACACTAAAATTATATCGCAGTAAGCTAAGCAAATCTTAACTAAATTGAATTTTAAGCACTTCAATTTATTTCAACCGACTTCATACTCCATGCTTTGAGGTTCTCCACAGTGATCAATTCGGTACCGTTATTAAACACAAATAAATGAGCTTGGTTTGTCACGGCTAGTACTGGATAAACCCTAGACAAAATGTTTGTTTTCCCTCCTTCTCCAAAACTTTCCACTACTGAGTGATCAATCTGTTAGAGTTAATCAAAATCGAAAAACATTAATCAATTACTATAGACATTATCATACCAAACAACATTAATCAATTCGTAATGTTAAATGTTAGAACAGATTAGTATATTTTCACATACCAAACTCCTAAGAGAAAGTTTGTTTGAGGCTAAATCCACATCTACAAATCCAGCAAATGACGGCTTGTACAATTCACTCTTCAAAGAAGAACTGTTAAAAATGAAAAACAAAATTAACCAATTTTAAATAAAGTATTGGATGAAATAAAAAATGGTCTGTTTGTTATAGATCAGTGTTTTTAAACTTGTGAGATAATAGATGACTCGACTTGAACGTAGGAATCACCACTTCATCACTAAGTAAATTGTGATAGAAATTGTTTCTAATCCGTTATATTTAATATAATCAAATTTAAAAGTTTATTTTTAATATAAAGTTTCTTCTGTTTTTTTTGAATTAGTTATTACTTACTTATGTATGTTATTGATAATTAAAACTAATATATTTTTAATACACTTGCTTGTAATTAAGAGTTTTATAAGGTTTGTTTTTACGGCTGAGTTATCCGATTCAATTCGATTGAGTCATGCAGTTGAATCCGTCACTCTGGGGTTCAACTAGTAACTCTGTAACTTTGTCGAGTCAATGTGTATGTTGGATTTTATAATATTGTGGTAGGTTGGTAAAAAAAATGATTTTAGTGTTGCATAATTTAGAAATTATCCTTTAGAGATTTTTAAGAAAATGAAAAATTGTTCTATGTTTGTCTACCGTAGTGAAAACCAATTCTTTTTTATAAAATTAATTATAAAAAATGATTTTTTTTTTAAATTACTAAAAACAGCTTCTCATTTTGAGTATTTTAAGTAGTTCTTAGATTATTTTCATAATTTTTTTAAAAATTTAATAAACATATACAAACTTATCAAAGTAATTATTTTAAAAAAATTACAATCTTAGGGAAAAAAATTGTAACAAAGCACTCGAATTGAGGATCTAATCACAAATAAAATTATACATACCTGGAGGCATCAGAGCATAAAAGAACCACATGTTTGTTTGGAGCTTTGAAAATTCTGAAGAACACAGGAGTGAACTCAGCCAAATTTTCTGAAGCCAAAGTCAAAAGCCCAAAAGGCCCAACTCCACCTTCAACTTTTGAACCTTTTTGAAAACAAAGATCTTGTGCGTTTACCCAACTAGGATCATAAGGCTCTGCCTTGTCCAAGCTTGAAAATGAGAAAGTAACTTCCACATCTGCCTACAATTATATAAATAATACATTGGTTTGTGTCAATTGTATGAGATTTACGTTTGTTCTTCTTAAATAAAAACTTAAGAATTCAATATTTTAATTTGATTATGTATAGTCTACACCATTTTTATTTTCAATTAATTTTTAGATGTAATTAGAAATAAATAGATGTAACTAATAAAATTGTTAGATTTGAATCCTTATATTAGTGTATTTGAATATGACTCACCTGTGCTGCAGTTATTCCTCCTACTTCAACATAATCACCCTTTTCAAGCTTTTGATTGTTCATACTAACTTCTTTCCCTCTTAGTCCATTCAACTCTTCAACGGGCCATTGTACTAACTGTCTTTCGGTAGAATCAAGCCACACAACTCTTGGAATTGCCTAAAGATTTCAAGATACACATATATGCATATTTAAATCAATTAATTTGCAAATGTATTGAAAAAGTTGAATAGTTTTACAAGCATATGATCATGCAATTACAATAATATCATATAGACTTTTTTTATAGGAAAATAAAATTAAGTTTAATACCCATTCAAGGACAATACTAGTAGCAAGCAAATTAACTTTAATTTCCATTCAAGGAATATGTAGAATACTATAATTCTATAATATCTCCAACTTTTCCAAAAAAATCTCTAAAAAAATAATTCTATAATAATTAATTTGAAAATGAATATAATTTCCATAATGTATAGTTGAAAGTACCTGAATTCCAGCCCATCCTTTTTTAACATCATCTTCCTTGGAATCAGACTCATTAGCCCAACCCCAAATGACTCTTCGATTCCTGCTTGGATCAAAAAATGATTTGGAAGCATAAAAATTACCATAATCATATCTTAGCCCACCCCAACCATCCTCTGAAGTATTATAAGGAATAAACTTTTCCTCATCACTAAAATATGTACCTAATGTATAATACTCAAATCTAGTCAAGTCAAGACTATTCTTTAAAACATGTTTAACATGACTACCTTCCACTGATGTCTCCAACCCTTCTTTCCCTTTCAATAAAACCGGATAAAAATCCGGACACTCCCACATACCCGTTCTTGCTGAATGGATCGGGTGTTTCACCCGAACCCATTTCACAAAATCCCTACTTTTATACAAATAAGCCATTCCTCTATGTTTCCTTCTACTACCAACCAATAATCTCCATATTCCATCTTTACCCTTCCATGCAGTTGTTGGATCACGAAACGCACTACCGTTTACTTCTTTATCAGCAACCACAAACGGATTGTTTTTATCCGGTTTGATCCAGTTTTTAAGAAGCGGGTCAGATAAATCTTCGGGTACAGCATAACATTGGACTTGAGTATTGTTTTCGTCAATAATTCCGGTGTAAAGGATCAGAGGTCCTTTACCCGGAACTATTGTGGCTGATCCGGACCAACATCCATATTTGTCGAAGGATTTAGATGGGTAAATAGCATGATCAAGTGATTTCCAATTTATAAGATCCTTTGATACTGAGTGGGCCCACACAATGTTACCCCACACCGAACCTTTTGGGTTGTATTGGTAGAACAAGTGATAGAATCCATTGTAGTACATTGGTCCTACATTGTTTACAATTAGCAATATAAGTCATTCATAATTCAGTGAAATATATTAAGGATTAATTATTGATGAATAAAGTAAAAAAAATTGAAATTGATATTTTACTGACCATTTGGATCTGCATGCGATTGATACGTCCATTATACCAATTTAGACACCATGAAAAAATCACAAGGAAAATGAAGTTAGTTTTATTTTTAACTAAAGCAAATGAAGTTAGTAATTGGAGATAAAAACTTAAATGCAAATTTTTTAATATATTTTAAATGTGAAGTATATTCATACATTGGTTTGAGGAGGGGGTGTGAAAGTAAAAATGAGGAAGTCAAAACTCCTTCTAACTCCACTATTAAGGGGATTTAAGAGAAAATAAGGATTTTTTTGCTATATATAAACAGTGAAATAATATATATGATCATGTAACATAATAGTTTATAAGGTTAATAAAGTGCGTTAGTCTTCAGATTTTTCTTGTAAATAAAATAAAAATAATTATTTTTGGTTCTCACTCCACCATTAAATGAATATAAACCCTTCATATTCCTTTTAAAAAATGCATCAGCAATCGATCATAAGAAATCATATCTTAATAGATACATCAATGATTAACATGTATCTCATGAGTGATAATGTAACTTTGTTGTTTTGGTGAGAGACATAATTGAAGTAATAAGAAGATTATTGGCTAAAATTATTCGCTGACAAAAATAAAAGGTTAATAAGGAGATTGTTCCCTCTATATATATCATCGGATAAGTAGGCAAGGAATAGTATTAACACAGGTATTGAGGGAGTTAGAGAAGGTGCAATTTAAGTAACATATTAGAAAAATTGAGTGAAATTGGCTATAAATGGAATTAGAAAAATTGAAAAGACATATTAATATGGTTGACATTCTTATACAATTATAATTTTCTAATTATATTCAATTTTTGTGTTATATTTTTTCAGTCAGTTCATCTTTAATATGACTAACATACTGTTTGATTTAATCCAATTTGGTTTGTTTGATTTAATTATTCAACTTGTAATAATTGAAAATTTGAGAGAATTTTCTATTAAAAAAATGTGAGACTAAATTTGCTAAAAAATTGCTATAGGATCAAAATCAAATTAAATTAAATTATTGTATAAAAATACAAATTACATCAAATTGATAAATAGGACCATTACCATAGTACCATAAGACCAAGTTTGTTTCCCCATTGAAACCCACTCAAACAACCATTCAATAACCCCATGCAATTTTAAAAAATTATTTTTTGACATAAATATTGACATCAACATAATATGTTTGTAAAATTTTTGTTTTTTATTTTTCTCTCACCTCAACTCACACTCATTAGTATAGGATCAGTTTTGATGTGTTCGAAATAATAAACTTACAATTTTTTTTTCATTTTCCATTTACCTCTTTGAATGTGAGTCGGGTTCAAAATAATTTAGAAGAATATACCTTTAATTGCATGCTTTCAAAAACCAACAGAACAACACTGCAAGCAGAGTATTTGGGACAGAAAATTGAACTCAACTGTGATGCAGAACAACTCAAAGACTATAGAGAATTGGCTTTTATTACGGTCGTTTAATATTTGTGTTATATATATATATATATATATATTTTTTTATATTAGAAGAGAGGTAAGTTTTATCGTAATTAACTCACGTCTCGATTTGAATCCGGAATAAGACGTTGAACTTAACAATATCGATTTTTTTTTATATATTTATATAACATATAAATATAATATCGCTATCAAAATTCACGTAAGTAAAATGTGTTTAATGGAAGATTTGAGTTTAACAATTGCACGTTTATATCTTTCAAGTGGTTTGCATTTCCTATTTCAATGGAATTGAAAAATAACTTTTATATGTATATATCTTTAATTTTCATACACATTTAACGTCTTATTTTTTTTTATCTCTCTCTTTCAATTACATCACCAACATATAATATCTATCACTCTATTTATTTCTCACTTATGGTGTTAATAGAGTGTTTGAGTGTACACCAAACATTTAATTAACTAATAAGCTTAGACTAATACTATATATAAAAAATATATTAACTAATATTATTATTAAATAAACAAAGAAGTAAAAAATAATTAATCTCCTACATGAAATATTATATTATTAATATTAATAAACTATATGAATTTAATTGATCTGACAATCACATGCAAATATTTATGAATTTAATTGTTATATGTAATGTGAGTAAACAATTTTATATTATATCACAGTTAATAATTCGCATAATTTTAAAGGTCGTTATTGTATTTAAGCTTCCAATTTAGCATTGTACCAACAATATACAAACTGTCACTCTTGACACCATATGTAATATGTAAAATATTAATTTAATTAATTTGTTATACAATGGCGTAATAACTACGTTAAGTGGCTCATAAAAAAAAAAACTACAAAAATGGAAGGAAAAACAGTTATTAGCATAACCGCAATTCCGCATCAAAATTTTAAAAACTATATATTGAACGATATCAGATTATCTAATCTTCTTTATCAAATATATCAATAATATGGTTCAACATTTTATCCATCAAAATCCAAATCAAACGTACCCTTGTCTTCGAATTTTTCCGTATGAAAACCTTAATTTATGCGTGACAAGTATATCATGCATGGTTTTTAAATTTTAAATAAGAATTCAATCTCAACTAATATTTTCTTCTTTTAGTTTTTTGGTTATGAAAGTAGCACCATAATTGAACAATCTTCAGAAAATATTAGGATATAATGCCTGATCATGAGAAGATAATTATAAAAAAAAAAAAAAAAAAAGCACCGAAGGCATATATTATAAATTTATAAATAAATTAAATTATGAATAAAACATTGTTAAAAATAGCTAGTAAAAAAGTAAGAACATTACGAACCGTTGATCCAATTCTTAGGAGGTTGGAAATGGTATCCAGTTCTATGCACTTCGCTCACAGATATTGTTGAAACGGATTGAAGATGAGGGTATATTTTATGAAATGCTTCAACACCATTGTTTAATACCAACAAAAAAATGGAGATAACCGCTACAAAGATGGTTTGAGACTTTGAGAGAACCATTAGAAAAAGTGCAACAATAAACAATATCAAATCGGAAAGTTTTATGTTACATGAGAAAGGAATTAAAATAGAAATAAAAAAGGTATATATATTGATGTTATTTATAGAGGGAAAATATGGATAAAAAATATAGTTTGGATATCTCTAAAGGATAGCACTGGTTTTTTCATTAAATAATTCATTGCATTGAGCGATTCTTTAGGCAAGAGTGAGAGTGAAAATCTTATTTCAATTTCATCTAAAAAATAGTACTAAAAATATAAAATGAAAACATTTATTAGTTTTTAATACTGAACGATACAGATTGAGCAACACTATGATTTTATAAATTGAAAGAGTAAAAAAAATTGAGCATAATAAACAATGGGGGGTATGATAAAAAAATTATATTATTTACATAATATAAAATAACATATAAAATGATATTGTTTTGCTAGAATGATATATTATGACGGAGAGAGTAGTTACCTAGTGTATTTAACTTGTGCAATACACTAGTTAAAGTGATTTCTCAAAAAGTAAATTTATTTTTGAAATTTATAAAATGCTAGTGTAAAAATAAATATTCAGGTTAAATAAATTAAAACATATTTATTTCTATTACAGTTGAACGACAAAGTAAGCAAAATTTACGCATAGTTAACATGAATCAAAATCATTTATCAAATTGCATTAGAATTGATCAAATATAATATACCTAATCATGAGTAAAAAAAATATTCATTTATAGTAATTTAGTAAATAATGTCTTTTATGTAAAATAATAATCCTCTAGTAAATAATGTCTTTTTAATTGATTTACCAAAAAAAAATTAAGTAAAGAACTTACAATTTACATGAACACAAAAAAAGAACATCAAGAAAAATTCACAATTTTCATACAACCGTCGAATTTGTTAAATTTATGCTCCACGTAAAGTTGAAAGATTACAATATTAAGTTACAAAGAAAAATTTATGCGTAATTTCAAAAAAAAATAACAACGTTCGATCGTTTAACTTAAGATGAGAAGCATGGTTAAAATTCTATGCACCAAAATGCAAAAGTAACATCCTACGAAAAATATAAAAAAATAGACCCCCCAACACTAAATAAAGTAAGAAGATCATGACCTCCATCTTCACAAGAGACGAAAAGCAATTGGTTTATGGCACAAAAATATGCATTATAAAAAATAATTAAATATTAACCACATGAGGGAAAGCGTTGCCAAAAAAAATAACTATTATTTGAGCTATATTTCATCCCAAGGTGGGATTTAAACACGAGTACTACTTTGCCTTAGATATCAGATTACATAAAATCACCATATTTTGCATGCTATGAACCATTTAAAATTGCAATAAAACAATTTTACAAATAAAGATACAAATTTGATTCCATAAAAGACCCAACCGAGCAAGTTGCCAACACCACCATTAATTCAATTGCGTGAGAGGAGAACGTGGAATAAGTGATGGTTTCAACTCCTTTACATCCTCAGAAGTTTCATATGAATTATTTTCCCTGAATTCCTCAAGAAGGGCTTCGATTGGCAACGTTCGAAGAGAGTCGATTGTACCTTTACTTGGAACCACGGGTTCACATCTTATTGGTGTTGTACCACTAGGCTCATAGTCCTGCAAGACACAACACGAATCAACAAACCAAATTTCAAGTGAAATAATGTTTCATGATCTGTTCAATGTTATCATCAGACAATAAAATAAACGTACCCTATATTCCTGCTGAAAAGTTTCTGACGCCCTGTGTTCAATGGAAGCAGCTTGCCCAGCATGATCCTCTCTAAACGTCTCAAGTGTATTTGCATGGCTTTTCACCACATTTACCACGCTACATATGGACTCACGTTCTTCTGCAGATGTGGCTGGAAAAAGTAACCAAAGAAAAAGGATCACGTGAATGAAAAATATATAATAATAATAATAATTTAATTAAAAAAATGTTTATTAGACTTCAGCACTACATATATGTTCATTAGACTTCTATGTTATGATATTGGCGTGCACTGTGTGATCTTTGGATGTAATCCTGATCACACAACTTCAGCTGCAATTGAAAATTGGCAAATTTGGCTGCAATATTGTCAAATCAAAGGACAAAGATCAATATCACAATACTTACCATCAAACCGCTCAAGAAGATCATCACTGTTCTTTGCCACATCTTGCTCGGATGCTGCTCGTGCAGAATTGACCTCCTCAACATGTTGAACATTGCTATCAAAAGCATTCCTATACCATAGTAATCGATATTACAATGCATGAAACCTATTAATTTATGAGATAACTACTATAACGAAAGCTAAAGCCATACAACTTCACTCCCTGCAGTCCCATATATCCCAAATGAACATCATGGACTCTATACATACGGCGCAATAAAAATATTTATTGACAACAACCAGTCCTCCACACACCTGATAAGTGACTCTGTTGCAAAAACATGTTTGGTCCCTATCTCATTTACACCCTGGTGTGTCCTCTTAACATGTTCGAAAGCCGAATGAGCAGTATTAACACTGCAGGAATGAAAAAGGATTGTCAAAAGAATGTGAATGAGAGGATCGAGATCAAGAAAACTAGGAAAATTAATTCATACCTCTGCTGCAGGAGTACTTCCATACGACAATGCTTTGCTGCAGAATAATCAGCCGTATCTTTGGCTTCTTTTTCGGCTTGTATGCAAAAGGTCTGCCATTTCCTTTTTGCATTGGTCACAATATCTCCAACTGATGACACATGTCCATCCAAGAATGACTTGTTCTTAATACCACTATCTCTAAGATCAACAAGCTTTGAGTCTACCTGCAAGACCAACCATTAAATGGTCACTAAATTGACAAAAGAAGACACATCTCTACGAACCCACGAACATCACCCGTTCAGGCCCAGAAAAATAAAATAAAAAATAAGAAAGCCAAGAAACTGACAAGATTGATTTGACGACGAATGTGTTCAGAAACCAAACTAGTCATATCAGCAATGAGTTTCTCTGACTCAGATTTTGACTGCTCCTGTACAGAATAGATAAAGATACCGATATCAGATTACAACAATCATAACAATCTTCCAAACAACACATGTTAATTTTATATTATAACCTCATAAGCTTTCTTAAACTCATCAATGGTCTCCTGTTGCATTTGGTCAGCCTGTGATACAAAATCTTCAAGCTTTTTGGATTCCACGAAAAGCTTTTCCACTAATTCTTCAGATCGCTCAGATATCTCCTTTATTTGTTCCACACTTAGATTGAATCTCTAATACACACAACAAAAACAAGTAAAGTAGATAAAGAGCATCAGTCAAGACGAAGAGTGAAGTATAGGGAATTATACAAAATGGGAAACCAAAAACTCAAAGATGTGATTAAAAAATGCCATAAATTATAAAATAAAAAAACCCTTCAAGTACATACATTGCGTACTTCCCTCGCAAAAAGTGACAATTCACCCTGTTGTGTTGAAAGACAGCTCTGAAGTTCGTCAAATATGGAGCCAACTTCAGTGGCCGCAGTTGCAAGAAACTGATTCACCAGAAATAAATAACTCACCCTTAGTGTTGAAAAGAATGAAACGGGGACAAAATACATAAGAGTAAAATTAAAAATTGTTAGAAAATTTGAAACATACTTCTTCAATAGAATGACCGTGGGAAGATACGGCAGATGATAACTCCTCCAAGGTTGCATCAGAGCTTGCCTTATGCAAACGCACAACATTTTGCACTGCCTCAATATGAGACACATACACGGCCCTCAAGTCTTTCACTTTGTCTTTCAAATCGATGACCGCCTACAGGAAACAAAAAAGAGGTTTAAAATTCAAAATTAAAGATAAAGAAAAACAGCTTTGGAAGTTTGAAATAGTGTCACCAAAAAGAACAACTACTTTGGATGTTTGACGTACGCACCTTATCGTGAATTCCTAAAAAGGAGTTACAGAGCTTCTCCACACCTTGTAGATGTCCATTCTGTTCAGATAACGATGTTGCAACAGTGTTGCAAAGAGAACCAACCTGTTGGGCAAGTTCCGCTTGAAAATTGTTCACAACAGCTCTGTTATCTGAGCTCAGTTTATCTTCTCTACCTATACAATTACCAGAGATATAGATTAATAAACAAATTACTAAATACATTCTAGGTTCTTAATCAATTTAGAAGAAACCTCCTACCAATTTTCACAAACAATGAATCATTATCATGAAGAGCTTTCTCCAAATCGGCTCGTAAAACACATGCTTGATGAGCTAGAGCATTTTCTGTAGCACATAGTTAAAATTAACTCAAAAGATCATTATCTCAAAGGAACATTACAGACGAAACAATGATAAAAACACAGTCTTGAACACCTGCTTTTCTCTGTTCAGATATTATGAATTCCTTTTCATTCAAGGTATACCGACACTTCTTTAAATCTTCCTCTCTATTGGCAAGCAACTTGCCAGTCTTGTTCAAGTTTGTCTGTGTAATTTATAATATTTCCCTTATAAGCAAAGCAAGTACAAAGAAATTCTTAACAACAACAAAATTAAAAGCAACAATATCTGACCTCAGTGATATCAAGTTTGTTGCTCAAATCAGAGCATTGACGAACTTGGTCAACGTACTTGTTTTTCATATCCTCTAGTTGCTGGTAGAAACATAAAACAAGTCAAGCAATACAGAGACAGCAAGCAGGCTCATATTATCTTACATGAGATTATAGATAGATGAGAGAGCTTTTGTCAAGAAAGCATACCTTCTGATAAGATTCTATTGTGATGCCCATCTGCTCAATCTGATCTGCCATAGCCTTAACAGAAAAAGAAAAAAAAACATGCATCAACAGAAGGGACTTAGAGCGGTGGTTTTAGGTTTTAACAACCAGAACATGCAAATTAAACATTAAACAAATTTAAACCAACCCATGAACCAAAAAGAAGGATAAAAAAGGTGGGAAGCAAAATAAGTCCAAGACATTAAAAGTTAAAATCGTCAATAATATCAGCAGCTGATAGTTACATGGAAAATAAGGGCTGGTGTTATTAAATCTGTTTATATAATCATATTGCAACAGCTGAAAACAAACAAACAAAGAATATTACCTTCTTTTCAATCTCTTCCTGATGGTATCTTTCCTTCGGAATATAGACCCCATTTTTCTCACGGGTAGCATAAACCTCTAATCAAAGTCACAAATTTCATCACCAATATAACATTGTGGCAAGAATTTTAAGGATTTTAAGTAATTCTTACTTTATTAAAAAAAAAAAAAAAAACAAAGCAACTAACCTGCTTTAAGGCGTTCAATTTCACCATAAAGATCCTTGATAAGTGTTGATTTCATCATTTTTTGGTTGATCTAAAACAATAAGAATAGAAAAGCTGGTGAAAACAATAATTTTGGCATGACAATGAATCATATCAGAGCAACATGAAAAACATTGGCGCATCTTCCTCGTCTTATTTTAAAAACTGCCAAACTAGAGCTTGCCTGTTAGTAACAAATCCATTTGTACAAACAATGGCCCTTTAGGTACTCAGCTAAAAATTTGATTATTGGAAGAACTAATATTCTGAGGATTCTGGCAACAAAAATAATTATCTTTCATACCAATAGTGGACCATTGAGAGAAATCAAATCAGTCCCTCTGTTTATTGATTTTAATTTTTAATTTATCTATACAGTCATACTTGTTTGTCAATGATGTATTGTACGATAGCTGTCTAATATATGACAGAGAGAGTATTGGGAGAATTTAGTCACTCAATCAGCAACAAACCTCTGGCTTATTTTTAATGTTCTTTGCCCTGTGTGCATAATCCAATGTGCTCAAAGTTTCCTCTAAGCAATGAACAGCGGGAGATACTGTCGCTATAATGCATGTCTTGGTTCTTCCTCCAAGTGAATCGCGAAGTAAACGTGTCAACTTGCTATCCCTAAATAGAAACATATCCATGTAAACATACAAATAAAATGATAATCAAATAAAACCATAGAATGAAGCATCGTCAGGAGTTCAAAAGTAAAAACCTGTAAGGGATATGACCAAGGTGTTCCACAAGTGCATTAATCACCCTCCCTAAAGTAAGCAAACTTTTATTAATTTCTCCAGCTTCTCTTGCACGACCCTAATAAATATTCCGAAGCTCAAATTATTAAGTGTTGAAGTGTTATTTATTAGGAAACCCACAGGGTGTATAGTGTAACTTTGTAAATGACTGAATAAATAATATGCTCATGACTATGTATTACCTCCCTAGCACCGGAACGAGATATATTTTCTGAGCCAGCAAGATCTACCAAATTCAGTTTACCACATTTAATCAGTTCTTCACCTTCAGGAGTTGCTTCCTTGATGTGGATAGTAATTGAAAACAATGAATGTGAACGACTGAATAGCAAAACGAAATGTTAATAACAAAAATTTGAATAGGTTGATTTTGCAATCATGAGAATTGAAGAAACATGAAAGAAGAAAACAAAAGTCACCTAGACTGCTTGTTTAGTAAAGTTTCTGCAGTTCGCCTTTTGGAAGACCCTCTCTCGAGTAGAGTAAAAATCTCATTTGCACTCGTCACAATTTCTTCCTCCAACCCTCTAACAAGAACTCCACCTTTGCCATCCTCCATGAGAGGCAGCTGCTTCTTTTGCTTCTCCTCCAAAGAAACCTTTGAAAGCTCCTCCGGTGCAAGCAAATCAGTTATCTCCTCATTATACAATTCTAAAAACGTAACTTTCACACTATACTCTGCATTCTGGCCCTCGAGTGTGTCAAAAATCTGCTTAACGGCCCTAGGAATCACTCCTGCTCCAGAAGGCAACTCTCCATTGGGTCCACTCTGCGGTAGAATGGTCAAATGAAGTCACTAACATTACTAAATAGTCTTTGTGAATATTAATATCAATAGTTAATAGTTTTTTACTAAAGTCAATGCTAGTTAATTAATGAATGAGCATATACCTTAGATCTTTTGCATTCCCCTTCCATTGTATAGGTTTTTCCAGTACCAGTTTGACCATAAGCAAATATAGTACAATTAAATCCCTCTAGAACTTCATTTACTATCGGAATAACAGCTTGATCATAAAGATCTCTTTGTTGTGCAGAAGGACCAAAAACCTACACACACAAAATGCAACAAATGAAATTTAACAATTAACAATGCTAATTTACCATTCTACTGTAAATTTATCAAAAAATGTAATCCATTTATATTATTCCAAGCTTAGCAAACATAATAACAACAACATAAGGTGAAAAACACGGAAATTTTGAAAAATGAAAAGCGTAAGCTAGTTTTAATACAAATAAACATTATTAGGGTTAGAAATGATGAAGGGAAAAAAGTACCTTATCAAAGGTGAAAACCCTGTCAATGTGTTTACCAGCAATATTCTGAGACACCGCAACTTCTCTATTGTAATCATTACAAGTAACGACTTGAGGTGCATTGCTTCTTAATTCATCGTCGCTAAACGGCCTATGGAGAAACGAAGCGAGAGTTGGAATTTCAAATTCGAAAACAAAAAAAAAATCAGAAATCGAATATTAGCAAAAGAAAATGAATGAAATGGAAAATTAATTACCTGCATCGGAGAAGAACTTGAACATTAACACCTTTCTCTTTACCAGACATTTTGGATTTCGATTCTTTTTTTTGCAATGTGTATTTCGGTGTGAGTGTGAGCGGGGCAACGGTATGGTGTGTTTGAGATTTGAATTTTGAAATACGCTCTTCTCTTTTTGCCCTTTCCCTATAAGATATACGACGCTGCGTTTTGGATTTATGATCTAACGGTGCTCTAAATTGATTTTTGTATTGACGATTTTGCCATTGTCGTTTTGGGTTTTAGGATGTGCTTTTGCTTAGGTTAATTGTCATTTTCATTCACTCCATGTGTCTTCTCGTTTTGTGACTTGATGTAATTGGGCTTACCCCAACAATGAGGCCCAACTCGCCAAACCTTACACTTAAAATGATGGAAATAGATTTCTCAAAGTGTAATTTGAATAAGAGTATAATGAGTTATCTCTCACCATTTAATAAGAGAAAAACACATAAAAAATTTAGATAAAATGATTCTGAGTGAAAGAGATTATGCGTTATTTTCTTATGTGCAAATTACAATTACAATTGAGATAATCTATTCTTGAAAATGAGTTAGCCTCATTTTTTTAGACAAAATTATATGAGGATCTTTTGACTTAATTTTAAATTTTAAACTCTTTTTATTTTTTGTGTTAAATTAGCCTTACCTTTAAATTTATTTATACAGTTGATTAAACTTTTGTTCTTATGAAACATATATTATAGATAATGTATTCACTCTTGAACATTACATTAGACCATCGTTAACAACAGGGTCATAGTATTAAACAAAACTACAGAATATCATATTAATTTTGATAGAATAGATGTTGCAAGACTCATTGTGTTGTAATTTAGATGTAATCTTCATTGATTGGGGATGTAATATAACTTTTTGAATGATCAAATAAGATATTTAGTGACAAAGTTATAACATAAAATTGAGTAAGAATAAGAGTTGGTTCGACTCTATAAATATTATTTTAATTATACTGTATAAATATTTTTTAAAATAAACAAATAACAAATGTGACATGAAAAAATATATATTATGTTTAAAACTTTAAACTATGTGAATTGACTTTAGTCGTAGTCTTTTTGTGGATGTGAAAAAAGTTGTTTACAATATCACAAGGAAAATATGGACGGATTTTTGTGATATTTAATTTAATACAATATTTGAACATTCAGATAGAACATTATGGCTCTAAGTAGTAAAAAGTAGTTGATCTAGTTAAATTTAAAGTGTTTGATAAAATTAACAATTAATTAAATTAACTGATATATACAAAATGACATAAAAATATATTTATAAATAATTTTGAAAAAGTTCAATAAAAACAATGAGAATAAAATTAAAAGAAAAAAATATATGTCATAAGCTACTAACAAAAACACCACTTGAGACTTGAGTAGTATTACAATAAATATTATTTGTCTGTGAAAAAATGTTATAGCTTCCAAGAAAATTATTATCACTAAACAACTCTAATTTCATTGCACAAATTTTGTATGGTATGAGTTACTGGCATTCATTATAATCTTACTGTTTGACCTTGTTAAATAGAAACACTTTCCATCTATATACATAGAGACACAAACGAGAGATTAAATCATTATAGAGAAATCAAAATTACTTATGTTTAAATATTTGACACGTGTTAAAATTGTAGGGTAAATATTAACACTTTCTCTTTCTCTTTATATATAAAAGAAAAGTAAAAGAATACTTATAATTACTTAACCAATAATGATATAATCAAATAAAGTACGGCTACTAGTGACAAATCAATAGAAATCAAATTAATAGATAATCCTTATATTGACGTTGTGTTTGATAAGGTCAATAAATGAAGCTATGGTTTATAAGTTATAAGTTTTATTT
>JBBPBP010000003.1:54988040-55007225 GCA_037974735.1 Cicer chorassanicum | reverse complement strand
AACTGAACACATTTATATACAAAGAGTATTTTAGTAACATTAACACATTAAATTCACAATCTATTTTTTAATATACATGAAAAAAGACAATGATTATTTATTATTAGGGACCAAGTAGTACACTTTAAGCTCATAATTAAATTAAAAAATGCTAGACAATTGTTATCATAACCCTTAAATTATTTATTAAAGGAAAAAGTTAATATGTCCCTAAGCGTATATGTTTATGATTCAAATTTACATTTTTTGACTTATAATCTTTAAAAATTCAAACATATTTTTTAATATTTTTTTCTTTTAACAAGACTCTTTATTAAAATATGTAGTCGCTCGATTTCTATTAATAAAAAAAAAAGTGAATCAACCAAATATATTTGATTCAAAATTTACACAAAATAAGATTCACTCACATTTGTTTATAAATAAGAAATGAGCTAATATTAAATTAGATGCATGAACTGAAGTGCACATGGTGGTTGATTTTAGGACAAGGATGCTCTAAAGTAGTTGCATGAATTACTCACTAAGTGATTGGAGTGAGTGTTTGCCCATTATGCCAAAGGTAGAGTTAATATAGTAGGAGTATGGTGTCCATTTTACTACTACTAGTATTAAAGGCTATTCAACTCCCCCACCACCAACACCTATCAAAAAAGTACGGGTTCTGTGCACATTGTTAAATAAATACTCCCCCAATTTCTTTAGTACAACACATAGAATCACCTTTTGCATTGAAAGTGAACTAACTCATTCTACACGAGTGCCACTTTGCAACAAACAATATGTCCATGGTTGAAACAAAAAGTCGAACAGTTGGTGGCACAGAGTATAGCTGGTGCAAAGCCATTCGCGGTGGTACCGGCATTGCAGTTCTATCACTACTCCTCACTAAACCCCTCGATATTCCCCGTTTCCAGATCGCACTCAACAAACTACAAAATTACCATCCTATCCTCAGATCAAGAATCCACCACTCCAACACGTCATCA
Source organism: Cicer chorassanicum (assembly GCA_037974735.1). Lineage (NCBI taxonomy): Eukaryota > Viridiplantae > Streptophyta > Magnoliopsida > Fabales > Fabaceae > Cicer > Cicer chorassanicum. The sequence goes on along the minus strand of JBBPBP010000003.1, from coordinate 55,006,236 downwards.
TTAACACAAGACACAACTTTCACATTTCTAACCTCTCCCACTCCCTTCATCAAAATCGAATCCCACTGCGTCAGCGTCAGTTCCGAGATTCTCGGAAGAAACCGAAACGACGCCGTTTCTGTTTCTCCCTTACAACAAATATTGGAACACGAACTCAACCGTAACACGTGGCAGGATCGTAGCCGTACAAATGGCTGTGATATGTTGGTTGCGAGTATTTACGCGATGCCGCCTGATGCGAAAACATCGGTGGTGGTTATGAGACTCCACGTGGCAGCGTGTGATAGGACAACGGCGGTGTCGCTTTTAAGGGAGTTGCTTGTATTGATGAAGGAGGAAGAAGAGAATGTTGTTGTGAGAGAGAATGATAATAAAGGGGAAGTTTGTTTGGCGATTGAAGATCTTGTTCCTAGTCGTAAAGGGAAGAAAAATATATGGACACGTGGTTTGGATGTGATTAGTTACTCTCTTAACTCTTTTAGGCTTACTAATTTGAAATTTAATGATACTAAAAATGCTAGGTTTTCGCAAGTGGTTAGATTGCAACTCAACGACGCTGACACCAAGAGGGTTTTAGCGGTAAGATTTTCTAATATGCAACATAATTTGTTAGGACACTATATGCTTCTTGATTAATTTATGTGAATATTTTTAAGCGCAAAAGTGTATCGTATGGTCCTCACGGTTAGCCCAAGGGGAAGGTGGTCTTATGCTTCAAATATTTTTGAACTTTAAATTTATATTTTTAATTTAACTAATATTAATAATTTTTTAATCTTTATAATATAAATTTTACTCTCAAATTTTGATACTAATTTTTTTTTTGGAATAGATCGTTGATATCATAATAATTAACTCATTTCAATGCAGATTTCTGGGACAAGTCTTCAACTTAGCAAGTTCGATATTTGTTAGTTGAGTTATGATTTAAGAACTAAGTTTTATACTATTTAATTTAATAAAAAATTATTCAATCATGTAAATGTATTTAATATTTAATTATTTGTATATTGTTTAATATTGTATTTGTCGAATTTTTTGTAAATATAAACTTAAGAAGTCTCTAATTTTATTATTGTAAATTTTTAAAAAATCTCACCTTAAAATTTGTTTTAAATCTCTAAATTTATTAGATCGACTCTGCCCAAATTTATGATTAATTAAGATGGTGATAATGATCTAGTTTGTGGTATTAGTTCCACAAAATACAAAAAATAAAATATAATAATGTTAAAAATCAAAATTTTACTATTTATTTTCTCTTGGTTTTGTTGAATCAAAAAGTCAAGCGACGTGAAAGACTCTCTAAACTTCTATTTATAGATGGCAATATTGATCATCAATGTTTTCAAACATGGGTTCACCTTATACTATATATGACACTATACTACCCAAATAATAATAAAAGTGCTAGCTACACACTATTCAATATGTGTGAAATTTATTATTTCAGGGTTGTAAGCATAGTGAGATAAAATTGTGTGGGGCAATAACTGCAGCGGGGTTAATGGCTGCACATAGCTCCAAGAACAGTTCTAAGAAGTACGGGATCATTACCCTAACTGATTGTCGGTCCACTCTCTACCCACCTCTCTCAATTCACAATTTTGGTATGTTTGTCTCTTGCATTTATTACACTACTATTCTTATTCTATTTCATATTTTGTACACTAGTTTTTATTTTTTATTTAGAGTTACACAATTTTTTACAACTACCTTATAAATATAATCCAAATCTCTCACCATTGGATCGATATTAATCACTTTGTGACATACAATCATATCAAAGGACGTTGTTTATTTTTTATTTGAATAATTAATATACCATCCGATTTTATATATAAGTAAAAAAAAAAAATACTTCACAACTTTTATTTGTGGTCCCATTTCAATTTCTCAAAGTAAAAAACAAAAGTGAAATTGAAGAGTTTTAATTGTCTCTCGCCTAAACTTGTTTTATAAAAATAAAATGCAAATTAAGTAACAAGTGTTTTAGGTATAGTAACACTAAATATGATATAATTATAGATTTATTTACATTGATAATATAATTTTTTTTATTCATACATTCAATCAAATCACTAAATATAGATTTTTATGAAAATATTTTACGAATTAATATAAAAATTGTGATTTTGATTGGATGTCGATCTAAAAATAATTTACATTTTTTCACGCTATTTTGTTACAAAAATTGATTTAAGTTAATTACAGTATTAAATCGTGGTATAGAACCATTGAATGTTATATGGATATGGAAGTAAATATATAAAACTGACCTCCCAACTTCATTTATTCATTCGTGAAAGGAAAAAAAGAAAAAAAAAATGATATTGCTGCTTGTAGCAGACCATTTATTTATAGTAACATAGCAAGCAAATCAGAATTGAGACCAGCCCGGTTGGTCGCAATTAATTTTGAATGACGTACATTTATAAATGTTGCATTAAAAACTTTCCTTATTTTTTCTTTTTTAAAAAATTGATTCTAACCCTTTACAATGAAAGGAAAAAAAAAAACTTTGATCATAATTATTTTAAAAGTCTTTGAAAATAAAATAATTGTTTTAAAAGTCGTGTGATTTGTGTTTAATTTACCGTATATATTTTGTACTCATAAAATTACATAAAATACAAACTCTATTTATTCTGTAATATGATTTAACAAATTTAATGGACAAATTATGTTTCAATATATATATATATATATATATAGGGTTTTACCACGCTGCAATCCTCAACAACCACGTGATCAAAGGGGGAGAAAGTCTCTGGGAACTAGCCAAGAGGACTTATGGAGCATTTGCCAATTCTAAGAACAATGACAAACATTTTTCAGACATGGCTGACATGAACTTTCTTATGAACAAGGCCATAGACAACCCCGGTTTGACATCGTCGTTAAGAACATCAATAATGTCGGTGTTCGAGGACATGGTGGTCGATGATGGTGGCGAGAAGCAACGAGAGATTGGGGTAGATGACTATATGGGGTGTGCTTCGGTTCATGGTTTGGGCCCATCTATAGCTATTTTTGATACAATAAGAGATGGAAGACTAGATTGTGTGTGCGTGTATCCATCGCCCTTGCACTCTAGGGAACAAATGCAAGAACTTGTTAACAAGATGAAGACTATTCTCGTTGAAGGGGGAAAAACATATGAGTAATATTAAGATCTCATTTTTTAATACATTAAATTTAAATGAATTGGACTAAATATATTGGAACTTATATAACCCTATTCAAATTTCAACCAATTAAAATGTGCGTTAAAAAATATATCTTAGATAATAATATATAATGTTATTTCTTGTCTAAGAATATTGGAGTAAGTGTGTACCTTCACACTAGTTTTATAGCTTTTATAATTCACCTTATGCCGAGCTTAATTTATAGCTTTTATCACCCAGCATCTATGCTCAATTTATATCATACTTTACTTTTCTTTGCTTTTCTCTTTATTGAAATGACTTATAACATGTTTTTTCATAAAATGTTAAATGCATGCTTGATTTTCTTAATCTCGTCCAAAACCAAAAACGCACAAGTCTATTGTCATAAGAAAATGTCATATTTATGTTCTTTTTTAAAGATTTTTTTTAAGATTAACGGTTATTTTGTCTCTTAATAACTGAGTTGTAAAAATGAATTGAATCAAAATATAATAAAAATAGTCTAAAAACAACCATATTTTTTAGGAGGTTTATTAAATTCAATTTAAAAATACAGTCATACTAAATTCACTCTTTAAAATTCGAGTTAACTTATTTTAAAGTTATACCAACTTTATTTGTTTTTAAAACCAAATCAAATTCATTTTCTTAGTCTCCTCGTAGTAAAGTTATCCACCTTAATTTAATTTCTTTTCTTACTTGAGCTCAATTCACTTAAAAAAAAATACTAAAAGGTCTAAAAGTATTAAATTAGTTAAAAAAAAATCACCTAAAATCTAAAAACTCAGATCTTGTTAAACCTACTACGTGATGCCATGTCATCATTTGCTATGGTGTTATGGACATGTTATATACCCATTAGCTCTCACAAGTCCATTATAAATATGGGTTACAATGAATTGGTCCATACATGTACTGGGACCCACTTAGACTAGACTAAAAACGATTGGTCCATATCAATTTTTTATCTCGACTCATAATAATATATAGTATTCAAAAAAATATATATCGAAAACCTATTTATAGTATTTATCTCGACGTCAAAAAAATATAAAGTATATTTAATTTATTATCTTATCTCTCATTAATAGTTCTGTTCTTTATGTCGAAAAATATTAATGATTATTTTTATTTAATGCAGTGTCACAAAAAATTATTTTTTATATTAAAATCACAGTTTAAAAAAAGATTGTTTTAAAATTAAAATCCTTTTAAATTTTTAATATAATATTAATAAATTTTTTCAAATGTATTATCTAGTTAATTCATTTTATATTATATAGATTTTTTTTTTAAAATCAAAGAAAGAAAAATTATTTTCAATAACGATAATATCAATATTCATTTTGTCTTATACGTGATTTGAACATTGTCTTTTGAAGTTACATTATCAAAATGTTACCTTTACCGTTAAACTCACACCTTTAAGGACACCATCATTTATTGTTTATTTTGTATCAATGATAATATTGAAAAAAATTTATCTTATACTCTTATCCCACATTTTAATAAAAATTTAATTTTACACTTTTTAAAAATATAAAAGATTCAAACTTTATGTTTTGCGGGACACATTTGTGTGTAAACTTAAAAAAAAAATCTAAAACACAAATTTATTCGGAAAAACTTTTTTTTTTTTAAGTTTTCAAGTATATAAAATTTAAAATACATTTTATTTTAGTTTTTTGAAATGTTTTTCATAACTTAACTTAAATTTAGTAACATACAAACAAAATTTATTTTTAAAAAAATAAAAATAATAATATACATAATTTGTATGAAATATAAAAATAAAAATATAAACGTAAATTATAGGATATAATTTTCTACTGTTGAATATGTGTTGATAAAATTTAATTTAGTTTGAAATTCGATTTTTCATAGAGACTTAAAAAGTATATTGTTTTTTTTTATTCTTAAAGACCAAACAAATTACGAGAATTTGTTTTCTTGTAGACAAGAATGAGACTTTAGTCATTTATTTATCTATTTCGGTACCAAAGTTCAACCATAGCGATCAAGTAAGTTACATAGCCGTTTATTTAGACATTTAAAAGGTTTAGTCTTTTCATGCATACTTATATAAGCAATTTGTTGATATGATAAGGAGATTTTTAAGATCTCAATGAAACCGTATACCTTTGACTATCGATTATCGAATACGGTATGTATCCGATACCACGATAAGTTGTTTCTTACAAAATATAAGATATAATACGTTTAGAATATTTAAATGTAAAAAAAAATTCATAGAATATTAGTAAATATAATATAGTAATAATTTGAAATAGAAGAAAATAAGATAAAATGTAAGAAAAATATCTAAAACATATACAGCAACAAAAAAGTGAAGTAGTTGTGCATCTTGAGAATTGAGATTTGATACAAAATTTCGTTAGAAATTTCTCAGCTAATTATTATATACGAGAAGTTGCTGAGAAGAACTATATGATCACCAGATCAATTTACATGAACCCACTGTAGGACTACAATTATTATAATGTTTAGTACCTTTCTTTTACAAGTATAATGTTTAGTACCTGAATTTTCGAATTTCTGGATTTTTATTAGGCATATTTTAACCAAATTTTTGTGTTAACTTAAAAAAATGATTGAAAATTATCTAATAGCTAGATTAGAAGTATGTTACAAACTATTAGAAATGTTAATAATTAATTAAAGATATTAGCATATATTTGGAAAAAGGGGACAAACGAGTTTTTTAATGAAGTCACTTACTTTCTTAAATTCTTTGAGAATTCTTGTGATGATAAACAAGATTATACTTACTGATACCAATTAAACCGAGTTCGATGATCGACTTTGATTCTCAAACAACATTTCGTAACCCTTAAGTTCAGTATATCTACAAACACTCTCACATTTAAGCGATGGTTTATTTGAATATAGTGGGAGGTAGATTGGAGAGAAAATGTGTATTTTTCATTGTCTGATATACTATTTATATACATGAAGACTCCAATATACTAAAGGATAAGAGCCTTGAATGACTTTGAATGTAACAGATTCCTCACCAAGATTGACGGGATCGCCCTTTCGTGTCTCCTAGGTTAAGTCTAGCCACAGCTTCGAAGAACCAAAGATATTTGCGGTGGGTGAGTTCTATTGAGTTGAAGCGGATTAGATCGGATTGGACCTTGAATCAATTTTGAAACACTTACAATTCTAGAGACTCTAACAATCAACATAACTGACTTCTAGTGTAATTAATTTTAATTAATAACCAGTAAAAAAAAGAGCTATACTTAAATGTATTTGTGTGTGTTATGCACTTAAATCAAACCAACTCAGCAAAAATATTTCTCATATCAAACTTGCAATTGTTAGATTCAATAGCATTGACCACCTCATGAAATGCTGAAACACTACATGGAACTACCAAACCATTCCTCTGTTCAAAACCAAATTCATCGTACGCCTTCTCCAACAACATCTTGAATAACGGGTGACAAAGGTAACGGGTTGGAACCACGTATCTTTGTCGTTCCTCTCCAACATATAGTGCAAAAACACCACTTTTTTTTGACCCAATTTTTTTGGTGATTGGCTGTTTTTTATTTTCTTCATAACCCTTCAATAACTTAGAGTGAACAGGGTCAGATTCAACTCCACTTACAACCTTCACCTTTTTCGCTAGCTTCTTGATCGATACAATCTTTTTCCCTAGCATGTTGTCAATTTACAATCTAAATAAACTTTAATTTTAGGAAGATATATGAGGGAAGGATATAGATAGAGTGATAGATGAAGGGTGCTATGTATAGATGAATTGGCTATTTTGTGCATGCTGTGAAGTAATAATGTCTATAGAATATATATTTGGTTAAGATAGTAGTATTATATGAGGAATATTATTACATAAAAATAAATAAATTAAAGAGTCACTTTCTTACTTTTGAATATATGAATATTAATTAATTTTTTACAAGTATACATCGAAATTATTTTATTGCAACTCGGAACGGTAGCAGGCTTGAGTTATAGAGTAGTTTATTTTTATTCTACTTTTTATCCAAGGTATCTTAAGAGTGGGAGAATAATCGTATTAAGATTTATGATAAGGGGATGAGTCTCAATATATTTCTTTTTATATGTAACGGTTGTCATATGTTAAACTCATGATAGTATATATAATCAAGAGACTCAGTTATAATAGTTTTCTAGAATTGTTTTATTTTTTGATAAAAAAATTTATGAACTCATTAAATGAAAGTATTTCTTATTTACATTTTGACGGATACAATAAACATTATAAAATATATTATGAACACTTTTGAAAATTCATTTAAAAAATAAATTGAATATTTATAAAAATTTAAAACATTATTTTTAATATTATTGAAAATATTATATTTAGTTATCTTCTATAATATTTCCTGTTTTAAATATAATATTTTTAATAACACTAAAACTTTAAAATAAAATATTGTATATTGTTTTTAAATTCTAGTTTAATTGACAAATTTTGATATTATTATATTGAACGTTCTATTTTAAATTTGAATACGATTTCATAATTGTTTGAGTTAATTAAAATAAAATTTTTCATCTATCGTAAAATAAAATAAAATAAACATAATATTGTTATCGTAGTGAAAATAAAAAATCAAGCATCCGTAACATGTGGCACCCACACCTTAAATTAGTATAATAATGTAGTTGGTGTGAGCTTCATTTCAACGTCACATTTGTTGACCGTAAATTTTGATGGTGCCTAAAAGCATAAGTGGCAAAGAAATGGCGCAAACTAATTGGTTGGTTAAGTCTCCAAAATTTGATATTGCTGATAGTGACATCTAATTTACACGATTGATCTTCACATTCACACTACTGCAGTCGTATTAGCCAAGTATTAAAATTTTAGTACTACAAAATCGCATATAATTTTGAATATAAATTGTATTATTATGACTACTTCCACGATGTGCACTTCACCTCTAATCTCAATGCACGTGTTAATGACCATTCAACTAACCGAATGGTTTATTTGCAATCTTCCAATATATTAAATCCGGCCTTTTAAATTGACGATACAAAAAGTTGACATTTTGTTTAAAACAGACAGATATCCTAGAATTCCATTTGAATATTAATTAATTACTTTTCAGCAAATTTTTTTTGGAAGTAAATTGAAGAACACAAAATAGATGTGGACCTGATATATCGAAATTCTTTTTTGAATAACATTCACTTGTTTTCGAGACAATTAATATTGTTCTATTCTGAAAAAAGTCAATAATGTATTGCTCTCCAAAAAAATTATTTTGGACAATAAATTGGATTGCAGATCTCTATGTACTCTTATTACGTACTACTACTACTACAAAATATTCTTGTATTATGTTATTCACTTGGCATGCTTTCTCACGTACTTATTTTGTTATTATCATTAAACAAATTCTCATTATGTTACTCGTTTAATATTAATTAAGCTCATGTTTGCAGTTTTTTAATAAAAACGATTAGTAAAATAGTTAAACGAGTTGATAAATTTTCTTTATGAGTATACTATTTTTTTATTTATAAATATATTCAAGCATTAATAAAATACTTATGTCATTAAATAATTTAAAAAAAAATTAAATATATAAATCCGTTTCAACAACCCTTTTAAACTTTTTTATTAGTTAGTCTTATTTTGAAAGATTATTAGTTAGTCTTCTAAAGATAAACTTGTGAACAAAGAATATCCTCAAAATCATGGCATCAAATTGCATTGTTGTCGCCTCTCTTCCGAGTCTCCGTTATATTTAAGCATATAATCCTACACCAAACTTTATCATGAACATCATGACGTGTAAACATTCAATAAAATTAAGGGAGTTGAAATTTGAAGAAAAAACTAAAATAAAATGCTAACTAGAAAGGGATGGCTTCCTCGACGCTCAATAAATCATGCAACATTTTATACGTTGCTTTAGGCATGTAAGAATATTGGTCGACTCTATAATAAAAGGCATGACATTAACATTAAGATTCATTAGATAGATTAACATTTTCTAATATATAATTTTTTTTTATAAACATTAGTTAGAGATTAGTCTCCCGATAAAATAGTCAAGGGACTCTATATAACTAGAGTTGCACTGTGAAAAATGGATTTTCTACCTTTAATTACGAGTGACTTTGATAACTTTAGTGTATTTTAAATTAGAAGAGAGAGAATAATTGATAAAGAAAAGATAGATACAAAGTCTCCGAATATAAAAATTTCAAAGGAAATTTCAACTCCACGCTATCTTAGGGTATTCTATTTTTTTATAAAGCATTCTCTAATAATAATAATAATAATAATAATAATAATAATAATTAAGTAATAGCAAGCACTCATGATTTTTCAGAAATCAAATACTGGATAAAACAAAGTTAAATTTCGTTATATACATTTCATACTTTTTGCTTCTATCCACATTAGCTTTGTTTCTGCTCTTCGCTTTAAAATACTCTTGCTTTGCCCCAACTGGATTTTGGGACTGACCAACATTAACTCCCTGATTTATCTTGGGCCCTTTATTGAGTAAGTTTTATCTCGGGCCTTGGAACAATTAGTTTCGTGGATCGGAACCGATTTATTGGGCTTTTTGTCTCCTCCGAACAAAAGTGTAAAAAGTTAGGGTTTCTGGTGAAGGAAGTTTTTGGTACTACCGCTCTTTCCAAATAATCTTCTTCTTCGTTCTTCGCTGTTCTCTTATCTCATCTCTTCATCATGAGCAGGTCAGGCCAGCCACCGGATTTGAAGAAGTAAGCATGACACTAACTTTTCAATTATATTCATCATTTCATTTTTCGTTGCTTTTTCATTTCTGATACACTTTATCGGTATTAATATGCGTTTTTCTCTTTACTTTCTTTTTATTTTTGGGTTGTCATCAGATACATGGACAAACAGCTTCAGAGTAAGTTTCTTTCTTCTAATTGCTTTTATCTTTCTTGTTTCGGATATTTTGATTTTTTTTACATCAATTTATGTTTTTGTAGTTTGTATCCGAATGGAGTAATTTCTATTATCGCCAAAATATCGCTATTAAACTTCATTTTTGTCTTTTAATTTATTTTGACTACTTCAGCGAGTTCAGTGGTTTCAAATGACGAAGATGAGTTTTAAGGGTTTTGTTTTCTGCTCTCTTGCAGATGAAGATTGTTATGTTCAACATATAATGTTTTACCATGATCCAATTTATGCATTTTCTCTGAATATTTGGTTTTGCGATGAAGAAAATTGTTTTTGGTCAATAGTGAATTGAATGTGAAGTGATATTTTTGGGTACATTCACCTTTTTTTTTTAAATCCATGTGCTGATAGTTTGGATCAAATTTGTTTTTAAATGTGTATATGTATGGTGCCACTTTTCATAAATTTGGGAATTTATTTTATGTCTTCTTTAAAGCTAGCTTTTTGGTAGGATTGAACTTGTGACTAGAATCAATTTAGGGTTGGTAAACAAACATTTATAGTTTGTGGTCAAAAGTCACAAACCCACATTTTATCCGTTAATTTATTCATTTAGTTATGAATTTTGGGGTTATATTTATCAGTGATTGTGTCAACTATTCTTGATTTCATACTAATCAAATTAATAAATCAATAGGGATGCATAGGGTCTTTTTATATTTGATTTTTGTCTGTCTGTTCTTGATAGAGTCGTGTTTTATCGCTGAAAACAAGTCTTACAATCTGTGCAATGAATTATATCGAAATAAGTCTTACAAACTGGGCGATGAATTATTCTGAAATATGTGGTATTTATATGCAGTCAAGCTGAATGCAAATCGCATGATTGTTGGTACTCTCCGAGGATTCGACCAGTTTATGAATTTGGTTGTTGACAATACTGTGGAGATTAATGGCAATGACAAAACTGACATAGGGATGGTGGTAAGTCATCATAGTGCAACATATATGCATATTTTTCTGTTACATATTAACTTTCATGTGTGTTTCTGCCGTAATGAGTGTATACATTTTTTTCCTCCTTTTCTTTTACATGTTTTCTTTTGGGAAAATTTCACAAGAGGAATTCTTGGTACAAGTCTTTCTGGTTTAGGAACTAAACCCTCAACAATTTGATTATGTTTATTGTTTATAAAGTGGTTGATGAATAGCCGTTTGTATGTTGATTAAATTAACTACATTTTCCATAAACCGGAAACAATTTTGCTAAGAATTCCTTTATAATTTTTCCATTTTTTAAATTGAAGAAGTGTTATCATGCAATGAATGACTAGGGACCTGTAACTGGGGGATATTTCAATAAAAAGAAGAAAAACCTGTTAAATACTTCTGCATATTTCATAGGGTTGTTCTTTTCAAGAAGAGATGAAAAAAACACCCAAGAGAAATCATAAAAAGTTCCTATCACACAACAGTAGTAAGAATAAGAAGCACCTTGAACGTGTGAGCGTTCTGCTCCAACCAAATACACCAAAATATGTATAATGTGTACATCAGCATGAAGTTTGGCCTTTTTCCTCCTCTCAGATCACTAATAATGGCTGCATCACCTAAGGACCAACCCAACATTCTGCCAAACCTGCAAACTACTTATTCCAAGCAATTGTGGCAGTAAAGCAATGTAGTGACTGAAATTTCAAATCAAAACAGAAGACAAGAATCAGGGCAATGAGGATTTATTTGAATGCATCTTCTCTCTTTTGTTGTTTTATCATTTTAATATGAGTAGTTAACTTATAGCAGCTAATAGAGTTTGAGCATGTTTTTGTTGTTGTTAATTTCACTCACTTTCTGCAGGTAATCAGAGGAAATAGTGTGGTCACTGTAGAAGCACTTGAACCAGTGAACAGGACCTCCTGATTTCTGGCTATACCCTGCTGGGTGTAAAATGTAATTGTGGATCTCTTAAATTGGTCATGTTAGCACAAACCTGAGTTTATTTTTATGGTTGATTTGTGAGTGCTCGATACCTCTATGGTTTTAGTGGGAGACATTGGCCTAATTAAAATGATGACATTTATGTACATCTTTTTTAGCTGAATTCTTATTTTTAGTGGGATACCTCTATGATTTTAGTGGGAGACATTGGCCTAATTAAAATGATGACATTTATGTACATCTTTTTTAGCTGAATTCTTCTTTTTTAATGCACATAACATTAACAATTCTCACATAAGGTTTTGTTTTAAGGAAATCATATTTGTTTTGAATGGAATGGCACAGTCCGCTCCAGTTTTTTTTTTTTTTTAATACTTCCGGTTCACTTTTTTGCTATACAAGAATTTATCAACAAGTTCCTTTTTACTATCATAGAGAAGATATTTTGCGTAAGCTCTCTATAAATTGTTTTTTTAGTCATGCTGAAAATTTACGAAAATTCAATGTAAACAGTTATGTCGAATAATTACACGAATTTTAAACTGAAAGTTATGTGTAAATATAAAAGTTCTGTCGAATTGTCACACACGAATAATTACGTCATAACAAATTTTTCCAAACACTCCAAGGTCTTACGTTATTGTTTTGATTCCATTGGAGTATTATTAAATTATGGCGTGTAGATAATTGATCTGTGCCACTTGGAATCTTAACTATCAAAATTAATTAGCGTACGGATTCTAATTTTAGTTGGAGACCATTACTATGCCAGCAGATATAATAAAAAAAGTTGATACAAGTATAAAGTTGACTACAAGATGAGAATAGTTTTCTTAAACATAATAACGTTTAACTGGCGGAACGAATCAAACCAATAAAATTCTTTATAAATGTCTGATCAAAATTTCAGCTATTTATTTGGTTCAATGCTGGTGGGTAAGACCTAGGAGCTTCATGTAGTGCTTTAAGTTACCATTACCAATAATCAATAGTAGAACCATAAAGTAGTTTAAACAATCAATAAAAGGAGTTGAGCCATGTTTATAGAGTCCATACTTCAGAAGCTACCTACAAATCTAGGTTTCAATTTCACGCAATATTGTGTTTCTATTGTTTAATTTGAATCAATAATCGAAATCGATTAATTTAATAAAATTAACTATATAGCCTGAACCATCTAATCTCAAAACAATAGTTCATATTATTTCAGCAAGGTCCATAAAGCGTGTATGTACCAGCCATTTTAAATTTGAACATGAAATAAGAATATTTTGTGGAATCACAACGGTTTTCTTCCTTGAAGTTTAGTTTTTAGTCCAATACACAAACTCATGTGATAACTTATGAGTCTCCTTTTTTCACCCTTTTTAAATTTTTTCCGTAGTTATAAAATTGTGCAATGAAAAAGTATATGCTGTTGTTAAATACTCTGTAAAGTAGCATGGTGTATCTTTGCTTTACAATGACATATCCGTTGAGAAAGAAAGAAAGAAAAAAAAAGTGCATGAGTAGTTTCTTTGCGGGGACCAAAATTGTAGCTCATTGCAATTTTTTTTCTTCTTTTTCTTAGTTACTTGAACAATGTAATTTTTTTTGCCCTTTTCCCCTCTTAAATCATAGTCAATGTACTTTCTTGTAAGAATTAAATGGTAACAACTAACATGTGTTTGGTAAGAAACATATAATTATTTCTCCAAACTAATAAGGAAATACAGTTTGTCATGCACAGCTGCATGCTGCTTTTCTCAAGCAAATTGCTTCTTGTCCTATCTTATACCAAACTATTCCAAACATTGTGTCTAATTTCATATGATGATAAAATGACAATTAAGCATTTTGCTTTCATGATAGCGAAAATTGTAAAAGATAAAACAAATAGATAAGGAGATTTGTTAGGTATTATTACCTAATTTTATGAACCACCACATGTACGTAGCACCATTTAGATCTCTTTAGAATAATGATTTAGCGAATTAAATTAAGTACATAGTTTATTAGAAAAAATAATATTAATGAATAAAAAAGAGATTATGGAAGACAATTATTTTGATAATATAGAAACATTTTTACTCTCTCAAGTTCGGACTATGAGTAAAAGTTTTTTTAAACTAACTAATTGAAGTATATTTTTGATTTCATTTCGAAGTGTTCAAAATTGATTTTAGTTGTGTAGAATTAATTTTTATATTTTGGTTGTCCTTTGAGTAGAATTAGTTTTATATGAAAAATGAATTTCAATTTGAAGTTAAAATTTGTAGATTTTACTTCCAAATATGATTTTTACACAAATATATCCAAACATAAATAAATTTACATTTAAGTCATTTTTAACTAAAAAAATTAATTCAATTCAATCATGACTAAAATAATTCATATTCGACCTTATTTATTTCTTGACCAAATTTTGAATTAACATATTTATTTTCGCCTAACAAAAAGAAGGTTATGACAAAAATAAATAAAAATCAATTCTAAAGAAAAATAATGTAGAAATCAATTATCAAAGCATAATCAAACATAAACAAAGTATGTGCTTAGAACTATGGTAGAACACCTACTAACGAGTCTCTTTTGTCCTCCATCTTGAATTTACTTTTTCTAGTGAACTAGTAAAAAAAAAAAATCTATACACATAGAAATAAGGTAAAAATTATATAAATTTTCAAACTTTTTAAGCAAAATAACTTTCATAATAATATCCATTTTTTCGTTTTTATTGGATAATAAAAATTTAGAAGTAGAACGACGACTTCACACAACATAAAAAAGACTCTACAAATAAATTTACATTAATGTCCCTCCCTCCAATTTGATTTTTGTTACAACAACCATTTTTCGTTTTAATGACTAGTAGTAATTAGTGGTACACTATCAATAAAAACATTTTCTCCTTTTTAAACAATTTTCTTATCTTAGTCCTTTCACAATAATAACAAGTTACACTCCCCAAATCTTGACCATTGAATTCCTTTATTGTTAATTACATCTATGCTCCAAATCTATGTCGCCGCGTTAATTAATTTTTTTTTATAAGAATGAATTAATGTTTTCAGGAAAGAATAGTGGCATAGCATATATATTTGGAAAGAAGTGACTTAATAAGTCGATGTGCTAAACATATCAAGAGTTAAGAAATTCGTATTTGAATTAGCAACATGCCAACCACACTACTATAAGTAATTAGGAATTTGTATTACGACAGATATACTACACTAATTTTCCTTTTATGAGGTTTGAAGGGCTTTTAAGATAACTTTCACTCCTAAAACTCCTTATTCTTCTTTCGTCCTGTGACCCTAACACAAATAATGAAAATGAAGTGAAGGACACGTGGAGATAACATTATAGATTTTTGAGATGATTTAACCTCGTATAATATGATTAATTAAGGACCATGTGGACCAGGTGGGTGTGCACACCACCACCTCATTGTTTGTCTGAGTAATTTATTGAGGTACTGTGTTTGTCTGAATTTTTGGGTGCGCACACACCACCTCAATCTTGAATTAATATTTCGTTTTACATCGTTAACTTCTAATTCAACTACAAATATTAATATTGTTTAATTGAATGTTTTATTTCGAGATTGAATTTATCAGAATTTTAAAATTGTATGTGAAATTAAAATATTATTTACTATATTTCTTACATACAGAAAAATATAGTATTATTTACTATATTTTCTACGGACAAAAAACATTTCAAGAAATAATAGAATTTTTTTTAAATGACTTACTTTATAAGGAGAAAATAAAATAAAACGCGGCTTTTACATGAAAATAAATATTTTATTTGAATCATTTAAGAATATTGATGTTAATAAGTGAAAGTTTAGGCAAACACATATGAACCGGATCAAAAATAATTAACAACGAAGTTGAATTGAACTTGATTTAACTCAATTTAGCTGAATAAAAATTGGTTAAATTGAGAACTTGACAAATAGTTTAAAACATATTTATTTACATTAATAGAAGATACCGTTTAAATCCATAGAGGAAAAAAAAAACAATAACAAGTAAAACTTATTTTGTTATTGGTTTCGCCAACTCCTTACTAATTTACAACAACTATCATATATCCAACTTTTTAGATTAAATTCAACGTATTATAACTTGAAAGTGAAAAAGGAAAAAGTTACTACATCAGTTCACTGAAAAGGAAAAGGATAATATACACGGCAGTGAATGGTTAGTGTACACATTATTGAACGTCTTATTCTCACATGTCATAATCATCCCACCTTGGATTTGGGACATGGATTGGTCTATTATGAAATAGACACATTTTAAAGAAAATAAAAAAATATCCCAATTGAAATTGGCAGAGTAACTCGAAGAAACACAAATCTAAATTCATTAAAAATAAAAAATGTTGAATTTACTAATAGATTTACATAATATGATTTAATATTATAAAATAATAAAATAAATAATCGAAATACTTATGTGTTTGGATCTGTAGCACCGACGATCAAATAATTGATTGAAATTTTAGTAAATAAAAGTTGTAATGTCAACGTAAACTAACAAATATTATAATAAGACAAAAAATTAAATTTCATGTCAATACGACAAATAAAATAATGTCACACTCAAATCACAAAAAATTTATTTATTTAAATAAAAATGAAAGAAAAAAGACATAAACATGCTGTGATTATTAGCCAAAAATAATTTCAAACTACTCATCTTCTTTAGACAAGAAATAACAAAAAGATTAGTAAATTAATAAATACCTTATTACTGGGCTCAGTCATAACAAAAAATCCAAGTGATTGAAGTCTAATATTTAGAAATTTATTTATAAAAAAATAAGATTTAATAAATTTCATTTAATTCTTTTTGAGAAATTTTTCATTTAAAATCAAATTGATTAAAAATATCAAATCTAATGTCTTGTTATAATAACTCTTGACCAAATTTTACTCAACAATTTAGTGGACCTAAACTTTTCTTTTTGTGGCATGGAACAATTTTTTCTTTAACTTTTAAGGAATTAGGGGGAAAAAACAATGTAAACAAGAACGGTGTTTCAAAGAGTAGAAAAGTTGACATTAAATTTGCAACAAGTGGATTAGTTAGATGAGAATTAAGTACAACCAACAAGTGCGCATAGAGTTTAATTAATGAACGCAAATATTAAAAAAAAAAACAAAAAAGAAAGAGAATTAAGGGAAAATCTCGAGAATAAAATTTTAGAGAGAGGGTTCAAAATTGGTATTATTCAGCTATTACGGGATTGACGTGAGGTGGAAAGCATCACTTGAGAGTGCCACCTCCATAATAATAATAATAAACACATGGGTCACAGTAACTAGAGCTCTCAACATATTTGTTAAACAATTAAAAAATAAATAAATAAAAATATACAACTTTTAAGATATCAACGCATTGAATATATAATTTTCAAAAATATATATTTTCTTTTGATTTTTTAATAGACACTTATTAATATTTTATATAAAATAATAATAAAACATTTAATTTATATGTATGTAAATTTTTTTTATACAATCAACTAATAATAACAGTTAAATTAATGAAAATATTAAGTACCCAAATTATTTTATCTCGTCAATGACCGACAATTAATCAGTAATATATAATAATAAAATATTTTATATCGTGAATGGCGGACAATTAATCTCTAATATATAATTACCCAAATTATGCATGGTGCTCATTTTATATACTTTTTACTCCGAAACACTGCAGTAAAAGGAAATCCCTATATCAGTCTTACACCTTGAGCAAACAAAATAAGAATGATACAACTTTGAGGGATCAACTCCTTAGGATCTGTTTGGTTGAAAAAAAAAAGATAATATTTTAAAATGATCATACTA
The DNA here is from genome assembly GCA_037974735.1 of Cicer chorassanicum. Classification (NCBI taxonomy): domain Eukaryota; kingdom Viridiplantae; phylum Streptophyta; class Magnoliopsida; order Fabales; family Fabaceae; genus Cicer; species Cicer chorassanicum. Next base: position 54,988,364 of record JBBPBP010000003.1, on the reverse strand, counting down.
ACAAGTATTTTAAGAGTATTTATTAAAAAATATTTGCATAAAATATTTTAAGAGTATTTATTAAAAAATATTTTTTCTAATAGAGTATTTATTAAAATTTTTATGCAAATTCTAATAGAGTATTTGCATAAATACCATTAAAAAATATTTTATACAAATTCTAATACAATTTATGCAAATTCTAATATATTTTTTCTATATTTAAACTTTTAACAAGTGTTACCGAAACACTTATTAGTATTTATCTATTTTAATTGATGTTTATTTAGTTTAATTTATAAGAAAGGAAGAGAGGAGAATAAAATCTCTTTTATGCCTCTTTTT
>JBBPBP010000003.1:54948498-54987589 GCA_037974735.1 Cicer chorassanicum | reverse complement strand
TAAACATTTAATAATTTTTTTTTTATATTAATATTGTAAAGTGTATATAAATTAAATGTTAGTTATTACTTCTTCTTTTTTATAATGTGTATTATTTTAGAAAAAAAAATTATTTTCAAATAAATATTATTTATAATTTTTAATACAATTTTAATTATTATTTTTTATAATATCCCTTAACAAATTATTATAAACACAACCTTAAAAAATTTATATATTTTACATTAAAAATAATAAACAACTCATCAATAATTAAAATGAATACTATGACAATATGAGTTAACTCTTAATTTTAATTATTACCTTTGTTTGCAAAAACATTAAGACGGAAGGAGTATTAGTTGTATCCCTTGTTGTGGATTAAAAGAAAAGGGTAGAAATAAAAAAAAGGACACGTTACATTTGGTAATGCTCTTGCTCTCTCTTACATACATACACACACACGCTTCATCTTCAATTCACCCTAAACCATTAATCCAACCACTCTCTCTCTCTTCTCTTTTCTCTCTCTCTCTGATGCTATCATCATGATTCTTCTCTGAATAGAATACAGATAAAGTATTTCCCACGCGAGAATCTGAATTCGGGTCGGGTAAAGCGGGTAACCGAAGTCACATACAGTGATGATGTTCACTTCTCACCTTCCATCCATTTCTTGAATCAAACTCCAAATCAAAATCTTACCTTTTCAACAAACAATAACAAATATTATTAGTATTATTATTATTTTACAATAATAATATTTTGAATTGAAGAAGAAGAAGAAGAAGAAAGAAATAATCAATAAATCAAACATGACGGAAGTGCTTCAATTGCCTTCACCTTCAAGCTGTTCAACAAGTCCATGTGTTCGTCTCACACCAAATGATGTCTCACACCAAACAACTTCCCTTATTAACAACAATTCGACACTTCAACAACATTCCCAACAAGAAACTGAAAAAGACCAACTTTCTATTTTGACTCTTTTGATTGCTACTTTTAGGAAATCTTTGATTGGTTGTAGCAGCACTGGTGCCGGTGTTCATACAAGAACTGTTCCTTCTTCTTCCATGGAAATTGGCTGGCCTTCTAATGTTAGACATGTTGCTCATGTTACCTTTGATCGTTTCCATGGTTTTCTTGGTTTGCCTGTTGAATTTGAACCTGAGGTTCCTAGGAGGCCTCCAAGTGCTAGGTTTCTTCTTTTTACCAATTCACTTACTTTATTCAACTTTTAATCTTTCTTGATTTTCTTCTTTTTATTAGATGTGTTATTCTGAATCTCTCATTCGTATAATTGGAATGAGGTTTGGTTCTTTAAAAGGACATTTTATTGGAAATCTTTTGTTACCAAATTTGTGCTTTTTTTGTTTCATGTTTAAAATTTATCAAATTGACTTGTGTGATGTTGGATTTTGAAGTCTATAACCGTTTATTAACAAATTGCATTTTAGAAGCTTTTTTTCCATATTGAGATTTTACTATATGCTGATTATGGTTTTATAATTTCATTGATATTGGGCTAATATCTAGTTTTTTTTTTCCCCCTCTTTCTCTTTTTCCTGTTTTTTATATCAAGCTTGAAGTTGTATAACAAATGTAATTGAAGGCCCTCTACAGCATATAATTCCATTTTGTTTTGGATTAATGAAGAAACTTTCATCCTTATGCCATGTCTAGTCATAAAATGATACTTGTCTATTTGCAAATTAGTCTTATGAAGTGGGTTTGGTTCATTTTAACTAGTAAAAGGTAGTAAAAAAATGGGAGGAAGGTAAAATCATTAGTGTAGGTGCTTTCTTCCATATTTGCTAATCAGGCCAAACATTCCCTTTACTTCCTTGTTGGTTATTGTCAGTTTTGTTATTTGAAATTTAGGGGCACTTCATCAATTAATTGATTTATCATCGTAAAATAATTGATTATTTCTTGCTACTAAGATGGCAAATGATAATAAACAAAGTGATGTTATTTTTGCATTTGTCAGCATAAGCCTCATTTATACAGATACACAACATGTTATTTACACACTTGGTTCACAACCTATATGTATTTGGTTGTCTGTTTATCGGCAGTATTCTCTCTTCTTTACTCGACTCATATTACACGTTTGGTGCATGCATCATGAATTATATGATATCATCGTGTTGATTGTTGATGTATTTTCATTTATTGTCCACAGCACAAGTGTTTTTGGTGTTTCAACAGAATCAATGCAGCTTTCTTTCGATGCCAGAGGAAATAGTGTACCTACAATACTGCTGTTAATGCAAAGACATCTGTATGCACAAGGAGGCCTGCAGGTATTTGATCTAATACATTACTTGATCAAAAATGCGAGTTAGTGGATAAGCAATTTCTATATATATATGTTTGTTTCTGATTTTACCAGAAACCTTTTGTATTATTTGTTGTTTAATTTCAATAGAGTTGAATCTCGAAAATGAACTTTTAAACGTATACATCCAGGCTGAAGGAATCTTCAGAATTAATGCTGAAAATAGTCAAGAGGAGTTTGTGAGGGAACAATTGAACAGAGGAGTGGTACCGAATGGCATCGACGTGCACTGCTTGGCAGGTCTTATAAAGGTATTACTAAACTTTTTCCCTTCAAAATCTTTCTCCCTCTTTCTCTTTTTAAATGTCTAAAGATTTATTATATGGAATTAGACTCTCGGGTTGTTGGGATTCGGTTCAATCTTCTATTTGACAGTTGCCTCGATAATTTAAATGTATTAATGTTAATTGTTTTCCTTTTTTTTTCTTTCTTACTTCATTAATTTTGATATACTCGAGAACCTTTGTAGGCTTGGTTTAGAGAACTTCCAACCGGGATACTGGACCCTCTTTTGCCAGAGCAAGTAATGCAGTCCCAGTCAGAAGAAGAATGTGCTCAGCTTGTGAGGCTTCTTCCTCCAACAGAAGCTGCCCTCCTAGATTGGGCAGTAAACCTAATGGCAGACGTTGCTCAACTGGAACATTTGAACAAGATGAATGCGCGTAACATTGCAATGGTTTTTGCACCAAACATGACTCACGTAAGTCAAAATCATGTTCCCTTTTATATTTACTATACGGTTCTGCTCTCATTACCTGTTTGTGACTGAACTTTGATGACCAGAACAGACATTTTTGTTGCAGTTATATCCTTACTTCTATGTGGTTAGTTTAACTAAACAACTGTTTTCTATTGAAGAGATCAAACATTTTTGGCAAATTATTATTCTTTGTGGTTATATATATGATTATTGTCTTAATTCTGATGAATATTTATATAAGTTATTTCGTCATAGTGCTATAAATTTGCATGTGATTTCTTGTATTCTTAAAATCTATTAGTTTTTTGTGCAAAATAATTGTATCAGTCAAATATTGAGGTTGATTCATGTTTCAGTAACAGCATTTCTGGTTGACTTTGGTGTGTGTGTGCTCCTTTAAACTTGTGTCTTATATGTTAAGCAAAATTATAGTATTGGATTGAGGTTATGATTAATCTTTACTGCAATAACATCATTTCTTACATGTTAACTGCAGATGGTAGATCCTTTGACTGCTCTGATGTACGCTGTACAAGTCATGAATTTCCTCAAGACTCTAGTGGTGATGACATTGAAAGAAAGAGAGGAGTCTATCACAAAATCGAATCCTGTTTCAAACCTAAATTCTTTTGATGACGACGGGCATCAGAATGACTCACAAGTGCTTCTCAAGGATGACAGTGAATATGGAAATGATTGTAGTGACGAGGACACAGATTTTGTCACTGCTGAACCTTCGCAACAAAGCCCTACACATCTTTTTAAAGATGGCAGTGAAACAGAAAGCGGATCCAAAAGTCTGCCAACGTCTATCGAAAATTTTATTTCGAGTGGTAACAGGTTGCTGGTCGACAGTTGTCCGTGCAATGTTGTCTCTCAAATTTGCTCTCTGGCAATTGGACTTCAAGACGGTAGTCTTACGACCGGTCAGACAAAGGGTGATCAAACAAAAATTTGCAACAGCAAGAGCCTTCAGTTGAGTACTTCTGATAACGACAAGTATTCAGCAGGACCACCGGTGGAGAAGAACAGGGGAATTGCACTTATTGGACGAATAAATTCAAGATCTGAGTTGGCTGAAGCTTGGCGTTGAACGTGAAAAGGAATATGTTTTTTTTTCTTATCTTGCTGTCTAGGGGATGGAATGGACGACAGAAGAAAATTCGTACTCCAAAAATATTTCTGCATATGTCAGTTGCATCGTTGCCGATGTCGTAGTGGAGTCATTGCATAAGGTCTTTCTGGGAAGGGAAGGGATGACAAGGGTGTAAAGTGGTCTGTGCACGATACCACGTTGATTTGTTGTGTGTTTTTCTGTTATATGTTTTCAGGCGAAGTTCTTAACCATGTTGTTCATTCTATTTCATTAACAACCCCGCGGAGTACTTAACATTTGTTTTCTGGGTTCCTGAATGATAGAATTTGATGATTTGGAGAATTGCTTGTTACTTTCTTTCATCTTTGTTCCAATGAATTTAAGTCATGTTTATCCTTTTAGGGCAGCAGTGTTGCCACTCCCTCCAAAAATAGAACACTAAGAGGGTGCCCAAGCTTGGTAAACTGAAAGAAAAATTCTACTTAAACTGATACTAATATTGCATTTAATTGCACCAGCTACACTTCAAAAAGTAAAAGATAAACAATGTATGGAATATAAACAAAATTTTAACTAACTTTTACCCTATTAAATGTCATCATTCCCAAAATAGAGAATAGAGATGCACTATTGGTATTGATGTAAAATTCTTTTACACTAACAACAAATAATAACATAATAAATAATTAGACAATTGACTGCCTTTGATTTAAAAATTGTTCAATATAATCTCAAAATGATAATATAAAATTATTTTACATTCTCAGTGTATCTCCTTTAATCTCTTCTTAAAATATCCTCTAACTAGTTGAGATTTTATTTTTCAATAGTTATTTAATTTTTATTTTCATGAAAGTACTCCTAAAAAATTAAATAAAGGGAAAAAGTATTTTGACAAATACAATTATTTTTTCACAATATGAAAAAATTAAATTATTAATAGTTTTAATTGATGTGATTTTTCCCACTTATATTTGAGTTGGACAAGATAAATCCATTTTAAAATAAATAAAAGGCGTTAAATACTTGTATACTGTAGCAATTTAGTAAATTTATTTATTAAATCACGGACAGAACTGAACTTATTTATTTTCATAAAAAAATGATTATATTATAGATTGAATTGAATAGTAATATACAAGAAGTAATAATAAAACGAAGATTGTGAAGAGAGTGAAGTGAATGAATTAAAAATGGTAGTGTGTTGTGGATAAAATATAGATTTTAGATAGATAGCACTAAGTACTGAGTGAGTAACTGAGGTGGTGGCGATGGAAGCAGTTCTAGCATCCCGCCATTTATCGACGCCTTTATCTTCTCAAAATCGAACCACATTCTCCTCTTCCAATTCGATCAATTTTTGCTCTTCCCTTTCTTTCAGGAACTCCTTCGCGGTAACCACCATGCCACGTCACCTACTATTCTCATTGCTTATTCCAATTCATAATTACTATTATTAATTTGCAGAAAGATATATGGGGTTTGGTACAGTCGAAGAGCGTATGTGTTAGAAGAACAATGCGTCCAGTTGTTGTGAGGGCTGAAATGTTCGGACAGTTAACCACTGGTCTTGAATCTGCTTGGAACAAGCTCAAAGGAGAAGGTCTTTCTTTCCTTTTTTTCAATTCAACAATTATTACTTTGCAATTTCTATCAATTATTTACTATCAAACATCCAAAAGGACACGGTACTTACACTGCTAATAATATGAGAAAATAGAAGTGACTTAATGTAATTTAATTTGTGCAGAGGTTTTGACCAAAGATAATATTGTGGAGCCTATGCGAGATATAAGGAGAGCTCTTTTAGAAGCTGATGTAAGTTTATGCTGATTTGGTTTTTTTTTTTTTTTTTTTGAAATTTGAATACTTTTGTCAGGTAACATAATTTGTTGGCAGGTAAGTCTTCCTGTTGTAAGAAGGTTTGTGCAATCTGTTACTGATCAGGCTGTGGGTGTTGGAGTCATTCGAGGCGTCAAACCTGATCAGCAATTGGTTAAGGTTAAATTCATTTATTGCCATTGCATAATGTTGTTTACTGTATTAACATTTCTGTCTTCTTTAAATTAACATTGCTAAATTCTAGGGCGCAAGACATTGTTCTTGAATTTGTGCAATGCATTTCCGTCTCACTCAACACAATGTTTTTTAGACTGTATATATATATATTTTGGTTTCTAGGGTTCAATTGTACGGTATTAAATTTGCGTTTAAATTCAACTGATTTTGCTCTTACTTTTAAAAAAAACAATCGGTGATTCTTAAACTGCATTTGAAATGTGTTGTGGGGCACTCTAAAGTGGACAATCACCACAAATGAATGTATATTTCAGGTTTTTCTTGATAGTATCTGTTTGTAATTCACTTATAGTGAAGACGAGAGAACTTGTTTGGATAAAATAACATCAACTACAGTTATTTTTGTAGGCAAATGCTAAAATAGTACGTCTTTATTGAAAGTTGTGCATTCAATGTATTGGAAATTGATATACTTACCTATTTTTGAACAAATAATTATCTTATTTAGAATCCTTAAACAATGCCTTTAGAGCACTTTTTAACAAGGCCCATTCTTTTCACACTGAAGTTCCATACAAGAACAAAATGGGTGCTGATTGTTGGGTTTTGTAGATTGTTCACGAAGAACTTGTAAATCTAATGGGTGGAGAGGTCTCTGAACTGGCTTTTGCCAAAACTGGGCCCACTGTCATTTTGTTGGCTGGACTCCAGGGAGTTGGGAAGACAACTGTGTGTGCAAAGTTAGCAAATTATCTCAAGAAACAGGTGTATTTCCAGTCTCCTTCCACATGCTTTATCACCCGATGATATTTTTTAGTTCCTTCACCTTATTGAAACAAATAATATTAATCTGATCTCAGGGGAAGAGTTGCATGCTAGTTGCCGGGGATGTTTACAGACCTGCTGCTATAGACCAGCTTGCTATTTTGGGTAAACAGGTATTGAAGCTGTTGACAAGTAGCAATTTCTGTATGAATACACCCCCTTTAAATATAGTCAGCAATGTTATTTTATTTTTTTAATTAAATGTAGTTTTTTTAGTGGATCCTGCAGACTTTTGTTGCTGATAGCTAGTTGCTAGTGTGAAATGCAATCAGATGAAAAAAGTGTATTGTAGTAGAATAAAATTGATGTGTTTCCTGAACTACAGGAATTATGCTAATCTGCTGGCGCTTTAGCATCTTGTAGTGTAAAAAATGATCTGTCAGGCTTTAAAAATATGTAGGAAACAAGATAAATGTTGTGACTTATTTTTTAAATAAATTGAATTCCGACATCTAACACCAAGATCCAATTTGACTCATCTCTTATTCTTTATTTTCTCTACTGGCATCTTGTCACATATTTATAATTAGTTATAGCTTGTATCAGGTGGGTGTGCCTGTCTATACAGCTGGTACGGATGTTAAACCTTCTGAAATTGCTAAACAAGGTTTTGAAGAGGCCAAAAAGAAGAAAATTGATGTGGTTATTGTTGACACTGCTGGTAGGCTGCAGGTAATTACTTATCTGATTGGAAATGTTCTAAAGAATAATTTTTTTTGAAATGGCAAATGTTAGTTGTTATTTTGTTAGTGGTGGGAGTTGACCCCTTAACCTCGTTATCACTCTAATCCCTACGTTCCTCCCTCAAACAACCAACCTCCTTATTTAATGATCTTTTTAATGTTTGAAAAAATTCTGTTTGGTTCATTAAGGTTGTTATTTCTTATGAAACAGATAGACAAAGGAATGATGGATGAGTTAAAAGAAGTGAAGCGGGTATTGAATCCAATAGAAGTCTTGTTAGTTGTGGATGCTATGACAGGGCAAGAAGCAGCAGGTACTCAGAAGTAAAGTTTTAAGTATTTACTCTTTTACATGAAAAAGAAAATATTTTTCTAAAAATAAATTATTCGTATTTCTAAACTGATTCTAAATTAATGGTTGGTATATCACTGAACATATTTTTTATTACCAAAATGGTTTGGTCCAAGACAAGAGGAAAGTGGCTCAGGTTCCTTAAGCACGTAGGTAGGGGTTCAATCCTTGACTTATGCATACGAAAATTCACCATTTGGGAGAGACAACCCTTAAATGTGCTCCAAATCCTCAAAGGAGTTGGTCTCGGAATTGCTCACAGATGATTCATTGAGAAACCATAAAAACATATTTTTACTTAGGTTTTGGTATAACTTTATTCCAGGATTATTATACTATGACAACCAAAACCATCCCAAAATCCCAATGTTGCTACTTTTTACTTGTGAACAGCTTTGGTGACTACATTCAATCTTGAGATTGGAATAACTGGTGCCATATTGACAAAGCTAGATGGTGATTCAAGAGGTGGAGCGGCTTTGAGTGTCAAAGAGGTTTGCTTGTCTTTATCTTAGCTGTCTTTATTTTTTACTTTACAATATCAATCATTGCTGCTACCTTGCATTTGTTCTCGTCTTAACCAGTGTTTACCCTTCTATACCAGAATTTTCAACATTACAAGCTATTGAAAGTTAGTTCCGTTAATTTACAAAATGTGATCAATAGTTGCACAAGGACCAAAAATCGTCCTTCTTGTTCTTGTATTTGCTTGATACTTTGTGTCAATTATCTATTAGGTATGGACCTTAATGGGCCTCTGGTCTATCAATCGTTAGTAAAGGGGCATGGGTGAGCTCTATAAATAAGAATTAAGGAGGAGTTTGTAGGTAGTTAGTAAGTAACTCAGAATTTGTTGGGAGATGTTAGGCGCTCTCAAATCAGCTTAAAGTTGTATACAAAGGAGTTCTCTATTAAGATTTTGTTTTTCCTTCAATCTTTCCTTTAACAAACTTTTCTAGGGTAATGGATTTTATGTCAACTGCATTTTGCCTCTAATTAGTGAATGTATGTGCCTAGGGAAATGTTTGTGAATCTTCTCGGTAACCCCTATAGCTTTGTCCTAAGAGCTCGTGATTGATTGGCGGATCTGCAATTGAAATGTATGTTTTCATAAATTCATTATAACCACATTGGATTTAGAAATATAGTTTGAACGACATACTTCAGGGCCAAAATATACTGATGCTGCTTTAAGTTTATGAATATATAGATTTCGGTTTGCCCTCAGCTATGTGAGGTCTTGCTATATTTAGTTGATTTTTTGAAGTGACAATTTTGCCTATGTTTCTGAACTTTTAAAGTGATTGATGTAGTCCAACATTTGAAGCTCTCTCCTTTCTATTATATCTTTGTTTGATTGGGTAGTTCCATGATGACAGGTATCTGGAAAGCCAATTAAGTTGGTAGGTCGGGGGGAACGTATGGAAGATCTTGAACCTTTTTACCCCGATCGAATGGCAGGACGCATACTAGGAATGGGAGATGTTCTCTCATTTGTGGAGAAGGCACAAGAAGTTGTAAGTCTTACTATATTTCTGTCTTGTCATTGACACAACAAAAATAAAATATTCAGTTATCAACCACATTTATTATAGATGCGTCAAGAAGATGCTGAAGATCTGCAAAAGAAGATCATGAGTGCAAAGTTTGACTTTAATGATTTTCTAAAGCAAACCCGTGCTGTTGCACAAATGGGTTCTGTGTCTCGAGTCATTGGCATGATTCCTGGTATGGCAAAGGTATGGACCAGCATATGAACTATCCTAAATAATTCTATTTATGAAAGTTGCATGCATTTGTGCCTTATAGGCGTATAGCAATTGGGAACAAAGTAGGCAATTATATGCACTCTTCCAATTTTGGTCTATGAACCTTGAAATTTAGCATTGATTGTATTTGCTTACTTTTCCTATATTTCAAGTTTTGATTCTATATTTGCTAAGTTTTGTCGTCTGATCTGCATGCATACAGGTTACTCCTGCTCAAATTCGAGAAGCAGAAAAGAATTTGAAGAATATGGAAGTGATGATAGAAGCAATGACCCCTGGTTCTTTCTTTATACTAATCAATGCATTCTTATTTGTGATACAAAAATTAATCAATCATGTTCATATATATGTAACTTTGTTTCTTAACATGGGATATCTTGAGTAAATAAAAAACTTGTCTTAGTCGGGTTGAATTTTCAACCAATAATAATTTTTCTTTCTGTTTCAAATGTTGATTTTGTTAACCCAATTGCTTACACCTGTTTTAAGTGAGGCATGATAACTCTCTTTTCTCCTTAGTCCCAGTTTATGCAATCGATAAAATATATATATATTTTCCATTTGAATTCGGCTTGAATGAGACAGGTGCGTTTTACATTTATAGGCTTCCAATGGTGGTATTATTTGGTATATTCTTCTGCTTTTTATTTTATTTTTTTATAGTATATTTACCTAAGTCACATATACATATTCTGTGCTATTGGTAGCACATCATCAATGAACAAATGGTCATCAGATGAAATATTTCCAACAAAACTGAATGAAACACTCCAAATCCCCTTGGTTATTACATGATTAAGATGCAAGCTTTGTGCTTTTTGTTATTGTGAGGAGAACTTTGTGATTGTTCCTTTCAATCTGTTGAATCTGGATTAACCGATTTTGCTTACCAACCTTTCTTGTTTATTTCCAGAGGAAAGGGAAAAGCCAGAGCTGTTGGCAGAATCACCTGTCAGGAGGAAAAGAGTTGCTCAGGAGTCGGGGAAAACAGAGCAGCAGGTAAGTAGAATGAATTTTCTTTCAAACTTTTACTTGTTTTGTCTTAGTGACCTTCGAAACTGTGGTTTCTATACTGGCGCTATACATTCTAACTTTAAGAAATGCACAACTATTTTGTTAGGTAAGCCAACTTGTAGCTCAACTATTTCAAATGCGTATTCGGATGAAGAACCTAATGGGTGTAATGGAAGGTGGATCAATGCCAACACTTAGTAATCTTGAAGAAGCACTTAAAACAGAGGAAAAGGTGATTCCATTTTCTTCTTATACGAGCCCCTCTATCTAATTACAAGTGTCGTTTAAGCAAATGCACACTTTTTCAAAAAATGGTTACTTATGCTGATTTTTATATTAAAATAATGTGTTGAGACTAAAATACTGTTATGAAGAGTAAGAAATCACATTAATTGGAGTAGTTGAACAAAATTCAGAACCATTATTGTGAATCTTGTGCGTATATTTGTGTATGCATTCTGTTTATTAGAGTAAGTAACTTAGTTGACTCACTCACTATAAGATTGTTACTCATTAACCACATTCAGTTAGCTTTAGTTAACAGGCAACCATCTCAGTTACCACCACTCTAGTTAAGATTCAAATAGATTAACCAAGGTATAAATAGTGTACTGTAACTAACTCTTGAATCAATGAATCATCTTACACTTTCTCAAATCTATTACCTCATTCTCTCTGAAGCTTCAAAGAAGCTATACAATGGTTTCTAATACTGTTTATCAGAATATTTGATGTCTTTTGCTTTCTGCATTCTGCCCATATCAGGTTCCACCTGGCACTGCAAGGAGGAGAAAGAGAGCGCAGTCAAGGAGCCTATTTGCTGACTCGACATCAAGGCCAACTCCTCGTGGATTTGGGAGCAAAAACTGAAAATTTCTAAAGATGGTCGACACTCAACAATATCATGGGAGAACTTAGATTTCTTTAGTGAAAATAATTGTCTTCCATTCCATTATTAGGTCAATTCAGAGTAACAAGTGTTGTCCCCCGGAGTTTGGTGAAATTTAGGCAGAAATGAGATGTGCAAATATAAGAAGTACTGTGGTCCAATATTTTCATTTGTAGTTTGGAAATGCATATATGGATGGCCAAAAACAAATGCATGTAATTGTGAACGGATAGTTTAAGAATTTGAAGATTTTATGTATAATTAGAATTAGAATATGCATCATCTGCCTGGCTCTTGGACAGAGCATGGTTCTTGTAGTGTGTTTTATTTTATGAACAAACGTCAGTCCAATTCATCATCGTTGTCATCATCATCAAGAAAATTACATTTTATACACTTCAATTAGTGTTGTATCTCTAATATGTAAAAAAAAAAAATCCAATTTTATCCCTTTCGTTTTTGTTCATTTCATTGTAAAAATCTGCTCAAAAATCGTATTCGTTCACCAAAATTTTCAATATAATTTTTTTTCTATAATTTTTTTTCTCCAATAATGCAGTACACAAATTATCACTATCGGAAATTTTATTTTTAAAAAACTCAATATGCAATTTTTTTTGTAGATTATCAAAAGATTTTAGATTTTTGAAAAATCAAAATTTTCAATAATATTAATTTGTGTACTGGAAATTTCATCAATGAAATATTCGATAGTTATTTAATCTCTGGAAAATTAAATTTTGAAATTTTCGTATGTAATATTTTTAGGGTTTAAAGTTTGGTACACAATATAGCTATTGGAAGTTTTGAAAACTGAAATTTCTTATTGAAAATAACTACCAAAAATTTCAGAAAAATGAAATTTGCTATTTGAGAAGTTAAGAGAAAAAAAATAAATTATTTTTTCGAAAATTTTAGAAGGTAGGGATACGTTCTATTGTCTGAATTTGTTTTAATTTTTACTATTCACTTTAGTAAGTCAACGAACAAAAATATAAATAAAATTGTAAGTCTAATTGAGTGGTACAAAATTTAATTTTTTATATGAATAAATAGTAATATTTAGTGTAAGAAGAGAGTGAGTCGATTTTAAGAAATGATAGTAAAACATTCTTTTCAACGCTCCGAATGAGTTTAATGATAAAAAAGTTAGACCTGCTTTCAATTTGGCCAACTTTACATGAAATTTTTAGATAAGAGTGTATTACAAATTTGTCAAAAAAACAATAGAAACTGACTAATAGACGTACATACTTGATTTGTGCTGATTTAATATATACGTTATTCAATATATATTTTGTTTTATTTTATTTTTTATGAAATTGGCGTCAATTATTTACTTACTTTAAATTAGTCAAATATCACTATTTTAGTGTTCTTAATGTTAAATGATGCATGATATTGTCTAAAATAAAAGATTTATATAGAGAAACGATTTGGGAGGAGTTAGCTATTAGCACGCATTCATTTATTGTATATTTTACTTACACTCATTTTTTTATTTATTAAATTTTTCAGATTAAGGGATATACATCAAATTAAAATTCATATTTTTGGCATGTCATACTAAAACAATTTAATGAAAATAAATAAATAAAAACTACAGTAAATGAAATATATGGTAAGTAAAATATTTTATTTTACGATTTATTTTTATTTAATAACTATTTATTAAAAATAGTTATCTAATACATGTTTTTTATAGGAAGGTATAAAATTAGTTTGAGTGTTTATAACCTTGTTTTTCTGTGACTTTTTTCTAATAAAAAATTTCAAAAGATTCTTGTGTTATTATATAAATCTAGAGGGAATGAGTAGCGTAAGAGATTCTCGAAAGGAAAAGGCGCGCTCGGTGGTCTCGTCTCGTGTGCTTCAGCAATTCGCATCTGCAATTGAATTAATCAGGTAACTAAGCTTCAACAATCCTTCCAATTCATCTTTCCATACTCAAACAAACCACATTTCGTATAGTGATTGAACAATTGTTGCATTCTCAGATATAACTTGAGTGGGGATTTATGTTGATTCTTTTATTGTGATAGAATATAGTTCAATTAATGATCGATTGGACTGGAACTCAAATTTGTTTTTAACTGGATTAATCAATTGAGATTACTTAGTTATCATTTTTTAATTATTTAAAATTAAACTCAAACGAAATGCGATACACTATATTTCGCTCATTCTACTTAATCTAAAATTAAAACTCAAACCACGTACACAAATTGACGTAGATACCTGTAATAATTTGGAAAAATGAAAGCTAATAATGTAATCACATGTGTACGCGGAGGGGATATAAAGTTGACTTAATGATTGGAGTGAGAGAATCAATAAGTGGAGTGATAAAAGGTCGATGGTTCAATCTCCATCCTCAATAAAATATTAATAATACTAATTACTAACATAGATTGCTGCAAAAAAAAATTACATGTGTACACAGAACATGTCAGATACTAAACATGTATTTAATCTGAAGTGTCAGTGTTACATTTTTTTTTTCTGACTCCAAATCAAGTAATCTTGTTGTGCATATTGCAGAAGATGGATGCATCAAAAACCGCAGTCTTTGTCAATGCAGAACTGTTACCCTTTTATGTTGGAAGAAGGGTTCGTGCAGTGATGCAGGTTGTGCGATCTGACGGTGTAGCCGTCATCGGAAAATCACCAGATGAGAAGCAGATGGTTGTAAAAGGATCACCCCCACCAGCTCCTCTTACAAGTTTTGTAGAAGTTATCGGTATCGTTAACAGTGACAAGTCCATCCGTGCTGAGACATGGACCAACTTTGGTGATGCAATTGGTATTGTTTTTTAATTCCCTTTTCTCAAATTGGTTGTCCTATTGATTTTGAGACATGACACTTAAATTTAATGTTACAATTTTTTATTCACTATGATCCTTATAAGTGAAATTTCAACTTTGTAAGCACATTAAGCTGTGGGTTCTGATTTTTTTTTACCCCCTGTTGGCAGATATGTTCAGCTACTATAAGCTTTGTCAGCTTGCAAATGGAGAATTTAAACACTTATTCCTATGAGTTTATTTACAACAAGCTTATCTGACTATACAAAGGCTTCTCTATCATATGGAAAAACTAGATGAGACATTACAGTTGTGTTACCTAAAATGGTTTGTTTTGTGTTTTCATGGTAAATAAGTTTTGCTTATTATAACTGAAATCTAGAGACTTTTTGGGGGCTATGCATAATAGGAATCATATTCTGATTTTTAAAACACTTGTCTGTTATCTTTAATTTTTTATATTAACCCCAGGATTGATCCCTTTCGGAAGATATATTGAGAAATAGTGTTGTTGGTTTATGTTAAATTTGACTAAAAAATATTACTATATGTCTATTATTAGAGCAAGAAATACATATATAGGGTAAATGATCGGAGGTAAATTCTGTGGATAATGAGTTTTAACGGTTAGGTCAAGTAGGATTTATAAATTCTATTTTGTTTCTTTATAGATTTATCCCACACCAATTGTAGCTCTGTCAAGTGTTTACCATTTGTCTCCTTATGTGCATTCCTATCTTCTCCAGGTTTAAAAATTCCAATTCTGAGTTTTGGTAAACCCATCATCTCTAGCACTTGTCTCCCCAATAGGTAAATTGTGACATATAAATGATTTTTTCATATAAGACATCATACGTAGATTTAACTAAAACTGTTCAACTAAAACATCACATGGACAATTTTATTTCTAATTAGGATTGACCGCCGTCGTCTCTATCTTTTGATTATTGAAGGGGATACTTTGGGTTTCTCGAAAGCCCTTCAATGGGTGATGGAGACAAAATATTATAATGATACTTTTGAAGTTGATTTTCTTGTTTTTGATGAATAAGTTGATTTTCAAACTGCCGCTTTTGTTTTAAATCATTCAGAGGTTTTTGAACTTAGGATGATCATCGGTGACTATTAACATTACTTTTCTTTTCTAAACTAGTGTAAATTGTATTAGACATTAGGCAAATAATGTGGCTCATTCACTTGAAAAGGAAAAAATGTCTATAGCTTATCCTTGCATATTGTAATGTGTGTCAAACAATTTTTTTTTTTTTTGAATAAGAGGGGTCGAGTCTTAAAAATAACATAAACAAAAATTAAAATTAAAAGTTTTTAAGAAATTGTTGGGAAAAATTAGAGATAATTAGAAATAACTATCTCAATAATGCGGAATATTTTTCCCCCACCTGTGCAGACAAATGGCCAAACAGAAAGTAATAATTGGCAGAAAATTAAATGAGACAAACACAATTTTTAACGTGGAAAACTTCCCTCAAATTGAGAGAATAAAAACCACGGGACCTAGTCTAGTAAAAACTTCCACTATAATAATTAATGGGTACACCAGAGTCTTCCTAATAACAATAGGGAATATCAATCAACAACAATAGCCTTATAATAACCTTCCACTAAAGTGGGTATACCAAAATAACTCTCAGAGAAAGTAAAACTATTACCACCACCGGAACTGAATTCCTTTCCTTTTCTCTGGTTGCCGTGCGTGCATGCGGTTACTGTTGTTTTTCTTTTCGTTAGCCTTTGCCCTTAGGGATTTGAGATCCCGTTCCTTCCTTTTATTTTCCTTTACATGGGTCAAGCCCAATAAACCATATATTCCTTTTTTTTTTCTTTTTCTTTCATTTTAATAATAATAATTATAATATTAATAAACTTGGTGGGTTCCACTTGGGGAGTGATCCCACCCAACAAATCTCCCCCTCACGACTCAAGTAGGAAGGTACTGCTCAACCATGCCTGCATTCTTTCTACAGTATATCATCTTTGACACATGCAAGGTCTTCGTCATCATATCTGAACCATTCTCATCAGTATGAATCTTCTCAATTAGAAATGATTTCATTTCCAGTGCGTCTCGTATCCAATGATACCGCACCTCAATATGCTTCGACTTTGCATGAAAAGTCGGATTCTTGCTAAGATGGATTGCACTCTGACTGTCGCAGAATAACACAAACTTATTTTGCTTGAGGCCTAACTCGTGCAGGAATTTCTTCATCCACAAGAGTTCTTTGGAAGCTTCAGTTGCTGCAGTGTACTCAGCTTCAGTAGTAGATAAAGCAACGCACTTTTGTAATCTAGATTGCCAAGACACAACTCCCCCTGCAAACGTCATCATATAACCAGAAGTAGATTTTCTAGAATCTATATCACCTGCCATATCTGCATCTGTGTAGCCATCCAACACAGGTTCACCACCTCCATAACATAAACACACTTTGGAAGTGCCTCTAAGGTATCTAAGAATCCACTTCACTGCTTGCCAATGATCTTTACCAGGATTAGAGAGAAACCGACTAACAACTCCAACTACATGAGCAATATCTGGCCTTGTGCATACCATAGCATACATCAAACTACCAACTGCGGATGCATAAGGAACCTTCTTCATCTCTTCTTTGTCTTTCTCACTTGTAGGACATTGATCAGAATTCAATTTAAAATGAGTAGCAAGTGGAGTACTGACAAGTTTACAATTGCTCATGTTAAACCTCTCTAACACCTTCTCAATGTAATTGTGTTGAGATAACCACAATTTATTATTCTTCCTATCACGAGTAATTCTCATGCCCAAAATTTGCTTTGCAGGACCCAAGTCTTTCATTGCAAAAGACTTGTTCAAATCTTTCTTTAAAGATTGAATCTTTTTAGTGTCATGACCAACAATCAACATGTCATCCACATATAATAAGAGAATAATATAATCACCATCAGAGAATTTCTTGACAAACACACAATGGTCAGAAGTAGATTTACCGTACCCATGTTTCTCCATGAAAGAATCAAATTTTGTTGTACCATTGTCGGGGTGCTTGCTTGAGCCCATACAAGCTTTTCTTCAATTTACACACAAGTTTCTCTTTACCTTTGACTTCGAAACCCTCTGGTTGCTCCATATAGATCTCTTCCTCCAAATCACCATGAAGGAATGCAGTTTTCACATCAAGTTGTTCAACTTCTAGGTTTAAGCTAGCTGCTAACCCAAGCACAACTCGGATAGAGGACATCTTCACCACAGGTGAAAAAATTTCATCAAAGTCAATACCTTTTCTTTGATTAAAACCTTTCACAACCAATCTTGCTTTGTATCTTGGTTGAGAACTATTCTCTTCTGCCTTTATCTTGTATACCCATTTGTTCTTGAGTGCTTTTCTGCCATTAGGCAACTTAACCAAATCAAATGTGTGATTCTCATGCAAGGAATTCATCTCTTCCTGCATGGCCTTCAACCACTTTTCTTTATCAACATTTGTAATAGCTTCTTGATAGTACTTTGGCTCTCCACTATCAGTGATCATCACATACTCATGTGGAGGATATCTTTGAGAAGGTTGACGTTCTCTAGTAGATCTTCTCAACTCAAACTCGTCTAGTGGCTCAGCTGGTACCTGCTCATCTTGGTGAGGCACATGATCATCAGTTACATTCTCATCGTCTACATGTATATCTCCCCCATCAACAAAAGTTTCTGCAGGGGGCATAGGCGCAACATCAATGTAACTTCTGGAATTTGGTTTCTGTTTCTCAGCTTTATCAATATCTTCAATAGTTTGGTCTTCAAGAAATATCACATCTCGACTTCTAATAATTTTCTTGTCAACCGGATCCCACAATCTATAACCAAATTCTTCATCCCCATAACCGACGAATATACACTGTTTGGATTTACTATCAAGTTTGGACCTCTCATCTCTTGGAACGTGAACAAAACATCTGCAGCCAAACACTTTCAAATGACGGTAAAAGACATTTTTCCCCGTCCAAACTCTATTTGGAACATCACCATCAAGTGGAATAGAAGGAGAAAGATTGATCAAATCCACTGCAGTTTTCATTGCTTCACCCCAAAAGGATTTCGATAATTTTGCATGAGAGAGGATACATTTGATTCTGTCATTAATAGTACGATTCATTCTCTCTGCAACACCATTATGCTGAGGTGTCTTTGGAACCGTTTTCTCAAACCTGATTCCATGTTCTCTACAATACTCTTCAAACGGACCTCTGTATTCACCACCGTTATCTGACTGAACACATTTCAATTTTCTTCCCTTTTCTCTTTCAACACTTGCATGAAAATGCTTGAAGACTCCAAGTACCTGGTCTTTAGATTTCAAAGGAAATGCTCACACTTTTCTAGAGTGGTCGTCAATAAAAGTAACAAAATACGATGCACCACCAAGAGATTTACTATCCATCATACAAACATCAATATGAACTAAATCAAGAATATTTTGCCTCCTATGAGGACCAGTATTATGAAAGGAAACTCTATGTTGTTTTCCAGCAAAACAATGAGTGCAAGTTTTTAGAGACGTACCTTTCACAGGAAGAAAATTTTTCTTCGCAAGTATATTGAGTCCTTTCTCACTCAAGTGACCAAGGCGCATATGCCATAAATCAGAAGAGGCGTTTTCAATTGCATTCACTTCTTCATTGCATAGCTTCGTAGGCATCTTATAAAGAGAAGTAGAACTTTGATCCTTTGCAACCACTAAGGACCCTTTGGTGATTTTACATATACCACCACCACCAAAGTAAGTGTGATAACCCTTAATATCCAAGGCTTTCACTGAAATCAAATTGAGACGAATATCAGGAACATGTCTAACATTCTTCAACTGAAGCTTGCAACCAATCCCAGTTTCAACCCAAACATCTCCCATACCAATAATTTTACATACTCCTTCATCTCCCATTTTTACCATGCCAAAATCACCAACACTGTAACATGAGAAGAAATCACGCCTAGGAGTAACATGATATGAGGCACCCGAATCAATAATCCAAGTTGAATCCTGACATGCAAGGTTTATGGAATTATCATCACAAACAATGTAGACATTACTAACAGATGCAACTGCTGTTGTATCTTTATCATTTTTCTTCTCTTTGTCTTCATCTCTTTCCCTTGATTGATCTCTCTTAAGGAACCTGCAATTTCTTTTTATGTGACCTGATTTGCCACAATGATAGCATATCACTTCTTTTCTAGTCCTCAACTTGCTTCTTGACTTGCTACGACTTTCAGAGTTGTCGCCTCTATGGAAGTTTCTAGATTGACTTCTCCCCCGTGACTCTGTAACTAGTGCTTCTGACTTTGAGGAAGAACCAATCAAACCACGTTCCTTTCTTCGAGCTTCTTCATTCAACATACTCTCTTTAACTGTTGACATTTTTAGCTTTCCACTTGGAGCTGAATTGGTCAATGTCACAACAAGGACTTCCCAATTATCAGGCAAGGAACTCAACAATAACAATACTTGCAACTCATCATCTAATTTAATTTCAGCGGTTGTCAACTGATTCACCGTATTCTAAAAAATACTCATATGTTCTGCCATTGAATCCCCATCTTTGTATTTCATATTCACCAGCTTCCGAATCAAGAATGCTTTATTTTGCACATTCTTTCGTTCATACAACTCTTTTAAATTTTCCCACATCTTGTTAGCATCTATTTCAGTTTCAACATGTGGATATACACTCAGATCTAACCATTGTCTAATCAACGCCACTGCCTTTCTATTCATCTTCTTCCAATCAGCATCAGATTTATCTGTGGGTTTAGCAGTGTCACCCTCAATAGGATCATACAGATCTTTACTGTATAGCATGTCTTCCATGAGAGTCTTCCAAAGTGTATAATTAGAAGAATTGAGCTTAATCATATTCGGACCTTTATTTTCCTCTTCCATTTAAATGCACAAATCAAATCAATCAAGCTCTGATACCACTTTGTTGGGAAAAAACCAGAGATAATTAGAAATAACTATCTCAATAATGCGGAATATTTTTCCCCCACCTGTGCAGATAAATGGTCAAACAGAAAGTAATAATTGGCAGATAATTAAATGAGACAAACACAATTTTTAACGTGGAAAACTTCCCTCAAATTGAGAGAATAAAAACCACGGGACCTAGTCTAGTAAAAACTTCCACTATAATAATTAATGGGTACACCAGAGTCTTCCTAATAACAATAGGGAATATCAATCAACCTTCCTAATAACAATAGGGAATATCAATCAACAACAATAGCCTTATAATAACCTTCCACTAAAGTGGGTATACCAAAATAACTCTCAGAGAAAGTAAAACTATTACCACCACCGGAACTGAATTTCTTTCCTTTTCTCTGGTTGCCGTGCGTGCATGCGGTTACTGTTGTTTTTCTTTTCGTTAGCCTTTGCCCTTAGGGATTTGAGATCCCGTTCATTCCTTTTATTTTCCTTTACATGGGTCAAGCCCAATAAACCATATATTCCTTTTTTTTTTTTCTTTTTCTTTCATTTTAATAATAATAATTATAATATTAATAAACTTGGTGGGTTCCACCTGGGGAGTGATCCCACCCAACAGAAATGCAACCAAACTCCGAACAACTAACATGGCGAGGGAGGAGAAATATAGAGTTGTATAAAAAATACAATCGATCTAAGAAGAAGAAAGACTGAATTTAGCGAAAGTATCCGCTACTTGATTGACTATACGGTGGGAATGAGTTAGCTTAAAGTAATTCAAATGTACAGACATCACCTATATACGAGTAGCAAGATCATAACATAAATGTATATGAGAACAATTCTTCAAAATTAAAGAAACTGCTACTTGAGAATCAGATCTGATATCAATGTTGTTGAAACCTCTAACAAATGCTTACTTCAACTCATTATATATCGTCTAAAGTTTTGTCATTGATATCGTGCACACTCTTAAAATATAAGAGTAGCAAAAAATAAAAACACCAATGTAATCACAAACCACTGTCTCTACAAGCTGTCATTCCATTTGAGTTTTGGATTATACCATCTTCATTAATAGTCAAAAAAATATTGTGTCACCGTGCATTGAAGTTTGACATTGAATGAAATGCAATGAATTCTTTTAATTAAAAAAACTAAAATTCTTTAACCACCATTACCCTCTAAAGACAACTTGTAGACAACATATGGATAAATGTGTCTAATTGAACATCTTGTAAGACAAATAATACTATCATCAACATGACCCAATTATTCCAATTATTCCCTTTTGGGTCTCCAAGACAAACCCATTTTAGATTAGAACCATCGTTTTTAAGTCTTTACTATCATTTTTAGAAAAGAGAAAAACAAAGTCACTACTCAGACCTAAATTAATATGAACAATTCTACTTTTTAAGACTAACATATACTATTTTGCATCATGAACAAAATCTCGTGCAACAAACATGTAACAATGACGACCAAGCTGACACCTTTTGTAGATTAATAGCAACTAAGAGACCAAGACACCAAAAAAGGTGCCACTTTCAACTTACAATTCAAAAATTAAATAAATGCTCATTAGCCTTTATAAGTTATTTTCTAGAAGATTAATTTTAGAAGAATTGACCATCAATTAAAAAATAATTTCAAAACGATGGATCATTTTTCTGTCTGCTATATTCTCAAAAGTCTATAATTAATACATCTAAATTGACTAATTTTGAGGTGTTTTTTTTTGTTTTTGTAAAAATACATCTTTAAATTGACTAATCCAAAGAACACTAAGGGTGAGAAAATAAATTACTTTTCAAAACCCAAACACCTTAGAGTTGTTTTCAAAACCATAATTCAATATAATTTCTCCTACAATGTTTTTGAGAGTTCAATCTTCCATACTTAATTTCATTTTTTTTCAAGATTAAGATTCAGTCTAGCATCTTTAGAAATTAATATTTTTCCCTTATAAAAAAATCACATATTTATCATTTTGATTGTGGAAATTGACAAAAATTCTCTAAAAGGAACAACTCATTTGATGGTATATTTGGTTGAAGAGGTTTTGAGGAGAGGGGGACGATCTTTATGTTTTTATGTTTGGTTAAAATTTTAGAACAGATGCAGAGTAAAAACTCTCCCTAATTTGGTTTAGTTTTCCCTCTATTTTGAGGGATTTTGAGAAGAGGGGACGGGACATGTCTCTACTTAAAAATTTCTTCCCTCCCTTTCCCTTTCCTTCCCTCATTTCAACTATCCTCATTAAAATCTTTCCTACCTCTCACTTTATACTTTAGAATATTTAAATTGAATTCTATTAAACTTGTGACTTAATAAAAACATGTAGTATATTTCAAAGTCAAAGCTATACTTTTATAGTGATTACATGTTCATATATTCTATTTCTGTCCAATAAAAATAATTAATTAATGAATAAGTATGTTTCAGTTGTCGTTTTTGGTTAAAAAATAGCGATAGGCGATGTTGATGTAAAAGGCCCGGTCCAAAGGCCCAATGCAAAACCCCTCTAGACGCCGCCGAGCAATAGTGAATTCGGCCACCATTACACGCGACAACGATTGGGACTTTAGGGTTTTGAAATTCACAAACTATTTCAGAGCTTCTACTTTAATTTCCAATTCGATTTCGCTTCCATTCAGGTACTTCCGTTTTCCTCGCTGATGCTTGCTGTGAATAAGTTTTTTTTGTTGTTGCATATTCTTATTGTAATCTTACAAAGTAAATAGAAGCATCATGTTTTGTTAGTTCATTGCTATTCAATGAGTTTCGTTAGGTTATTCTACGTAGCAAATCGTTGAACGTGAACCTCTTTGTGGAGGCATATATTTTTTGATAACCATGGCTTTTAGCTTTTTTTTGTTTCATGCTTTAACGTTTAAGTTCGTGTTTGGATTGCGTTTTGCACCTCCCAAACCTCAATTTGTGGTGTGTAAACTGAGTTTCTTTCATATTTAACTGACATGTTTGGCAAAATCAATTTGGTTTGCATTTAAACGTAATTCTTAAGTCTTAAAGATTGGCTTGAGCATAATGAAGAAAACGTTGCTTTACTCTCCTATCAAACCATGCTTTGCAAACTATTATCCACACATGCTATAAATAGGTTAGACATCATTGTATGATATATTGCTCTATAATGGCCCTTTGTTTTTCTCTCTATAGTCTATAGTATACTATGTAAAATATTCCTTATATATATATATATAATTTATTTATTTTTATAAACATGTAGTTCGGTTTCTTATTTGTTACTTTTGTTTCTTTCCCCTCTCTTCTCTGTGTACATTGTCCCCTGACAAATAGTTATACAACAATTTAACTGGCCACAATTTTTCTGGCCAACTCTTGGCATCTAAATTTCTTGAAATTCATTTCGTCATAGATTTTGTTTTGAGTCGTTGATTGGCCTGTTGAGCATTGTTATCCTCTTGATTTTTATGATGAACCCTGAATTTACCATTAGAATCGATCACATTGCTACTCCTCGGTCCATACCTCATGGAACAGTTTCAATCAAAATTCTTACTCTGCTATTCCATCTGGCCACTCATATTGTTTCCACCTTTCCATATTTTCAATCTCTCTTCTATGTGTGCTTCTGGCTTCTGTGCTTCCTTCACAGTTGCCCTGCAAGCTTGATTTTTTTAGATATATAAAATGCCCGGGACAAGACAGAAAGATGGACCCGGCCAAAATTCAGAGTCTTCAGGGGGGAACAATGAACCCGAAAAACCCACAGATTCTGGTGAGCAGGTAGACCTTGATGGGGACAATGATCAAGAGGAGACAACGGATGAAGAGGTTGAGTATGAAGAAGTAGAGGAGGAAGTAGAAGTGGAAGAGGAAGAGGAAGAGGAAGAAGAGGCAGATGAAGAGAGTAAGCCATCAGGTGGTGAAGATGACATGAGAGTGGAAGATACTAAGGATGAGGCTGAGAAAAAGAAACACGCTGAGCTTCTTGCACTTCCACCTCATGGTTCAGAGGTCTACATTGGGGGAATTCCTCACGAAGTTTCTGAAAAAGATTTAAGGGTCTTTTGTCAATCTGTGGGAGAAGTGGCAGAGGTAAGATAAATGAATTATAAATTTCTTCTATACTTTTTTCCCTTTCACGTTAATTTCTAAACTGGTCGATTTTTTTACAGGTAAGGGTTATGAAGGGAAAAGATTCAAAAGGTTATGCTTTTGTGACCTTCAAAACAAAGGAATTGGCATCTAAGGCTCTTGAGGAATTGAACAACTCTGAATTCAAGGTTGTTGGCACACTTAATTATTGTCGTTTTCTGTAATTTTTAGTGGTTAAACTGTTAGCTGCTTATTATTAAGTCATGGATATTGTGTAGCTATTTTAGCTTGATGGTATTATAATTTCTATTTATTTTATCTGTTACATTGACTGCCTGTTTTATTTGTATTATTATCTAAATATTATCTAAATTTGAGGTATTTTCGTCAACTTAATTTTTGTCATTTTCTGTAATCTTTGGTGGTTATATTGTTAACTGGTTATTATTAGGTCATGGATATAGTGTCTCTATTTTTAGTTTGTTTGTCTTTTAATTTCTAAATATTTGATCCATTACGTTGAATGCCTGCAGTATTTTTATCTGAATTAAGTCATACCTTTTTGAGTTTCCAGGGAAAAAGAATAAAGTGCTCACCATCTCAAGTCAAGCATAGGTTATTCATTGGTAACGTTCCTAAAGATTGGACTGTAGAAGATATGAAGAAGGTTGTTGCTGAGGTTGGCCCTGGAGTTATTTCTGTGGAACTGTTGAAGGTTCGTCATCATATTTTTCTACTATATGTTATGTGGTTTGATTTTACACGTGTTGTTTAATGCCATTTTCATGTTACTAAAACTATGGAGTGCATTGCATGGGGTAATCTTTGCCTTGACCTAGTTAACTATTTCATTGTTACAGGATCCACAGAGTTCTAGCCGTAATCGGGGATTTTCTTTTATTGAGTATCACAATCATGCTTGTGCAGATTATTCAAGGCAAAAAATGTCAAACTCAAAATTTAAACTCGACAATAATGCTCCAACAGTAAGCTGGGCTGACCCAAGGAATTCTGAATCTGCATCCTCTCAGGTGATCTATCATATGTTTTATAACTTGAATTTAGAATTTCACAAATAACTTCCCTCATGTATTTATTAAAGAGAAAAGAAATTAAGTGTAGGTTGTGATTGAATGGAATACATTGCATCAGATTCCATATTATTCCACTGTCCTATTTCAAACAATCCCACCAACAGAATCTAGTCTTCTTCCATTTCGCTCCACGCTACTCCTTCTTTCAATTCTAACATAGGCATAGATTAATAAGTAATAACAGAAGGAAAAGGTAAATTACAACCCTCTTCAACTTTCCTCTAAGTGCACTTAAGTCATGTCATTTTCAAAATGTGCTAAACCATTAGCTCTGTCAATCGGTGCAAAACCATATTCCTTTTTTTCAAAAAAAATGTAATTTTCAATTTTGTACATTACCCTAAACCATTAGCTCTGTCAATTAGTGCAAAACTATGTGGCTATTTTTTTAGATAAAAAATAGTTATTTTTATATTGTATAATTTTTTATGGTAAAGATTTTTGTGCAAGGCAAAAACTAATTTATGATTTTACATTACAAATATAACTTTTTTTATCGTTCCCAT
This sequence comes from Cicer chorassanicum, assembly GCA_037974735.1. Classification (NCBI taxonomy): domain Eukaryota; kingdom Viridiplantae; phylum Streptophyta; class Magnoliopsida; order Fabales; family Fabaceae; genus Cicer; species Cicer chorassanicum. The sequence continues at coordinate 54,961,456 of JBBPBP010000003.1, read as the reverse complement.
CTACCACTACCACACAATCAAATTATCTATTCGAAGCTACTTACAGTAACTTTTCATTATTAGTTATTTTCAAAAGCTTTAACAAACACGTTTGAAAATCTTCACCAGTAATTATTGTTTGAGAGTGATTTTTTTATAAAATAATCCAAAACAAACAAACTCTTTATATAACTTCCTAAAACATCTTTGGTTGTATTTTGTTTTATATTGTCTATTTGCCACTGCTATTTGTTGAACTAAACAGTTAGCTTTCATGTGGTTGCTAATGAAATATTGGCTTGTTTTCTAGTTCATATGCTTTGAGTAATTATTCATATTTCAGACTATGGTGCTTAGTACAGGTCAAAGCAGTATATGTAAAGAACCTTCCAGAAAACATAACTCAGGATCAGCTGAAGGAGCTGTTTGAACATCATGGAAAGATCACAAAAGTGGCCCTCCCTCCTGCTAAAGCTGGGCAAGAAAAGAGCAGATACGGTTTTGTGCATTTTGCTGATAGGTCAAGTACAATGAAGGCATTGAACAATACGGAGAAGTATGAAATTGATGGTACTTTTTCTTTCCCTTTTTCAATGCTATTTTTCCAATCTGTTTTACTTGATGACACGAAACTGTTACACATGTTAAGCATTAAGTTTTCTGGAATGAACAGGCCAGACTTTGGAATGCTCACTCGCCAAGCCACAGGCAGATCAGAAGCTATCCAGTGCATCAAATTCGCACAAGTCAGTCGTACTTCCTACTTACTCACCTCCTCTGGGCTATGGTATGGTTGGTGGTGGGTATGGTGCTGTTGGGGCAGGATATGCTGGTGCTGGCTTTGCACAGGTAACTTGCTCTTTCCCTTCTAGTTTTAGTTATTTTGTCTTATATTATTCTATAAAAATTGAGGGTTGAGATAAGTAATTTGGGAGATACTTGGCGCTTGTATGGTCCTGTATTTCTCTTACTGATGTAGAGGTCCTTAAATGTGCAGCCTCTGATGTTTGGTCCGGGTGCAACCCCTGCTGGCATGGCGATGATGCCCATGCTCTTACCAGACGGAAGGATTGGATATGTATTGTAAGTGTCATCTTGGTTTCTCTAGTTTTCTATGTTCAACGTATTGCTTATACTCATGCATGGTAGGAGTATGTATTAGCTTGGTCCACAGTAGTATAACAATGGCTCCATCAATAGTTGAGTTTGTATGTTCTTGCTGGGTGACTGTAGGCAACAACAAGGTTTACAACAGCATGGTTTGCAACAGCACGGATTGCAGCAGCATGGTTTGCAGCAACGTGCTCCTTCACCAGTATCTCGGCATGGCGGTAGTGGTGGTAGCTCAAGTGGTGGGAGACGCAGTAACGATAATAGCCGTAATCGTGGGCATGGCCGATATAATCCCTACTAATGTAATTATTCTCATGTGGGCTTCGGGGTGCTATAAAATTGTGGTTTGTTCCTACTGGTTTCCTCCCCCAATTCTGAAAATCAATTTATGGCATACATGAGAAAATTTGCAGAACGGACTCTGGAAATGAATCGTTTAAATGTATATTTGTTAAAACTCACTTGTTGTGAGTTACATTTTTTCCCTTTATTTTCCCCGTGATGGGAAATTTATAAAGCAAGATTATAATCTTATCCCATCAGCTATTTATTGCACGCAGGCTTAGTTGTGTAGACAAGGTACTGAGCTCAATCCGGTTAAAACAAATAGGATTGCTGTGAATGAAGTTATGATCTTGTCCTTCGATGTTATCCTCATTCTTAGAGACATTTTATTGGTATCCAAGGACATAAGATAAATCTGACAAGTAGATGAAAAAGGCGTGCCGTAGTATACTTTTTTAATGGTCGCATGATATTAAGGAGTTCATTAAAATCTAGTCACAATAAGAAACACACTTTTATCAATTAACACAACAACTGTCGTACAAATATCTATTATTTTCAATTTTAGCTGTAGTAGAGACTAAAATTCAGAAAAATGTGAGGTTCATAAAAACTAAAAAGTGTGAAAAATTAAGAACTAAAAATTATTTACTTTTATAATAAATAATGACCAATTCAAATTTTTAATGTTGCAGATTGAGGTGATACATTTACATACTAGATTCGAACTTATTTTGCAGGTTCGTAGTACAGAACCATATTCATATTGACGAGGTCTGTTCCAAAAGAAACTCCATAAAAAATCACATTCAGAAATTTAACCATAAAAAATATATCTAATACATGATATAAAAAGAAACTCCTAATTTTGATTTTATCTAATACATGATATAAATTCATCTTTAAATATTTGAAATTTTTAATTTTAAATCTAAATCAATATCATAGTTATAAAGAACTCTTTCACAACACAGTATTTTGGCCAGCTTTCCACTAGTTAGTAGGTAAAAAGGGATGCCAACTCGTCAATTTCAAAAAAATGGTATGGTGTCTAACTGTTATTATGTCAATTATTTTACTGATCTCCAAGGTCCTTCAAGGGATTGTCGCAACAACGATAGAGCTGAAATCTTCATTGGTAAAACTTGGACAATAGACTTAACAATTAAATGTCACGAGCAGAATACACGGGTTCCAACGGAAGTTCACCATGACATATTTTCAACTTTCGAAAAGAAGCTACTGTTGAATTGAATTATTAGTACACAAACAAAACTAGGGGACTAATGATAATTGAAATAAATAAATCAACCGATCCTACTCAAAATATAAATAATTAAATCTATAGATTAGTAGTATAAACTCTAATGTTCCACATAAGCATTGCTGGAAAAAAATCTTAAAATTCGGGATCTGTAAAGACAATAACCAAAGAGACAAATCTTTTTTTCATCCTCCTTAGAGATATCTGTTCCTTCATATATGAGTAAAACTTTTTTCAAGTAAATATTATTCTTCTATGTACAGCCTGCAAATAAGTTTTCCTCATCGACTCCTACAGCCAAAAAGCAATATCGTTGAACTCAGAACCTATAACATGAAATGTAGAATCGCAAAGGACTCAGAGAGGCTGAATCAAAATGCTGCATTCAAACATGGATATCATGTTAGACAATGATGCCCCTCCACTGCATGCAGGGAAGCCAAACAATAAAGAAAAAGAAAGAGGGAGAAAAAACTTCCACATATGGTTTAAGAATAGAAAGGTTCACTATACTCTAATGTCATGCTTAAATTTGACAAACCAAGATCAATTTCCTCACTACTCATTTGAAAATAAGATATAAATGATCATCAACAGATTGATCAAACCTGTTCATCCCAAATAAAGGTATCAGTCACACGGTTAGCACAGCAACAGACAAAACAAACAGCTAAATAACCATTTAGCAACCATACATCACAGCACTGGCTAGAGAAGACAAGGTTTGCCAACTAGGTTTCTCGAACTTTCAGGGATCCAGGTGTGATTGTTTTTTCATCATCGTATGTACGCAAGCGTATTCTATAAAATAAGAATTTAATTTATATGCACTGATAATGTAAAGATATTTTATACTGTCAGTTAATCACAACTGTCAAATAAATTAAAATATTTGACTTTTACTTTGATCACCTCTAAAGTCACAAACATGATTGGTTGTGATGGACTGATAGTGTCAAACTTTTTACACTGTCAGTGAATAGAAATTAAACTCATAAAATAAGGAGGGACAGTCAGTCAAATCGATGCACTTACTAACAGGTGTTGTAAGTCGCTCAAATCAAAGTATTATATGAGAAGGTAAAAGGTAATGCAAAGCTTACAACATTAAATTTTGTAGTTTAAGTTTGACCTCTAGCTTTGACCCTTTTTCATTTCCAAAATCAGCTAGCATGGACATTTGCTGTAATGATGCCCTTATAATATGCCATATCAACATTATACCGAATCAGAAATGCATGTTACATTTGTATTCAGAGCAATTTAATGTATAAGATACAGCAAATGTAGATGATACTTAAAACCGAAAATTGAGATGCTATTGATGCACATGTAACAATTGGAAAAATGCTTAAGATTTGCATATAAACTCAACAAGAATAAGACTGCATGCATCATGGAATAATTTGTATGTAGCTAACAAAAGACTAATAAAATATAGGAAAATTTTAACATATATAAAATAAATAGTAAATCATAAACTAGAGGCTCCATAAATGTCTTACTATGCTAGCCACAAAAGCATGTATCTAGAGCCAAAAGCTCAACATGACGCAGATTTTAGGAATGCTTACTTGATCCACTAATGATTTTTAAATACTGGCAGCAAAGTCTTTTGGTGGTTCAATCCAGATGTTCTCAAAAGCATCCGGTTCTACCCAGTCATGACACTGCTTACTGGGATAATATCGATTGTCCTCAAGAGAGAATGATATGCAACGCTTTCCATAGAAACGAACTTTAGAAAAGTAGACACTGTTTCTCTTTATTCCAGTGATGTCCGTCCTAGAATGAGATGACAAAAAACTAGCAAAAAGTGTCACTCCATCCAGCGTTCTCATTTCTTCCCACTCCATTAGTGTCTGATTTAACTTGAAAATAATTGGGTTCTCGCGACAACATATATAAATTACAAATATATTTCCTTGATGCTCAGTCATAAATTTCCCTTTCCACCAGTTTTTGGCAAAAAAACTCTCTAGGCATTTGGGTGGAGGTACTTCCAGAACATTCCAAGAACATACAACCGGGTCAAACACTCCTAACCAACCTGTGAGACTCAGACAATAGAAAAACCCATTACAAAAGACAAGCTTATTCCATATGCTACAGACAAAAAGCGAGCGGTTTTCGTAATGAACAGTGGTCCAATCTTTTGCCCCGGGATAACATGTGCTAATAGCTACAATAGTAGAACTAACGTGTTTAACAGTAAATATAACACATCCAGTTGATGTTGGAGCACAAGAGAAGGCAACAATCTGGTGTGTCATCTCAAATCTCGGCAGCTTGATCAGCTCCCTAGTAAAGGGATTAAAGAAAAATAACAGGCGATTTTTGGGCCGGTATAGCAATAGCCAACCATCTTTTGTATAACAAACACAACATCCATCCAACTCTGGCAACTCAAAGGAATATGTCTTACGCTGCACAGGGTCATAGAATTCATAACAGTTACCAGATTTTGGGAAATACATAAGCCAAGGTGATTGGTTCTCTACACGTACAGATCTGGCAACTGAATGCCATCTCTTGCAAACAGCAGAAGCACGAATATTATCCGTGAGGATCAAAGGTGACAAGATCGCTTCTAAGAGTTCGACAGGGAGATCGGCCCAGGATTGCAGCTCCAAATTTTCACTTTTCACCTTAGCAACAGCCCTACTATTGTTTGTGATTGCATCACTTGACCTAAATAATAAGTGTTAGACATACATGTGAAAGAGAGAAGAAGTAAAATTCAACAAATGAACTTAGTGTGCAAGAAGATTATAAAAAGTCAGAACTTCTTAACTAGAATAGTACTTCATCCCAACAAGTATTTATCAATATAACTTCTAGCACACATCAAAAATATCAACTGAAGAAATGTAGAACAAAATAAAAAGTAAATTTATAGGTTTATATCACAACAAGTATATAATACCATACCTCAGTGATTAAAAACTCTAGATACCAAAGGTTTCAATTTACAGGAACATTCCAGAATCCTAAACCTAAAAATGTTTCAATTTATCCAACCGCTCCCTAACAAAAGACAGTACATCAATAACAAATGTAGATGAAACATGAAAAATTTCATCAAATCGAAGATATAAATAAAAAATGTATTAATTATCACTTAAAAGTAAGCACAACATTAGTATAAATAATTAAACCAAATACAGGTGATTTAGACCATATAACATTCCAATTCTCAACAATTCAAGTTAGAGCAACTCATTTTTCAACAAAATTGAAAAACAAAAAAAAAAACTGGGACTAGTATGATCAATATAAACCCTAGCAATTTTCACAACTACAATTCACAACATAAGTTAATTCCGAAACAACTGACCCAAAATGAACAAATTTTTATCTTAAATTGATACTCAAAAGAACAACAGAAAAACCGTCACATCCTATAAATCCGAATTGATCCCGCAAAAACAAAAAACCACAACAGTGCTTCAGATATCCCTAAAAAGCTAACATAATTATTGAATAATAAAAAGAGAGAGAGAAAATTTAATTATGGGTTAGGGATGAAGGGAACATACGATTTCAGCTTCCTTCTCCTTTTCCGCGACACCATGCCTTCATGCGAATCCAATTGGCTGATGAGAGAGAGAGAGAGAGAGTTTCTTGCTACACACAACACAACTTCACAATAACAGTTTATGGAGGGAAGGCACGTGGAGAACACGTGTGAATGAGCAACACCATTCGCGTGACGTGTCAAATTTCGAATGGTGCGTTATTGTCTCTACCGTGGGTGATTCGCACACCATAATATACCATTTTATTAAATTATGTAGATAAATTAACAAGCAAAAACTTGTACACCTTACTCAAGCAAATAGAGTTAAAATTCTTTTTATTTTCTTTTTTTCTTTCTATTTATTAGAGTTCTGAGAATACAAAATGTAATATTGTGAGATTTGGTAGATCTAAATATTTTTATACTCTCCAAAATTCTTTAAAACTATAGTAGTTGAGAGGATAATAGAGAGAGAAAATAAAAGGATGTTCACTCAATAAAACTTTGTATGATTTTACAAATATTTTTTATTTTATCGGGCATTTGTTTAAAGTCACTAAAAATAATTTGTGTATAATTTTTCTAGAAAAGTAATTATGAGAAATTTTTATTCTCAAGTATATTTTTTAAATAATTATATAAAATGTAATGACAATTTTTATTTCCACCATCTCACAAGAATATTAAAAGTAAATTATAAGTAAATTATCATCTTAAAAGTAAATTATCATGTTTAAGAACCTTTACACTCATCAATATTTTTTCTTCAACAACTATAATAATTTAGTGGTATAAAGATAGGTATATAATTCGTCATATTACAAATTGAATCTCATTCCTTATCTTAGATTGAAAGGTAATCCCTCACTCTAACTTTTTTACAAAAGTAAAAATTTCATCCTCTTAACAAATTTGAATATACTAACTATCTGCCATATATTCCTAATAAGGTAATTCATAGACTTTAAACAAATACCCATAAGAAAATATATTACCAACTCTGATTGTAAGAAGTATACATACTATACTACATATAAATCACATATACACGAATTAGTTCGTATACAGGGGTGGTACTATGATCTAATTATCTATCATTCATCTAACTATAAATCTATCATCTATCTAATTTTAAAATAGGATTTAAAAACTATTATTTTAAAAATGTTTTTAGAAAAATCAATTTTTTTCTTTATTTTTATTACTAATATCTTTTATATATTTAAAAAATAGAATTTAAATAATGATTTATTTTCATTATAAAACAGAATTTTATATTTAAAAAAATAGGTTTTTTTTCATAAAAACTGTATTTTTTCTGAATTAAAAAATATAATTTAAATTTTTATATTATATTTTAAAAATTATTTTTACTAATTATTAATTTAAATAGAATCATAATTGGTGGTGGTCGGTCGTGGAAGCACCGCTAGACCTCCGGAGCGGCACCTATAGCCACCACATCTATTATTTAATTATTAATTAATAATTAAAAACAGTTTTTTAAATAACTTTTTTAAAAATATTTAAAAACCATATTTTTTTTAATATTTTAAAAACAGTGTTATTTTTAAAATAATATAAAAAAACAGTTCTATTAATATTTTTTAAAAATAGTTTTTTAAAATACTAAATAAATTAATTTTAGAAATAATAAAAACCATTATTTATTTTTTGCTACAATTAATAAAAACCATTATTATTTTTATTATTATTATTATTGTAGGTATATAATTCATTATAATATTAAAATAATTATTAAGTGGATTGGATGGATATTCATCAATTAAAATTTGATAATTGATGAATTGATGTTTTTTATTTTTAATTGATGAATTAGATTGGATTTTTTTAAGGAATTTTTAGTGGATTGTAAATGGATGAATGGATTAATTTGATTCATTAATTTCAATCTAAATTCTTATTCATCTAATCTATCCATTTTCCCGCCTCTAATTTTATATAACAAAATACATGAGTTATATTATATCTTATAGTTTGTTATGACTCTAATTTTTCCCAATTCAAATCTCTAAAAATTTGCATTAGATTCTACAGATATTTAGACGGGAATTTTTTTTATGATTTTATTCAGAAATACATCTACCTATTATAACAAAAGCATTTTTTTTAAGAAATGTATTTCTGAAATACTTTTTGATTATTCATCCCACCTTCTATTTTTGCTTTCAAAAAGTAAAATACACTACTAAAAACACTCTTTCATAACATATTTCACTGGAAAAGAAAATCCGATAAAACACCGAATTTTGAGGAGGGCTGTTGAGCAACTGAAAATACTTATGGGGTGGGAAAAGTTGGATAATATATTGTTTGGAAGCCCAATTGCTATTGTGGGCTACTATCTTGTTGAGAGGAAATGAAACTCAGCAACTAGCCCATCATTTTACCAAATTGACTCTTTCAATGCCAAAGAACAGTTGACCAAAAAAAAGATCCAAATAAAAAAATTGATTAAAATAGAAGTTTTTTTTTGACTGAAAAGTAAGCAACTTTTTTATTAACTGCTAAGTACTAATATAGAGAGAGATGTACGTGACTGGTGCCCCTTTGTTGAATAAATTTTGATTATTTATTATTAGATTTAAATATAATTTTAGTTACTACAAATATTAGTCATTTTAATTATATTGTGTAAATTTTTTTTTTGAATTATATTCTTGTAATTTCAACAAAATTTAAAAAATGTCCATATTATGACTATTTAGTTATAAAATGATGATATGGTCAATTTCTACTTACATGACATTTGCTGACTGGATTTAAATTGCTGACGATGATTTTTATTATTTAAAACAAAATAACAATTCCCTTAATCAATTAACTAAAATAATTCAGCCTCAAAATCAGAAATTCGGAAGAATTTGACCCCTCTAAAGTGAAAAATTGGTGAAGTGAGTAGATGAATGATATATAACCACTATGATTGGTCATGTTAACAAAATAACAATCATCCATTTAATGACCAATAATTAATATTACTCATTTTAATTTCTAAAATGAATTGTTTACTATAGAAGAGTTGAATCCTTATTTGAATAAAAAATATTCCAAATATTCCAAAAAATTAAAGAAATTAAACCGGTAACTTTCAAACTCAAATTCTTATAAAATTATCAAACTCAAACATTTCTAACTCATAAAAGTAAAAGCAAAAATGACACAGAAGAAGGAAGAAGGAGTGGGATCTGGCCAGAAATGGTGGATAGGAACAAAATGAGGAAGGTTGCAGAAATGGAATGGAAGAAAATGTCCAATTAGTAAGATCTCTTATGCAAGAGACGCCCATTTCACATTCAAAGACCAATCGAAACATTGTCTCGAACAAAAACTATCAAAACTTCTAAAATTCGAATGCACACAAACACATGTATGGCATATTTGAAACTTAACACTGAGAATCAAATGATAAAATAAAAATAACGAAATCTTATTTTCATATTTATCCTAGATGCGAAGAAGAAAATTGAATTGGATTTTTCTTATGACTTGAAACAAAGTCATTTTGAAGCTTTGAGAGTTGTTTCTTAAGGGAAACCAATGGTGTTGACGAGGCAGGAGATGGTGAAATAGTTTGATTTTTAAACGGTAATGAAGAGTTTTGATCTGTGACAACATGACAATGGAAAAACATTAGGTATTTCTTAGGGTTAAGTGTTCTTTAATTATGAGAATTGAACATAATATTCTTTTGAAGATATGTTCTATAATCGGGTAACTGTTTTCCAGAAATTGTATTTTGTTTCCATGCTTACCGAATAAAAGAAAATCTTATTGTAATAACGTTTGTGCTTGTGGTGTGTGGTTTAACGTAACCATAATTTAATGAGAGGATAAATTTTTGAGTTTGAGTCTGAATTTTTTTAAGTATATATATATATATATATATATATATATATATATATATATATATATATATATATATAAACGTAAATACAATCATTACGTCAGTCAAAATTGGCTACGTTAACATTAAAAAAAATACAAAAAAAACTTTTAAAATATTGTTGAAATTGTAGAGGTATAAATAAAAAAATAATTTTACAAAGATTAAAATTAAAATTACTCATATTTCTAAAAACTAAAACCATATTTACTCCTTTTATTATTATTCATTTTTAAACTATTGTACAATGTAACTCCAACACTTTTATTTAGCAATTAAAAGACGTTATTTAGATTTCTTTATGTTAAACTTAAAAAGGTTAAATAAATAGAGAAATTTAGCTCATTTAATTTGCATGATTTCATACTATCGAAAACAAAGTTTTTTACTATGAATTACGGTACCATTTTTTGACTATATATATATATAAACCTATAGTACTGCTTAATAAATAATCTAACGGGAAACATTGGTGTTAGAATTAAATAAAACCTGTGTAAAATGCATGTTCTTTCAAATGTGTACATTTTCATGTGCAATGCTATTACCTCGCGGTACCACTACCATGCCACCATGGATTCAAATAATAAAATCTTGGATGACAATTAAGTTTCATTTTGTTATTAGCTACACTCAAAGAATCACAAAAAAAAAGCGACACTCAAAGGCATATTGTAATAAAAAATAAAAAGTGCAAATTAAGAATTGTAACGTGCATTTTCATTCAAATGTAGTATATATAGTTTAATTGTATGTTCGCAATATTTAAAATACAAAGTTTGAGTATACGTATATATAAAAATATATTTAATTTTTTTTATCATTCTATTTTTATTTTATTTTTGTAAATGTGCTATGTAACCAAAACCATGTACCATTCACAGTTTTAAGTCACAATGTGATATGAATCACAGTAGTTGCTTTCACATGCCTTTGACTAGAAAATAAAAGATGCTTTTCTTCCTTATTTTCCGTCCATTTAAAAAAAATGGAATTCACAGATATGCATCCATACACATAAGACAAGAAAAAAAAAAATATATATATATATATATATATATATATATATATATATATATAAAATAAATTAATTTTATGATCATTGAACATGAATAGTTGGCATTCGCAAAAAATTCAAAACGAAACAAAACCACCGATATAGCATGACTCAATGAACAAGCAAGTTGAAACCTCTCCCTCCGAATTATATATTCTCTTTCTCTTCTTCACACTTCACAACATACAAAACTCGATTCTATCTTTCTGTTTCTCTCTCTAAACTTTGATAAAAAATTTCCACGTTTTGTTTTTTGTTTCCTCTATTAGCTTGTTGATCAATTAGGATATGCTACAAGGGAATTTGGAAACACTGGTTTCAGCCTGTGCCGGCGGTTCTAGTGATCGGAAAATCGCCTGCGAGACACTTGCCGATGATCACAAGACGGATCCGCCAGAGCGTCATCCCGATTCTCCGCCGGAGTCATTTTGGCTCTCGAGAGATGAAGAAAACGAGTGGTTCAATCGCAACGCCGTTTACGAGCGGAAAGAATCCACCAAAGGAAACTCCAATTCAACAAACTTAAACCCTAATTTCAACTCCAATTCGAATTCTCAGCGTTTCTCTTCGAATCTCAAATCTAAGACATCAATGATTGGCTTGCCTAAGCCTCAGAAACCTTCATTCGTCGACGCTAAGAATCTTCGCAACCACAAGCCTAGCAACATTAGGTTGTTCCCTAAGCGGACCGCCTCTGTCGGAAAATCATCCGTTGAACCGTCGTCACCCAAAGTGTCTTGCATCGGGAGAGTCAGATCCAAACGCGATCGAAATCGGAAGTTGAGCTCCGCTGATACTGAAACCGTCTCCGTCAAAGAGAAACCAGTGAGAACCGGGAAAAAACACAGTTTCTTTGAAAGTTTTTGTGCTATTTTCCGCTCCGGTCGAAGAAATAAACCGGATCATAGAACCGATTCTCCGGTGTTCGATTCATCTGTGACGAACGCGAACGGCCTGAGTAATTCGAAAGCGCGGAACAGCACGGGGAGTGTGAACGACGTGTCGTTTGTGGAATCGGTATCGAGAAATAGCGTTTCAGAGAGTGAACCGGCCGGTTTAGGTGGGATGATGCGGTTCACGTCTGGAAGACGGTCTGAGTCGTGGGGAGTAGATGATTCGGAAATCCACGTGTCGCGATAGTATTCGTGGTTGGTAACCGTTCCGTGACGGCTACTGTGAAGTGGGGCCCTTAGATAAACATCACGCGACTCGCAAGCATTCGCGTGGGACCCAAGCGTGTGGAGAGAGAGACGTTCTAAACGTGATGTGGGCGTAAGTTGCCACTATTATTGTTCGGAACTTTTCGTTGTGTATACTGTAATTTATTTTGCTGGTGGTTGTATTTTTTATTCACTATATTAGAGCCACAAGTTTTGTAATATAGAAAAGCCATGAGTGTTTTTTTATATCTAAAATATGTGCAATTGTTAATATTTCCATAGTAAAGTTTCAACAATTATATTCATGCCGATAACCATCACGTCCTTCTTAACTACAAAATATTAAAATATTAAAGTGGATCATATGGTATGAATTATATTTTAAGCCGTGGAAGTTAAAAAATATGTATGTGATGATTAAAATAAAATAAACAATATATATATATATATAATGTGAGAACATTACAATTACTTCCGGTGATTAATATAGTTGTTTTCTAAGAAAAAAAATGTAGTTCAGATTTTTTGATTTTGTATTTTGAATCTTTAATTTATATTTTGAAAAAATATAAATAAATTGTAAAAATATCACTTTTAAGTGTTTATGATTCTATTTTAAAACATTCTTCAATTATTAGGATAAAGTATAAATTATTCACATATATTACATAAT
>JBBPBP010000003.1:54931143-54945205 GCA_037974735.1 Cicer chorassanicum | reverse complement strand
AAAATCATTTTTTTAATAAAATATGTATTCTCAAAAATGATTTTTACGAAGAGATTATCAAAATAGCTTCTTATTTTAATTATTTTTTAAAATTTAATTATATAAAAAAATTTGCAACAAATAGATGATCATGTAATTTATTTTTAAATTAATTTTTTATTTGAAATTTTATTTTTAAAATTATTTTTTAAAAAGTTATAACATAAAATAATGCTATAAAAACTATTTTTAAAAAAAGTTGTAATAGGCGAGCTCATTGCAATGATACTTTCATATCAACAAACCCGACAACAAACTAATAATGTGTTCATCAACAAACATAATCTTTTTTAGTGGAAGATTTGATATGAGTGAGAGTGTTCTATGGTTTGCTATTTCTTTATTGCACAAGTTTCTTGTCAAAATTATTTTTCCATTCTCTTAGTGAAGTGCATTATTATGCTTAGGCATGCTGGATTTGAGAGCTTGTCTCTCGTGGTACTACAAATTTAATGTCCTGCAAACATAATTAAAGTTTTTGGTGATTTGCTTCTCTATTTTTATTTTTATTTTTTATGTTTATTAGTTTTATGATACGCTTCTCTCATATGGTAATTAAGTGCTTTTTCTTCTCTATATATTTTTACTTTAGGGTAGTTAAAACATTTTTCATTTTCTATATGTTTTTATTTTATGTTATTAATGTATTTTTTATTCACTTTATACTTCTATTTTACAGTTGTTAAACTTTATCAAATTTAACGCATGATTAGTTTCCAAAATTACCGTTCTTGATTTAATTGAATGAGTGTCATAAAGATAATAGAAAATTTTCAAATGAACTTCAAAATAAATGAAAAACTGCTATGAGTTATATACTTCGATGACTACCACTTTTTACGTTAACTAAATTTTTTGTTTAGTCGATCTAATTATGTATACAATTATCATACAGAAAAAAAAACACTTATAATACAAACAATTTAGAAATGTTAATTTACACTTCACTTATCGTTAATTAACATTCCAATATAGATACAGTTATAATACAGACAAAAAAAAACACTTATAACTAGAGTAGTTTAAATGAAAAGGGAAATTGAAAGAAAAAATCTACACCAAAATTATATATTCCTTTTATATATAATATAGATATAGAGATATAGAGATTGTTTTAGGTAATATAGACATAGATTTCGAAGCTTAAAATATTTTATATTAATGTGTAAAATATTTACTAATGCGTAAAATTCACAACGGTTATAAATTTTTTGTGTTGGAAAAGTATTAATCAGCGTTTTTCTTTATTGATGGTATCAATCAATATTATTAAATTAGTTAAAAAAATAATCTAAAAATGTTAGTTGAATCCACCAATAGTCCTTCGAAGAATTCAAGTATGAATTATAGTTAAATAAATTTTTAATTAAATTTTATTTATCACAAAAGAGAATTCAATTCAATTCCCCCTAAACACCAATTCATTAATTAAAAAAATAAATAAGAAGGTAGTCCTTCATGGATCTAAGCCATTCAATAGAAAACTGTTAAATCTACGGTCAAAACCTCATTTGTGTATATGCTACACAAAATGAATTGCTTGTGTATATGGTAAAAACCACCTTGGTTTGTTTGATATTGTTGGAAATTATGTTACTTGGAACTTATGCACTAAAGTGTTGAAACTTTGAGTTACTGTTGTATGAGTTCGAAAGAAAATGAAAAAGATATAGATATAAGAGAATATCAAATACAAGTTATTTATAAGACGGTGGAGGTATAATATTTGAGTGTGTTTCAAAAAATATTTAATTTTGTAAAGAGGAGATATCGTATTTAAACCGACCACTACATATGTGTGTCTGATTAGTCGGCTATGTGGTGTGCTATTTTTTTAGTACCGATTAAAAGGGATAATTTTAATATGTGCGTTTTTTTTCTCTGAGTTTTTTAACACGTTTTTTTTTTGTTGATTGGGTCCTTCTACTGTGTCCGCAATTCTTCAACCTCTTTCCTCTAATTCTGCAGGTCAATTTTCTATGAACTGATTTGTTTTTAGTGAACCGGTCAAAAATCGCTCGCATAGATTTTACTTTGATTAGTTGTAGAATCCTTTTATTAATAGGGGATTTTACTCGATTCTTAAATTGTACCAAAACTCAAAAAATTCCCAAATTTTCTTCCTTATCCATTTTCTACTTCATTTCATATTTCTCTTTATTCCCCTTTGTCGAAATATTGTCCTATTTTTGTGTAGTTATCTTAGGTATTAAAGATAACGATCTAGTATGTGAATCAACTAATTAATATTTTCGAAGACAAAAAATTATTTTCTAAAAACAGTTATCTTTTCATATATTAAAACTATCTTGATTCATTTTATACTGTATTTCTATCTTGTAATATTGTATAGTAATTTTTTAGTTTTTAATAAATGTTGTGACAATATATAATGCACACCTGGACACAAAGTTGGCCTCTACAATATAAATAGTTAGAACAACTTCACCCCCAAAATAACTTGGGCAATTATAAAGAAATTTCTTGTACTTTTTTCCACCTAGTCCATCAATAAAATCAATAACGGGCATTTTTTTTAAGGGTAAAAAGACGTTGAAGCATTGTGAATTGTGATCTGCAATGTGTTGTTATTAAATCGTGTATTCCTTTTAATTTTAAATATAAGTAAAAGTATGGTTAAAGAAAATAAATATATTTAATTAAATTATAAATATACACAAACACATATAAACTAATTTTAATCATTAATTTGATATCAATCGACTCATATAATACTTTCATCAAATCTTTAAATAATAATAATCTTCACAATTAATTTGAGATAGGCTAAGATTAATAAATGGGTGGCATTGAGTCCCAAATTCAATATACAATTCCTTTAAGCAACCACACAAAAGAGAATCCATTTATCTACACGTATAGAATTGAGAAGAATAATTTGGCCTTTTTTATTTCTTTATGATTTACAAGGAAAAGATGACTGTAATTCTATGCAATTCAAATAAACGCACATTTATATTGAAGTGTAATTCTGCCGTTGATTTCAAATTTAATGTTTTAGACCATATAATTAATTTAGTGTGTGAATCAATTTAAACCATCAATCTAAATCAAAGATTGAGAGCTCTAACTAGGTAGTGTATTTACAATAAGATATCCAATAAGGTATCCAAATCTAGTAAAATACAAAAGAAAGAAAAAAGAGTAAAATAGACCTACATAGAAGGTGTTTGATAATGTTCACTGGCGTTTGTATCACACAATTGTACCCCCACAATTCAATGGAGCAATCTAGTTGCCTTGTGAAAGTGCAAGCGCCAAACACACGAGATGCACAAAGGTGCCACCTTCCAATTCCAACAAATTGGCTACGATATCTTCCCCTTGTTTTGTTTTGACAATTGGAAACATGGTTGACCCAAAAAAGCATAACTAGTGGTGAAAAAATCTCCCAATAGAAAAACAATATTTGCAATGAATGATGAAATAGGCTGAATAAAGTAATCGAATCAAATCAAAATCTAAGCCAGCACACAAGCATGCATAAATGGTAGAAACTAAAATAAGTGACATATTTTTTGCTCAATCATGGAAAAGCTAATAATTCGTGTAAACTTGAATTGGATTAGTGAAGGAACATCAAGTGTCCCAAATACAAAGACAGAAAGAAACAAAATCAATAATAAATAAGGGACTAAAACACACTTTAGAACCCTATTCCTAGGATCAAACATCATGTTTGTTCCATTTCTTCCTAGAAATTAAGAAACACAAACAAACCATCCCAAAATCCAAACAAAACAAACGAATTTTCAACAACATATAGCACATCTAATTATTCCATTCTCATTACAATAACCACACTTAACCGTTTTCTTTTGCTTCTCATCCAAAACCTTACAACTTCCATTACATTCCTTACACATGACAAACCTCACACCACCACACCCTTCACACACTCCTAATGCCTTCGGAATCCCTTCCAAAAGAACACCCAATTTTTCTTCTTCTTCCAATTTCACAACTTCGTCAACTCCTCCAACAAACCTTCCCTTCACAAACACAACAGGAACTTGAACTTGTTTCATCTCCACAAGCTTCTTCAACTCCTCCTTAAACCCTGAATCCATAGACACGTCGCGCTCACGCACACGCACACAATACGATTCAATGATTGATCGAACCTTATTACAATCCTCGAAGGTCTTTCTGATTCCTCTTAATGTTGTCGTGTAAATCACAACCGAGTTTTCTCCTCCTGGAGGACACTTGTTCTCAAACAAGTTCAAAAGGTTAATTGAGTCAAGAGATTTTCTTGCTCTTCGTGTTTTCGGAGTAGCCAAAACAATCCTCTTGATTTGTTCTTCCTCTTCAGAAATTTCCTTTTCATAAGATTCACGAACCTCTGGATCAAACAAAGGATTAGGAACAGAACCAAGACTCTTTCTCACACTCTCACCCCCAAAACTCTTTCTTCTTGAAGAAAATGGAGACCCTTTAAGTTGAAAACTTGAACTCTTAGGAGAAGAAGAAGAAGAATTGTTTTGTTTGAAAATTCTTTTAGGACTATAATCCAAACGTCTAACACCACCCCTTACCATATTAACTTGACCCTTATTCTCTTTCCCTAAGGACTTCTTGAGTGAAGTTTTGGGAGACCCAAATTGATTTAGAAACTTCAATGGGCTTTTTGTGTCAGAAGCAACAAACCCACGAAGAAAAGGTGTGGACTTTGGGGTTTTCTTGGGAAAATTTGAAATGGGTACTCCTTCTTCAAGACCCTCCATGAGTTCCCAAGCATTGATGTTGATGATAGTTTCTGGGTCTTTGTTGGGTGATGATTTGGATTGTGGTTCTGTTTCTGTTTTTGAAACAATGGATGTTTCATTATTGTTGTCGTTGTTATTGTCTAAATTGAGTGCTCCATAGGTTGAGGAAGTGAGAGAAACTACATGGTTAATGTAAACATTTTCTTGTTCTTGGTTGATGTCTTTTTTGATGTGTTTTGAGGAAACGCAACCCATGGATGGTGATGGGTTGAAGATTAAAACTGTTTCTCTCTCTAAAACTGTGTGTTGAGTTTTGTTTGTTAGTTTTAAGGTTGTGTTGCAAGGCAACGGCTCTTCCTTTGTCCTATCCGTTACTTTGGCTACGGGTCTCAACGGTCAAAAAAATTCGAATCTTTTTCTAATGTCAAATGGGGTTTTTTGGTATAAAAAAAAACCAACAAAATACATTGTGTAATGTTCTGTGTTTTGTGGAAATTGTATCTTACACCCCCACTTGTATCTCTCACTCCATCCCCATCAAAAAAATATAGCTTTTTTATTTTTCTTATTTTTTTTTTATTATTATGTATAAAAACCAACAAAAAATTTACCACTTTATTTCTCACACCACTTTCGAAAATTACAAAATCTTTTTAAACATCTGAAAATTTCAAACTTTCGAAATATAAAAAGTGAGTTTTTGAAAGTTTTGTTAAATATAAAACTTTCAAAACTTAAATTTCCAAAAATTTTAACAAATTTTGAAACTTTTGATAAATTTGAAAGTTTCGAAGTGTGTCTTTCCAAAAATTGTCAAACTTTCAAAAGTTTTGATGAATTTAAAACTTTCAAAATGTAATGTTCGAAACTTTCAAATTTTTGAAGTAATTCATTTTCGAAAATTTCAAAAAATTCAAAAGTTTCAATTTATTTAAAAAACTACCTATTATCTGTTATAATTAAAATTTTATTTTGAAAAATAAATTTATAATATTATTATTAATTAAATTTATTACTATTTTTGAAATTATGTATGAAATTTATTACTATTTATTACTATTAATTTATTATTATTTATTACTATAAATTTATTACTATTTATTACAAAAAAATGCATTTCGGTCCCAAACTTTCGAAGCTTGTTTTTGGAAGTTTGATTGATGACAAAACTTCCGAAACAATTTCGAAACTTTACATGAATTTCAAAGTTTCGAAAATGAAAAAAATCCTGTTTCTAAATTTTACATTTCAAAACTTTCAGGTTGTTAAAAAGTTTCAAAGATTTATGCATTTCGAAAGTTTCGAAATTTTGGGAAAAAATGAACTTCGAAAGTTTCACATAGAAACTTTCGAAGATATGAAAAATTAATGTTTCGAAAATTTCAAAGTTTCGAAGTTTATTTTACTTTTGAGTTTGGAAGGTTTTAAAGGTTCGAATGTTTACAAACATGTGATTCGTACAGTTCAAACTTTAAAAAGACAATGGGTGAAAGAAAGGGAAGAGAATTCTTTTAGAGGTTTTTATTGATATTATTAGAGACAATATAATATTTTCCATATGAATTGAGCTAGGAGGTATAGGTGGTGCATGATACAATTCCCGTGTTTTGTGACCGGTTTTTTTTGTACAAAAATCTTCACTATACCCCCACACCTAATTCCCATACCCCACATTTTTATAAAATCATATTTCACCCTTTATATCTCAGTTTTTCTACGCACATTTTTTCATTTTTATAGAATTCAAATTTTTAGTCTTTTTTGTTATACTAAAAATTCAATTACTTGAAATTATTTTCAATGTACATCAAATTTTCATTTTATCTTTTTGTAATATCGAATTAGTCTAAATTTATTAATAACTCAATTTAAATTTATTGTTCACTCATTATTATTAACTACGAAGATCAATCTTCTTATGTTCATTCATAGACATCTAAATTGCAAAAAATAATGAGCATCTCACTTTTGTTAATGATAAATATTTGAATAGTAGTTATAAATGGGTGATAATTCTCACACCAAATTCTAAGATATATTAGAGTATACTGTGCCACTCTTTATCAAAGATCAAATTCTTTAAACCTGTGGTCAAATGTTTGATATCAGATTCATATGTATAAAAATTTATTATTTACGACATACAACTCCTAATTCTTAAATAAATACTCTAGCCTCAAATAGATTAATATCTTCAATTGTATGCATAATTTATACTAAGAAAAAACAATCGATTAGCACTATGTTATCCATTTGTGAATTTGAAATTGGACAAATTCAAATTTCCTACGGACGGTAGTTGTCAATTGCACTCACAATCAACACATAATTCATCATTATAATAAGATCGAATAGTTTAAAATTCAAAATCATTATTTTAAAATTATTTTTGCATTAAAATTTAGATCATCTAATGTTTGATTAACATTCACCGATATGCTAAACACATAAATACATGGAATCAGTGACATCGAAAAATCTGAATTTAATAATTAATATTATTAAAACTTGAGTCACCATAAAAAAAATGTAGAGATGAACGATATCCATATTGTCTATTGAGATAGGTGGATGAAGTAAATTATTTATGACAGGGTCAAACGATAAGGGCACTAAACAAGTTATAAATTTTTCAAAGAAGAGAAAAATGGCCTATAAAGGTTAGAAGGACACTCAGTGTTATATTGAACACGGTGCCGTCAAACCACTGAGAGCCAAATGTCACCATCTTTTGGTCCCCTTCACCTTTCAACTCAAGTGCTACAATTTAAGTTATTATTATTATTTCACAAAAATGAAGAGAATGTATAAAGGACTATAGGAGAATTTTTTTGGGTCTTTTTCTACATGCGTAGCCGAAGGGTGAAGTTTTTATGACTTTGAGGCTTAAATATTGCATGATGGTGAAAAGCATTAATAGTTTCTCGATTGGTTTAAAGTGGAAATGAGTTCTACTTTCATTTTAGTTCTTCTAGTCCAACATGAAAATTAGAATGTTTGTTCTTTGATAAGGATATATTTAGTTTTACAATTGTAGAACAACAACAACAAGGAACCACACCACACAAATATGGAGAACAAAGTCATGCTTTGCTGCGCATGTTAATCAAAATCCAACTTCCCATTCATTATATATGGACAGATACATGTATATATATTAAAAGGTTAAATACCATTCGTGGTCCCTTAACTTAATTTCGGCTAACGATTTGGTCATTTATCTTTTTTTTTTCCCCCCAATTTGGTCCTTTATATTTTTAAATAATTTCAGCGTTACCCTTTAAGTGAGATTTCGTTAAAAAAAAGTTAAAAAATCTTTCATCTAGATCATTGCATATGTTCACCAAACCTCTAGGAACCATTGTCACGGATCTGAAGTGGTTTTTATGGAATATAAATACCAATAACTTCAGTTTTAACGTATCAATGCTACTATGAAACTTAGAACAAACTTTAAATATTTTTCTGAAATATTTCCAAAACATAAAGGATAACTTTTTCTGAACATAGATGACGAATTTTTTTAACTTTTTCTTAACGAAACCCCACTTAAAGGGTAACGTTGAAATTATTTAAAAACATAAAGGACCAAATCGAGAAAAAAAAAGATAAATGACTAAATCGTTAACTGAAATTAAGTTAAGGGACCACATATGGTATTTAGCCTATATTAAAATTTCAATGAAATATAATTGATGTATTTGATCTAAATTTTATATTAGATGTATCAAATTTTTAAATATTTTTTTATTTATATAATTTTCAGAGAAAACATTTTTGATTTTTTTAATTCTCTTCTATTAAATTTTTGGTACTAAATTATTCACTTAAAAATAATTTTATGTGTGTATATTTTTAAAAGGTATTTTTAGAAATAGGAATTAATGATCTTTCTATAAAGCTTGTGGAGACAAAAAAAAAAATTACATAGATCTATTGGTGAACTCTTTTAAATGGATTATTGTGTCCATTTAAAGGTATAGATCTATTGGTGAACTCTTTTAAAGGTATAGATTGTGTTCTTTTGAATTTATTTATATTAATTATAAATATAGATTCATGTATGTATGGGAAATAAATGGGTAGTTATTTTGGGTATAAAAACATTCACAAATGCTACTATGTTTGAATTTCTTATCATAAAAAATACATTAAAATCCAAGTATTAATTTGATGGTATCAACAATTTTTTATTGGATCATATTACAATATTAATGAATATATTATTTTTTTCTTTACATATAGATAAAGTTATATCTTTATAATTGTTTGATAAAAATATTTTGAAAAAACGATTGATTTTGATATGTCATTATTTTTTTTATAATTATTTAAGACAACAACTGCACCGTAAATGATTGTGATTTATTGAATGTGTAAAATAATTTTATACTGATAATACATATTAATTAATCTTTAATATTATTACAAAAATATTGTGTAAGAAAAAGTAGTAGAAGTGTTTTATATTTTTTTTCTTTAAGACATGTGAACTTGAATTGACCCAACTTGTTAATCATCAAATTGATTTGATTTTTCATAAAAATAATTAGGAATATTATGAATTGGACAATTTGCTGATTCTGAAATCCACAATTCGAACCAATCCTTTATATATGAATTGGGCAGCTTGCTCATACTGAAATCCGAACCAACCCGATAAAATTCAAACAACATATTTTCGAACAACATATTTAGAAATCCAGCATTGTAAGTCCTTTATGCTTGACCTATATACTTAGCTCAGCTGCACTCTATTAATTTCAGACTTGGTTAGATCAATACATGACTTTTATCACCAATTAGAATACTATTAATTTTTATATATATTTTTAAGTTTATATTTGTACTGGTGTACATGGTTACTAAATAAAAGTTATGAATACAATTATGGTCCTTTAGAAAAAAACGAGTATAAACAATTATAGAAAATAGGATTTTTTTAGTCAAAATAAATGAGTATTAACATATTTAGTCAAAAAAAAAAAAAAAAACAATTATGGTGCGCTTTCAATTTCAAATTTTATCGAACAACTATGAATTTTTTCTAGAAACTAATTTATAAATTATTTGAAACAGTTATAAACAATTCTAATTTTTGTTTTTAAAATATGAAACCAACACATACATGTTACCTAATCAATCTGACCCAAATTAACTAGGAAAAATGAGTTGGATGTACATGCTCCAACTATTTTGAGTCATTTTTATATATATTATGAGACAAATTTTATATTATAAGACAAAAGAAGTATGTATACTTTTGATTGATTTGAACGATATGCTCACTCAAAAATTAAAATCAAAATAAACCTACGGGTTAGATATTCAACTCCGACAAAAAGAATTATTGAATGGGATATCAGATTTGATCAAATCCAACATGTATCCTCATAATTTTAATTGATAATTAGAAAAGGCATACACGCACCAAGTGGTCCAACTCATTCTAGATAATAACCCCCTAGAGTACTTTAGCTTACTACTATAAATAAAAATATTGAATATATCTGATTCAAATTTTAAATTAAATTTTTTTGTTTATAAATGAGAAAAAGAAAGCAAAAGTATCTTTGAAAAATAAAAAATAACATGATGGTTGGTGCTGCCATCATGGCGCACAAACATACCATGACAATTAACTAGAATTATAATAAATGGAAAAAAATCTATTATACAGTTAATATCGTTTTTTAGCCGCCGGCTAATGCAACAAATCGAATCATTCTAAAAAGAATTAATTAATTAATATAAGAGGAGGAAGGGTGTACTCATCACGCTGACGTAATTATTTACGCATTTCATTCTTACATTTTAATTTTTTCCATGCAACTCAGATCTTAGTTTATGTTGATATCGCAGTATACTTATTAGAATTACACTAAGTTATTGTAATTTTGTAGAAGATATAATTTGTAGCTTTTAAAAATTACAGTGATTTATTATAATTCTAATAACTCTACCATAATATCAAAGTATATTTAATCATATTCGAAGTACATCATATATTAAATATAAATATTTATTTCAGCAAAAAATAATTCTGATAACTCTACCGTAATATCAAAATATACTTAATTATTTTTGAAGTACATCATATACTAAATATAAATATTTCTTTCGGTAAAAATTCAAATTCAAACTCACAATATTATAAGAGTTGAACATCGTTTGCTAGACTCAATTATCTTAGTTCTCACATCCTAATTTTTATTAGAGTTAAAAAAGATTCTATATATTATTTTGTGTTGCCTAACTAATATATATTTTCTTAAAAAGGATGGATTCATATAGCTTAGACTCTATTGGCCTCAAATCATTTGTTTATATGCTTAAAGTGGTGTATGAGTGTATCTGATGGCAATTGAATCAAGTAGTTAGTGCGTTATCCAGTGGAAGCCAGTGGCCCGGGTTGTTTGTCCATTAATCCATTTTCAATTTTAATTTTGATGATATTTCCATTAGAAAAATAAATAAAGAATTAACAATACACTATCTAATACACTTTTATCAATATACACTTTGTAATTAGTATAGATTCGAATGGATCTTATTAAATCATATAATCTCACATAAATTTAGTAGAATTTATTTTAATTTAAACTAATTAAAGAGTGTGGTACATTGAAAATAATGTAGTAGAAATTGTGTTGATACTTGATAGTGTAATTCAACATAAATAAATATCTTGTTTGCTTTCAATCAAAGTCTTTTCACTTTACCATACTTTTGCAAAGAAAAAAAAAATGTTCATGTGAATTCCAATAATCTAATAATGAACAATCAGCACTTTAAGTATGACAAACAACTTTTTGAGTTTTAAAAACACCAATTGAGAGCATTAGATTCTCAAATTTCAAACATCAGCGTAGTCCAATGATGAAGATAGGTAAACATTACTATATTTTTGTATTGGAGATGTTAATGGAAGAGCACATAAAAGATATAGATAAAGATGATGATTATGATGATAACGTTGTACAAATAATTTTAAAGTGTGTATGAACAGGACCAAAGCAAATTTTTTGCACATTAGAAGCACGATATATCTTTTCAATGGTTGTTGAATATAATATTATAATATTTGAACTTATTAAAATCACAAATACATTCTTAAAAGTATTTTTTTAATTTTACAGACCAAAACGACTAATGAAAAATATGATAAAATTAATTAACTAATGACATATTTAAAAATTAAAATATCTACTAAAAGACACACTTAAACTTCAATTTTAATATATTTAAAAACTATTATAACTGACTCATTTATTAAAAAAAAATCAAACTATCATGGAAGACACAATTTATAATATAAATCTATCTCTTTATTATATAATTTATTTTTTAATGTATTAAATACTAAGAATATACATTAAACTTGCTTTTTTTTTTATTCGACCCATCAATTTATGTAAACAAAGATACAATAAAGAGAATTTTACTAGTCATCGAAACATTTAGACACCACACTCTTATATTTATATTAAATTTTAATTTTCTTCATTTTATTTATAAAAAATATTAAGTAAAAGAAAAATATTCTGGATATTTTGAAAAGAAATAAATTTCAAATTCCAAATTTTTTGCACGTGAAGATATGTGGAAAAATAAATATATTAACGTCGACTATTTCACACTTCTTTTGATGCTGTACTTAAAACATGTTAGATTTCAAACATCTGAATGTTGTGGACTTGGGCGATGCCAACATTAATTTTTTGACAAATTAGTTATAAATTCTTCCGAATTTTTCAATTTTCAAAAAATTCAACATTTTAAATTTTTGTTATTTTCAAAATTCCATAACATAAATTTGTTGTGAAATTTTTATTTTTTATAAAATTATAAATTCCGAATATTTTAAAATATAAAATATTCAGAACTTAAAATATATTCCAAATTTTTCAAATAAATAAAAAAAATTCATTCCAAATATTTAAAATAAAATAATCTGAAAATTTGAAAAATATAATTAATTTATTATATAAAAAACACATGCAGGAGTGTATGTTGCTTGGTAGCATCGAGAGATGCGTGAGTTCCATTTCAATAAAAAATATTTTGAATTTGGATTTTTTTTGAAAATTTGGTATTCCGAATTTGTCTATTTTTAAAATTTTAGGAAGTTATGAATTTCACGATTGCCTTTTCCTTTTCTTTTAGTTTTTGTAATGGATTATTCCATTGCTTAGTCGTGTTCCTACCTCCACTAAAACAATAGCACTGCAAAAATTAGTTTTGTTATTACAAAGCACAAACGATGCCAAGTCATTTTAATAAAAAACTTTCGTAACGTAGTAAATTAATCTTCCCTATTTGATGCATCAATAATATAAATACATGTATTTTCAAAATATATGACATTAATTATATATTTAGACACTAAAATTGTATTAGTGGTGATGTTCATTTATTTTAATATAATATATATTGACGTAACTTATATAGAATTACTTCATATGTAACTTTTTTGGGGAAAAAAAGGAAGCACAAACACAAAGCATGCGTGTTGACAACATGAGCCACCACTAAGCCCTTAATAAGTTTGTGGAAGTACTCCCCTATCATGGTGCATCTATGCGTTTAAACTTATTTCAAGAGCTACCAATTCCAAAGCTTTCAAAGGTTTTTTAAATTGCTGTTTTGCCATCAAACTTAAAGTGTTAAAATACAATTTGCACTCCACCCAATTGCATCTTTTTAAAGCTTGGCAATGACTAAATTAACTCGTTTTAAATTTTCTCGACTGGACCACCACTTCCCTATCTCTTCTATATACATGATTTACATGTTTGGCGGTTATGAGTGCGTGATAAGCAACAAAATTATAAGTGCAATTTTACTTTTTAATTAGTAAAATTAATCCTTTTATTTTAAAATTAAATAATTTTGGTTTTTCTTTTGGAATTTTTAATTTTGAGAATTTTTTAATTCAAAAATTATAATATGACATATTTTGAATAATATGACATACGATATAATAATATTGAATGATTAATATCTATGAAATTAAAATAAAATTTCTAGTTTCGACTTCTATTATTAATAACATATAAATAATTAATGCAGCTGGTTCTATATCTTAAGATTGTATGTCACATCATTTAAAATATATTAAATCACAATTTTTTAGTTAAAAAAATTTAAAAGAGGGACAAAAACTATTGATTTTAAAATAAGGAGATCAATTTAATGAATTAGTAAAAATAAAAGGATAAAAATTACAATCAAGTTAAATTATTTTTTTTCATAAAAAGTTTAGAGGTCATGTTAGTATATGTCTTTAAAGA
>JBBPBP010000003.1:54918131-54930812 GCA_037974735.1 Cicer chorassanicum | reverse complement strand
TTTTTGCAAAGGCACATATATGCTCTTATTTAACTATATTAATTTTCCAACACAAAAGCTTTTAAAGGCTAAAATAATACAAGTTGCTCATTCTAGAGATCAAATTCAATATAACTTCTGTAAAAATTTACCCCTTAAGTAAAGATGAATTAAGGATCAGATAGTCAATGTGGCATAGGATTTAGTCAACACAACAAAATCATTGTAGTGCACATAGACAAGTAGTCAACCACTTGAGCTTTTAAGGGCCCCGCACCATCCAACATGTTCTTATTATGACAGTGATACCTTCCGGCCATAGCCCACTCACTCACCTCACAACCGCCCAAATATAGTGAGTAATTGACTTCAACTTACCATTTTTTTTTAATCGGAAATGGTACGTATAAGCATAGACTAATCTCTCCAATTGGATAAGATTATAATGAATGATAAATTTTTTTTTCAAAAATTTTAATATTGCTGTATTCTCAAGACTGGATTGAAATTCATGACTTTTGATTAAACTGAAAAAGATTAAAGCTATCTCATCCAAGCGATTTTTGCGTCGATTTTAATTTACCCGGTTGATTCACTTCACAACCAATCCACACTTCAATAAAGACAAAATGAGGTATTTTCGTAATATTTTAAACATCATAAGGGTATTTCCAATAACCACTTGGTTTATATATTGCACGAAACATTGCTCCTACTTCACTCACATCATTCAAGTAAATGTTTATGTACCAGTTAAACTAACTAGCATATTTTCTATATCAAGCAACCCACTAAAGAAGAAAGAAAAAAATGGGAAATTGCTTGGTGCTACAAGAAAATAATGTGGTGAAGATCATGAAAACAGATGGGAAAATTCTCGAATACAAAACACCCATCAAAGTTGAAGAGGTTTTGGTAGATTTTTCAGGTTATGCAGTGTCTGATTCACAACAAGTACTAAAACATCTTTTACCAAACAGTAAATTGCTTAGTGGTCAATTATACTATCTAGTTCCTCTTCCACCACCTTCACCGAAAGGGCAAAAGAAGGTGAGGTTTGCAAATCCAGAAGTTCAAGATGTACATAAAAGTAGTGTTGTTAGGATTAAGCTTGTTATTAGTAAGCAAAAATTGCATGATATGTTGCAAAATGGAGGGATTTCAGTTGAAAATATGTTATCTCTTGTTCAAGGTGAAAAAGGAATGGATGGTGAAGATTTGTGTGAAAAAAGTGATGATGTCTCTGTAGGGTGGAAACCAGTATTGAAAAGCATACCTGAAGTAATCTAGCAATGAATTTCAAGTTTTTATGATACTGTTTCTTTCTTATACTTCTTAGGACTTAGAGTTTTCCTTTTTTTTTTTCTTTTTTTTTTCTTTCAAACATGTCATATACAATAGTGTAATAAGTAATATAAATAGAGGATGAGAAAGAAATCTTCACTCTTCAGCTTCAGCATACTCTCTTGGAGGTTAACTTTGTGTTCTCCATGAATCACTAGGCTAAAAAACACTTAGATCACGTTAAATTTTGATTCGAATATAACAACACTAAAGCGTTATGCAGCTTAACATTATTTGAAACTCCAAATACAACAACAAACTTATTTTATCCCACGAAGTAGAATGGACTACATGGATTAAACGACATTATAACGTTCTATCATATATATGACATATCTCTTTTAAGTTCATTAATCTCTAGTTATTTCTTAATAGTTTCTTTTATAGTTTTTCTAGATATTTTTCTACCTTCAATGATTTGACTACTCTTCAATTGATGTACTCTTTTTATTACAAAATCTAGTGTGACGCATTGTTATGTGTTTTTACCAAAGGTGGCACATATGATTGTTATGTGCTTTTACCTTTCTTTGTTCATCATATTCTTCTTCCTTGTTCTCACACGCTTCGGTATAATTTTCTTTTTCCAGTTAGTTATTCAAAGTGTTTTAAGATTTCCTCTAAAGGAAAAAATCAGAGCATTCAAATGGCTAATTTAGAAAAACTTCACATTGCTCTTTGTTAAAGATGATTCTTGGGACGCTTTAGGTGTTTAATGGGTTGTTTAAGATGTTAAATACCTCCTTGGTGCGATTTAGATATTCAAGATAGATATGATTAGAAACCAATAATTGAACCTTTCATTAACTACGTAATGTGTGTTTAGAGTTTCACATTGATGAGATATGGCTGAAAAATGTGTTTATAAATGAGGTAGTTTGTACCTTACCAAGTCTATTTTGTAAAGGTAGCATTAGACTAAATCCAAATTATAATATGATATCAGCGCCTATTCAAGATCAGTTGAATTACCAGTTATCATATCGCTATTATCAGACCACTTGGATCACGCTCCAAATGTCTAATCATGTGCATGAGGGAAGTGTCTTAAGAGTCTAACATTAGATGAAATATGCTTTGAAAATGTGTTTATAAATGGGACAGTCCTCACCTAACAAAAAGGATTTGTAATGGTTGAGTTAGTTTCAACCTTGATTCTAACAATGTGAACAATACAATATGAATTCAATAGAAATCACGTTTTGAAATTATTTCATTAGTTATTATCCCTAACACTTAAAGTATTCACAAGAATCTTTCAAATGCTAATACAACCTCCTCATAAAAAAGAAAAAATAATGGAGAAAGTATGATTATGTTTGCCATTCACACCTGGGTTAATGGAGTAATATAATCATAATGGTTTAACTATGTTGTTCTCACTGCTATTGCAGGAGGACAAATTCCTATGATGAGACAAGTCAACCTCTAGTACAACGTCTATATTTGTTGAAGAGTTGATTATTCGAATAACTTACACGACAATTTTTAAATGGTAACACAGTTCAAATAAGTGGTTAATTACGTTTAGGAGATGATTAATGGATATATCAAGTGTCAAAACTCATTAACCATCAACCTAACTAAACTAGCCACAAATTTGAACGTGATTAACCACAATTTCTAGATGTTCAAATCTACATATAGTTGAACACCTAAAAATATGGTGACCACATTCAACTTTGTGGTTAATGAAGTTATGCTGGTGGTTAATGAGATGCGGCTTCCGTTATTTTATTAGCTATTTACTGAAAGTAATTAACCACATATTTGAATTTTATTAACCACTTAAAAAGTTTTTGTGAAAGTTGTCTAAATTTAGTTTTCCAAAAATCATTTCTCTTGTTGAAAGAGTTTTGATTTTAACCATATGCATAGTTATTCTTATTATTAATTCAGATTTAATCTCAGCCACTAAGATCTGCAAGCTTATCTCTAGCTATTGTAATTTCAGGAGCCTCGCAGGTTGTCATGTTACAATCACTAGGGCAGTAAATGCTCAGTGGCAGCCTGGGATTCATAATTTTGAAAATTATCACGTTCCAAAAGACTGTCTTCCTCTATGTGCTGTTTGTTGCAAATTTGGGGATATCCAAATGGAAGATAAATGGCTGTAACTGCAGACTGCAGTGCAAGAATAATTTCCCTGTCTTTAACTTACAATGCAAGAATATATTCCCTGTAATTGCCCGTGGATTTTTTTTAGATTGCAACCTTCAGGGCCTCAAGGTTATTTTTGAGGGGGGTGTAATGTTAGGATATAAATTAGGAGAGTTAGTTAGTAGTAATTAGTTAATTCTTAGTGGTTATTGGTTAGTTACTTACTTGGTTATGTGTTTAGTTAGGATTTGTACTCCCTCCAGAATGAAACATAAGCAAAAATGGTAGTTGAAAAGTTTATGTATCTAGACTAAATTTTTAACCAGATAGATCAACCTTTCAACTACTACTTTTGTTTATATTTCATTCTAAAGGGAGTATATAAATAGGAAGTTATGTTTATATCATTGAATATTGTAAACATTTGTTTAATAGAGTGGAGACTCTATTGTGAAGGGGAAACCTTTGGAGGAGAGATTTTTCACCTATTATTTCTTATCTTCCCAAATAAAAGAGTTCTTCCACTAATTTTATGGAATCCAATTCTTGGATACCTAACATAGGACTTTACTGCTAAAATGTTCAGATGACAGGAGCTCATATGTACAGATAGATCGCTAAAAAGTAGTCTACCTTATAATTTCTCTTTCTTTCTTTCTTTTTTTTTTTTTTTTTTTTTTTTTTTTTTTTTTTTTTTTTTTTTTTTCATTTAGTTACTTTTTAGTTTACCATTCCCAGATAGTTCGACATACTTGGTGTGAGACCAATCCCATTCAGGATCAGCTATGCATCAGTAAATTCTTAGCAAAAAAATATAATGTCCATATAACGCCACCCTTTTATATGCTAGATTTACACGCACATTATTGGCAAACTCATTACACGCACAAACATATCTGTTTACATACATATACAAACATCAATATTGAGTACAAAATCTGTTTACAAAAAAGACAAACATCTATATTGAGTAAAGGGACCTATTTACAATAAATACACAGCACATAGAAGCATCAATAATGAGTACAAAATATCTTATGCTGGAGTCCGTTTCATGATAATTGATAACAAACAGGTAACTTTTGTAGCTTACAGTGAAATGATGAAAATTCAAAAGTACCTTGAGACTGTATATCATTGTTCCTACTTATTTTTCCACTCCACCTCCAATGCAATCTCATTACGGCGTTGAAATGGAAGAGCAAATGGGGGATTATACTGAAACAAAATAAAAGAGTAACTAAAATTTGAAGAGGAAAGGGATCGATGAGAAAGCCTTGGAGACATTTAACTCCAAGATTGCATTAAGGATCTAACCTGTGCAATTTCTACTGGAGTTCCCTCTTTAATGTTGAGCTGTCTGTCATTTTCCAAAGCTTCTCGTAGTTTCAGTTCACGCTGCTTAACTTCTTCATCATTCACAAAACCTGATTCAATACAAAGGAAAGAAAATTATATATTTGATTTAGGACTTTAAATGAAATTTGAGTAAATATTTTATCCACTTATGCTGCACAAATATAAATATTTGAAGGCGTCCGATTTACCCATTTTAAACTTTGTGCTAAGAAAAAAATGAACCACACCCATGCACTAAAAAACATCCAGATGCACATAAAAAGACTCACTGAATCATGTGGGACTACATATATATATATATATACACATAAATACAAAGAAATACTAGCAATACACTATAATTGGATGAAACTCATGCGGGACTCACTGAATCGAGTGGGTCTAATTTCCTATTTGGTGGTTCCCACATGAATTTCACCCAATAATACATAGAATGTAAAAAAAAATGTGTTAGAAAGTGTGTTGCTAATATTTCTCTACATACAAATATACATGTGAATGGAATAAACCAAATTGTGTGTTATCTTTGTTTTCTCTAGAAGTTAAATATTCAATCATAATGTCATTCTGCATCTAAACTTTAAATAACCAATGACAGGAAAAATGAAATTAAATGAAATTTGTATACAACTATATACAAAGCATTAAGGGAAGAGCACACCTGAAAAGGAAACTACAGCAACTACTTTTCTGGGCACCTCTTTAATTCTCACAGAGGAATCTTTAGGCAGTGGCAAGCTAGCACCGTACTTTGAAGGCATGACAAAAGACATTTTCCATATATCTTGATCTCCCGTCTAAGATAATATCATTGATAAATTAGAACATCATAAAACAAACATATATTTAAGAAATATCTCCCAATTAAATACTAGTATTAAATATGGAACTTCCAGAAGATAATATCACAAATTCGCACAGTGAAGTGCAAAGTGACAGTGTCACACCAGTAACAATGGGTAATTCGATACATCTTAAAATAGACAACAAAAGTAAAAAGACAATGAAAAGTGAAAGTTATAATGGTATGTAATTGGGATAGATAAAGGAAAGTTAGTTAGTAGAAGTAGTTAATTTGTTGAGGTTGTTACTAGTAGTTAGACTATTATGTTTGTTAGTTGGTAGTAAGTGATCCTTTCCCTCTCTTATCCTAAGTGTTCATAGAACCTATAAATAAAGGTTCCATCTCTTATGAAAGTATCTTTTTGCATCTTTAGAAGTTGAGTATAAACCATTGTACGAGCGTACCCGCTCCTGTGTATCATTTTCTTTGGAGAGATTGAAGAATTTTCAGGAGCTAGGTAGGTATGAAATGTAAGCTTGACAAAACATTCCATGGTATTCTAGGTTGTTTAATCACTAGCAGAGCTTTAATTTGATTGAGTCTGGACTCAGAGAAGTTTGGTTTATAAAATTGTGAACTATGGCAGGTCAAAAGGTCAAACTGTAAGAATAAGTATTTCACTGCCATTATTGAAGAATAAGGAATAAGTTAGGTGCAATTATTTCACAACCATTATTGGTGAAATGAATTTCTAATAAATAAATAAAATATAAAGAATATATTGAAGTAACTTTGCAAGAAATCCATATGAAAATAAATAAGTAAAGACTGCAGCTGAGATAATTAACAAAATTCATGAAAAAGAACCATAATACCTTTGTTGTTAGCACAGGAGTTGTCATATCCATTTTAACCCCATCGGATTGGTTCTTACTGGTAAAAACGGGTGTAGTCATCTCCATTTTCTCCTTTGTTGTATTCTACCATCAGAACAACATCACACTTATATAACTCCGCTCAAAATAGAAAGGGAAAACCAACAGATGTAGCGACCAAAAGCAACCCGGTAAAATTTTAAATTGCACCATTGTGACTTGGTCCTAAAATGGATTACTACCTTACCAAAAAGGTATTCAGCGAGGACATTAAATGACTGAGAAGCACCGCCGAAATCAAACCCACTCTTCCCAGGCATTGTAGTCTCTGCTACAAAGTAAGGCTGCAAGATAATCAAGTCAAGGTGGGTGAGATTTATAGGAACCAACAGGTATTATTATAAAAAAATGGGAAAGAATTTCCTCGATTACATAATAACGGCACAGCTTCGAGGGTCTGCCACCTCCCAATTCCAGAAAAGCCCTAAATCACTCAATTAACAAGATGATTCCCTCTCTAATCTCTCCTCTCTATTTATAGGCAACATGCTTTATTGGGCCCAACTATCTCCCTAACATACCCACAAACTAACCCACTAACTATTAACTAAATACACATAAAGGGGTTACCTATCGGACACATTCCTGAGACCAGATGGTTTGTCAGGCAATTGCAAAGCGCTTGCCGCTTAGCATTGCAAGGAAGTATTAAGGCCAGCAAATGCAAGTATCTAGACATAAAGGGAATTGTGTAGCATATCAATTCAACTGCCTAAGAATACAAAGTAAATTGACATTACTCGTCAACCACAGTCCCTCAACTGTTATAAATAGCTACAAAGCAAATGCAAGAAGCGTAACATAATAAATCTGAATTCTGATATTAGAATCCAGTTTGAAATAGCTTCAAATTTACGAGAATGTTTCCACTGAAATAAACACTTGGTTATTAAATAAGAAAATACTCTTACAAAGGAAAGCACCTATGCATGTTACAGGCGCATGCCCAAGTGAGAACATGAAGAAATCACAGTCGAATTGAACTGATAAATTCAATATCATAAGAGAAAGAAAGGGAACTAAAAGCATAAATATTGTTATAGGTTACCTCAACTTCCCTAATCTCATACTGGTCCCTTCTAGATAGAACTGTGAACTTGACAGTCTCAAGGTCCGGAACTACAACGAAGCTCAAACACCGAACTAATTAAATTACTAACATGCAAGAAAAATTAACAAATCATATAACAAGAATCTGAATTTGTTGCATAATCGAGAGGGAAAATTAAGCACCTGTCATCAACGCCTCTTCGAGAGTGCGGCTTTCAAATGTTTTCGGAAACAAGTATTTTGCAGTTTCGGTAGCTACGTCGGCAAAAACTGCATCAATCAAAAGAGTGAAAAAAACGAACAGAAAATCATGAGGAAATAAGAAGTGGATTTTTGTTTTATAATAACATTTACGTCGCTGAGAGAGAGTGGTAGATTGAGAAGCGAGAGCGAAAATGAGTGAGATTCGGGCTTCGGAGGCTGAGATGGTTCTTCGCTGGGAGTTTAATCTGTCGCCGGAAGATGCAGAGATTATCATGTTGTTGTTAGGTTTTTTAGGAATGGATGGCGATTGAAGAGAAAGAGAAGGGTTGCAAAGAGGAATTACCATGTTTATTTTGGGAATTGAATTGAACCTGCCTCGGTTCACTACTTCTGGATTTTGAAATTCGGTTGATTTTGGTCCACTGGTCGTTATGATTTTTCCCGCATGTCACCTTTATGTAGTAAACCTTTAGATACAATTTTTGATATTATAATATCAATCATTCATTTTATTAATCTCTTTACTTTGGAGTTTTTATCTTCCTAATTCAATATTTTTCACCCTAATAATACGACTACATTACCATTTTTTACTCTTTCTTTATCTATAGTTAAAAGGACAATGTTTGAGAGGTATAACGTGGACTTCCTAGCTACTCATCCAGTATTAATCTTGCCCATAATACTCTTAGAAAACACCATAATTTTGATAGGATGAGACACATTATTGCTGGAATAGTCACCCTTTTATTTGTTATTTTTGTTGGATAGCATGGAAAAAAATCACTTAAAAGTTAAATGCTACGTAGACGGAATATAATGTAGGTTCGAATTATTTTGAAATTGTGTGCAAATTTTTTAATATTTTTTTATATAAAAAAGAAGATCACACAAAATTTCGTGTTTTGAACTCAAAATATAATATTTACTTTATCAATATCACTATTTTTGAACTCAAAATATAATATTTATTTATCACGGCGTTACTCTGATTAAGTTTCAAATGGATGCAGTAGGATATGCATCTTCATCCAACAATTCTAATCTGCATTTTTATTTTCTTTTTTTGTTTGTTTTATTCTCTGCTTCACCGGTTCTCGCTTATAAGCAGGAAACGTAGAAACAATAGACAAAACCTCTCCCTTTTTCCATCTGGTATTACCCTGCATCAATCCATTCCCAATTCCCTCATAAATCAGAAAATTAAAAAAAAAGGATGAAAAAACATTTACTGAAACCAATACCAAAACAACCACCATCACCACCACCACCAGTCCTCAACCCACCACCACCAAAACCAAACACATCCCTTTTCCCTCCCACACTCTCTCCCACCCAACACTACAACCACTTCCTCCAATTCCTCAACACCCACCTCACCCATCCCCTCACCCCACAAACCCTCACTCACTTCCTCAAATCAAAACTCCATCACCACCCTTCATTCACCCACTTCGATTTCCATCTCTTCACATGGGCATCAACCCTCGACACTTTCTCTCACAATCACACTTCCTTCCAATGGATGACACGTAACCTCGCTCTTTCTCATCGTTTCTCTCTCCTCCGTACCCTCCTCCATTTCATTTCCTCCAACCCTTGTACTTGCTCTCACGCCATTTTCTCTTGCCCTGAAACCGAACCCATTTTCTTGTTCGCAATTCAGGCTTTTTGTAAAGCTTCCAAATTTGATGATGCCCTTTTCGCTTTTAACTGTATGCGTAGGTTGATCGATGGAAAGCCGCATGTTTCTGTATGTAATGTTTTGATTCATGGGTTTGTTAAATCTGGCAGGGTTGATCGAGCTTTTGAATTTTATAATGAGATGGTTAAAGATAGGGTTAAGCCTGATGTTTTTACTTTTAATATTTTGATTAGTGGGTATTGTAGGAATTTGAAATTTGGTTTTGCATTGGAGTTGTTTGATGAAATGAGGAAAATGGGGTGTCATCCAAATGTTGTTACTTTTAATACTTTGATTAAGGGATTGTTTAGGGAACGTCGGGTTGATGAAGGGATTGGGATGGTTTATGAGATGATTGAATTGGGGTGCCAACTTTCGGATGTTACTTGTGAGATTTTGGTTGAGGGGCTTTGTAAGGAAGGTAGGGTTTTGCAGGCGTGTGAGCTGTTAATGGAGTTTTCTAAGAGAGAGGTTTTGCCTAAAGGGTATGATTATTTTGTTTTGGTGCAAGTTTTGTGTGGGAAAGGAGATGTTTTGAAAGCTTTGGAGATTATTTATGAGCTATGGAGCAAAGGGTGTGTTCCTAGCTTGATTGCTTGTATTGTGATGATTGATGGTTTGAGAGGATTGGGGAAGATTGAAGAGGCAATGAGATTGGTGGAAAAAATGCTTAAAGATGAGGGTATGGTACTTGATGTTGTGACTTTCAATTCTGTTCTTCAAGATGTTTGCAATGCGGGAAGGACAGAAGAAGCAAATAGATTAAGATTACTTGCTTCGAGCAAGGGTTTGGAACCCGACGGCATGACTTATAAAATTCTGGTTACTGGGTATGCAGGAGAGCGAAATCGAACAGAAGGAGAGTTGGTGGTAAATGAAATGTTGGATAGGGGGTTCATACCTGATCTTGCTTCATATAATAGACTGATGGATGGACTATCTAATTGTCAACACGGCAGGCGTTATCGAGTGAACAAAATTGGCAGCTGAAAATGCAAACATTTAAGAGTTAAATTGGTTATCAAGTATGATTCTTGCTTGGGATAAGATGGTATTGGAATGATTGAGAAGTGAGCCTGTAAAAGATTCAGATGATTAATACAAGCTACATAAACCACTAATGGCCTATTGTGCAACGAATAAGGTACATAAACCACTAGTGAGCCTCTGTGGCCTTTATTTACAAAATCAAAGGAATGCTGAAGTTGAAGTATTTGATAAGCATTTGGATATTGAAGTACTCTACCAAGGCTGAAGGTATCATATTTGTGCTTTATGTTCATATTTATTCTTCCGCGTGGTCAATTTAATGACTATAGTGTCAATTTTTTATTCAAAGAGTCTAGTGACGAAACTTACATTAATTGTAGAGATGTGTGATAGTGCAAGTTCAAACCTGCGCCCCTAAAAATCAACTGTTTCTGCAGCCTTTTACTGTATGAGTTGCACTTATGGGACACTACAATGTCAATTTTAAGGCATGTTTTTGTGATTTATTTGACAGTTCTCAGTTGTTTTTCCCCCTTAATATGTTATTATTATTTGTTTCTGGACTCTGGTCCTCATCACATAAGCTGTTTATGTTATGGGCTAACAGGCTTTACTAACGAAACTACTCAATTTTCATCTGCTTGTTTATATATTTCCTTGACACGTTTTTACATGTTTTAATATCATAAATCAAAGTATTATGTGATATTTCTTTGCCAATAATGATAAGATGTATTATAGGTACATAAAAGGCAATACGCCATTAGCCAATGCTTTCCCCCATTTGAACCACAGCTTGTTTTAATTGTTTTATCTTTATTTCTAGGAACATGGCGTCCCAAAAATTACACAGTATGACTAGGCGTCCGTGGCTGTTTGCTTTAATGGTTTAATCATTGTTTCAGAGACTCATAAGCATTTGAGTAAGTTTCAGGAACATGAAATAATTTTTTAGTCTACAGTAGTTAGGACATCTACTTACCTAGTTGCATAGTTTTTATGAGAGTAGGTTTCAGGAAACAAACCTGTTGATGCAATCTAGATTATTTGTTATTTTTTAATAAGAATTAGCTATCATCTTACCTTGTGTTGCTGTTTTGGTTTGATTGACATTTTTAACTATGTTTATGTACAATACAATTACTTTCTTAGGTTCATATTTCGTTTCTCTTCTTTTATGCTTTAGATATGTGTGAATTTCTGGGCATGGTTAAAATCAACAATCTATGTAGGTGAAATTGTGTTGTGTTGCTTTACTTTTGATTTGTCATTGGCATGTCAGGGCCTTATAATCTCATTTCTTATTGCCTTTCTTTGAATGTACTAGATGTGTCCATGGTGGAATGGAGCTGAGTGAATGCTGTAATCTCCTCAATTGTGTTCCCACAAGCGCAAGTATAGCAAAGATGCTCATCGAAAAGTTAGGCTCCATTAATCTTAATATGTATGCTACTACAAGTTCATCTGTTAAGATGCAGCTGCTTCAGTCTGTATTCAATACTGTTATGGGGGATTTACAAATGGATAAGTAAAAAAAATCCGTTGTAGTAGGCTTCTTGATAGGTATAATTTTGATTACAGTTTGAAGTTTTGTGTTTCAAACACTAATATGCTTGTGATTAAAGGAACGAGAAGGGAAAATGCTTGTTGATTGAAAATGTTAATAAACAGTCATATTGATTTATCTAGTAAAATCTAGCTAAACATTGGAAAAAAAGTTTCCACGGGTTGAACAAAACATATATTAGAATAGGTTGTTATTTTTTGTCTTAATCATTCGTTTTTTTGGAGGAAATGATTTGGTAAAAGTTGGTCAGAGAATGTTATAATTTGAGGTTGAATAATTCATCTCTAATTTAAGTTAATTAATCACTCGAATTCAATTACTTTATTCGATTCATATTCATATGTTTTTTTGTTGATATGTTTTCGTTGGAATGCAACATCTCATACTTGTTTTTGCCTTCTATCTAGAATGTTTTTACTGAGAATCAATGAAGTTTCGAGAAGGACAAGACATCAATATTGATGTATGGATATTTATTTTTAGACAAATATTAGTTTGTTAGTAGTAAAGATTTGATGGTTAACAATTAACTATGCACATTATCTACTTGTTTAAGATTTTTTTTTTAAATGATATTTTTTATAGTATTTTATTTATTTTTTTGTTATAATATTTTTAAAAAGGAATTTTAAAAATAAAACTTTAAATGAAAAATTAGTTTAAATAGTTTATCTTAAAGTAGAAT
>JBBPBP010000003.1:54904200-54918017 GCA_037974735.1 Cicer chorassanicum | reverse complement strand
GAGAAATTTTTCATAAAAATTATTTTTAAAAGATACATTTTATTTATAAAAAATATGATTTTTATCATTTAATAAAAAGTATTTGAATTATTAAATGTTAATTTTTTTTAATTGATAACAAACAAAACAAAAAAACTTCTATTATTTTTAAATAATTTTTAAAAATATAAAATCAAAATCACTTTTTTAAAATTTTATACAAACAAACAACCCTACCTATAGATAGATATTATATTAGTAAAAATTTATTAAAAAAAATGAAGATGGTTAAATATAATAAGCTTTTTGACTTCAATATGAACTGCGATGCATAGACCAAAAACCATTACATGAGAAATACAAGAATTTGGAAATCCAGAAAAGAAAAGAGAAAAAACTAATCAAACAAAATACATAGCCATCTGAACTTCCTTCTGTTTAAAGCCACATTTCTCATAGAACACCTTATTCTCAACGCTGCAATCAAGAATAACCTTATAACACCCCACACAACGAGCATGATCCGTAAGGAAGTTAATTACCTTCTTCCCCAACTGTTTCCCACGAGCACTTGAATCAACAACAACATCCTCAACATGTCCAACTTTACCACAATTTCTCAAAAATTTCTTCTCAATAAACACACTCCCCGTTGCAATTATCTTCCCAGAAATCTCATCCTCAATAACACAGATCACATGATCATCACCGAGTGATTCAATCTCTCTAAATCGATCCTCAAATTCCTTGTCAGAGACTGAATCACAAACGCTTAGCTGTTGTAGTAACTCTATGAAGCCTTTTCCCTTATCTGTTATCTCTAGTCTCCGTGCTCTAAACTTTTCTTCTTCACTGTTTTGCATCTTCTTCTCCAAGTGAATAATAACTGTCACATCATTGAAAACAAAATAATAATATAACTAAAGAAACTGATAACATTTAAATAAACAAAACAAAAATTGAAAATCGCAAGCAATGTGTAGCGTTTTACACAAAATATGAAAATCAGATCAGAAACTGAAACAGAAAATATAAATCGAAACAATTTGAAATCAAACAAACATTCGGAATTTTATTCACGTACTTGCGGCTTCACGATGGAGGAATTTTCTGATGGAACGGAGAAGGTAATTTTGCTACTCCCTGTTTTTTTTCTATTCAGAAATTTGTGAAAATCCGAGCCGTTAATATTTATTTTGATGGTGTGGTGAAATCTGAACCGTTAATATTTATCTTGATAGTGTGGTGAAATCTGAACCGTTTGTTAGGTTGAAACTCGATATTTTTGAGGTCTCTGTAAGAAAGAGAAAAAAAAACGCAGTTGAAAAGAAGATCATACCAAAAAATCAACGGTAATTTAGAGAGAGATGCAAATGCAAACGTCGCTGATTCGACGATTGGCGCCATCGTTGGCAGCACGATTTCGACGAAACGAGAATCTTATAAGCTCCTTTTCTTCTTTATCTTCTTCTTCCGTTGTTCACCATGCCACGTCTTCGTCGTCTTCTTCTGCTGACGTGGAACCCGTTCACATAACCGAAAATTGCGTTCGAGTATGCTCCTTGTTCTCTCAATTCCTTACTTGTAGGTTCTTTGATTCAATTATAGTTCAAATACATTTCAAAATCTGTTGTTGTCTATTATGAATCACTAATAATGTTAAATAAAAAAAGTTCATGAAATTCAAATTAGGTTTTGATTGGTGGACCTTATGCTTGTGATTATGCTATTTATAACGTAGGAACTATGTGTATCATTACATGTAATTGATTATGTGGAACAGAGAATGAAGGAACTGGATTCCAATGAATCACCAGCAGGTGGAAAAATGCTTCGTTTGAGTGTAGAAACTGGTGGATGTTCAGGATTTCAGTATGCTTTTAATTTGGACAATAAAGTTAACTCAGATGATAGGTATAAATTAATTACCTCTTGCATAGTCGAATTTCAATGATGAAATTCCAATGATAGAACATGTTAAACTAAACCCTTGTCTTTTATAAATTATTACTACTTACTTTACTTGACGTATGTATTGGCAGAGTTTTCGAGAAGGAAGGAATTAAACTGGTTGTTGATAATATTTCATATGATTTCGTGAAAGGTGCAACTGTTGATTATGTCGAGGAGTTAATTCGTTCGGCTTTCATAGTAAGTCAAATGCACTTGTGTACCATGTATATACTGGTGTTTATTGAAAATTATAATAATCTTCATATTCTATTCTTTGCAATTCACATTTACTACAACTTGGAACTTTATCGTGATTTTAGTATGTTAATTATGAGGAACAAAGTTTCTTAGGATGTGTTCTCCCGGGAAAATATTCTATAAACTTTAGTAGCAATTTACATCCTGTTATCTAGTAAAGTCCTGCAATCTTTGAGAATTTCTGTTTGATATAAACCATTCATCAACCTTCGCCTATCAGCTTAAGATTTTAGGAGAATTGGCTGTTGATGAGTTGACGTGTTCTCAGAGCCTCGTTCTTATAATAGAAAGTTGAATGTAGCACAAGGTAGAGTAGGTATGTGCAAATTGAATATGCTTAAATCTAAAAGAGCTCTTCTAAGAAGGTGTAAGGATATAAAACCGCCATGAGCATACATTTAAAAGTTTGAGCTTTCATGAGAGTTGAGTTAGATAAAACATCGCAACCATATTCAGGTTCAGATTGGAATCCAAAGTCAATAAGGCCCAGTTCAATCTTTGAAATTCTAGAAAAAGAAATATATCTTGAGTTGTCCATATAATTCAAGGATGAACCTGTTCTATATAGAGGTGATTCTTTTGTGATCATGCAAGCAGTGCCTTTAGATGCTTTTAGTTTTGTCCTAGAAAACTTTTACTGTGCCTTAATACATTTTTGGTGGCTTATTTTGCTGTGAAATTTTTTGTGAATTACAGACCAGCATGTTTCTTTTCTTGTTATGTGGATGATGCAGTTGCTCTCCTGACTGAGCGTTTGCTTTGGACCGCTCTCTCCCAATACCACTCATGTTTTTCAGGCAAACCTCCATCAATTCAAACAAAAGTAAAGCTACCACTAGAGCTATGCCTGGAAAATGTGAAACATTTGAATAAAGTTGTTCATGCAAAATAGTGGTCGCTGGTCAGGAGAAGCAACTGTAGAGCTGCAACGTAAACCAAGCCCACATGTCAGTTTTGTTATGTTAAACAACTTAAAAGCATGGTGTGCTCCTAAAATATGTAGAGCACCATAGATACTTCCAATCTTAAGGTGCGTCATTCCATGAACTTTGATTAAAGAATGCTAGTAATGTACTGTTCATACTTTCTCCATTATTGGGTGATGCGACATTTCACCCAATACTAGGAGTGTTGAAAAGAGTGAGTAATTAGTGTTTCTACCTTTGATAATTTGTAATCAAAGCTAGCCATAAGCTGCTGTAAACCAGTTATTTGGGTGATTATTTAGCAAAGAAAACAAAGTACTTTTACATAATTTCACAATGATGTTTTGTCTTTTATGTTAGATGGCATCATCTTCGCAATAGAAGGCACATTTACACACCCTTAAAAGTGGTGTGTGTGTTTCAAACTAAGTTTAAAGTCCTTAAATTGTATGTGAATGTGAACAGAAAAAAGTTGATGTAACTGCGCACACATCTAATGGTGGGTGTGACTATCACTACTCGTTTATAACATTGAACGTCATTCTTAAGACATTTAACCAAAGACAAATTTACATTTATTTTCTGGTTTCATTTTCAGGTAACTGAGAACCCAAGTGCAGTTGGTGGTTGCAGTTGTAAAAGTTCCTTCATGGTGAAACAGTAGTTAGCTGTCTTGGGACTCCCCGCCTCATTTTCCTCCACTGATCAGATATACTTATTCAGTCCAACTAGATTACATTATGAAACGTGATTTTTGTACCTAAAAAAACAATTGATTGAATTGAAGATTAAATTATTGCTTGTATACTGATATCAATGTAACATGCAGTTGTTGTACTGGTAATAAATTATCAGGCATTATATACTCTAGCCTGTTATAATTTCTTTTGGTGCTTTTTACCAATCGTTTGAATATTAAATGAGGCTTGCAAATGATATTTAATCATACATAACTCATTAAACATGGAGGTTTATAGCTATTATTATAATCTATCATCACGACCGATTTCTTTTTTGGAGCTTCCTTAGACCATTGTCTTTGCTGTTAGTACATAGCATTTATGAAATGACAAACAATTTGATCTTATGTAATAACAGTGCGAACTCTTCCGTTAACATTTCTTGAGATATTAACAATCACATGATTCTTTTTGTTGTTCAAAATCACATGATTCTTTAAGTTTGATTCCTAATTTCATAGAGAAGATGGGGCTAGCAACTAGGGTTGAGTGCAGTCAAGATTTGGTGCAATAACTCCAACCAAAGGAACACAACATTTTTTTTTTTGTTTCACACTCACTCTTAACTCTTAACCCTCGAATAGATTTTTCCAAAAACATTTGTTGTGAGATATTAACAACTAACGGGTGTTTTTTCTCCTATTTCAATGTACTCAAATACATAAAAATACATGTTTGGATTGGTCAGTCCCGATGTGTAAAATATACCTCCAGATTAGTTTATTCGGAC
This sequence comes from Cicer chorassanicum, assembly GCA_037974735.1. Taxonomy (NCBI): domain Eukaryota; kingdom Viridiplantae; phylum Streptophyta; class Magnoliopsida; order Fabales; family Fabaceae; genus Cicer; species Cicer chorassanicum. The sequence continues at coordinate 54,913,431 of JBBPBP010000003.1, read as the reverse complement.
AACATTTGAAAGTTTTTGAAGACTTGGGGTGGGAAAAGAAGCTTTCATGACTAACGACATATATTCTCGATCCATATGCGATATGCTTAGGTCTTCTAGCAACCATTTATAAATACTAAAGCCCCACATTGGATATTTAACATATGTGAGTTTGTTTCCATCATTATATAAAAAGTGTTAAATTCTTATGGAAAACACACCAAAGTTTGATTCAATTTTGAACTTTCTCTTTTCTCTCTACTCGATGCACTTCCAAGTCATTTCTCCCCTTTCGTTTTGTCCCTTCAATTTTTAAATGATCCTAATATCACTGTCCTTTTAAATCGGTTTTGTGTCGTAGTTCCTTCGATTTTTTAGAGCGGTTTTGTGTTGTAGTCCTTTCGATTTTTGAGTAGTCAAAGTATCATATTACAAGTGATTTTGACCGCGATATTGAGAGCGACTTTAACTATCATATTGAGTGCAATAGTACTCTGATACAGTTTGTCTTTTATCTTGGGACCTCGTGACTGATAGTCTGTCTTGTAGAGTCATATAAAAACAGCATTTTTCACTATGGCATTAGAAGTCAAGGAATGACAAAAAAGCAAAAATCCCAAAATACAACCTAAAGATAAATCGTGCTTTAAACATTGCATCAACCACTTGATTTGCTTCCCTTAGAACATGAATCCACCGAATATTTCCTTCTCCGCCATGAATGCGATGAATAGCGAAAAACCAGAACGTAAAAAGCATTAAAAGAACAACATCCATCAGATAACAACGAACAAGCAACTTTAGAATCAAAATAAATAAACAGTAATATTTCTTAAACCTATACTCTAAGCAACGCGAAAGCCAATTTTGACACCCTATCAAAAAATATATTTCCCATCGTCGCTCCGAAGAACTCCGTCACAAGAATAATTTTAACGCAATATGAGAATTTAATAGTAGTGGCATGGGTGATGGTTTTATTCTATAGAGTACAGTACAAAGTTAATCAGTTTACTCTAACATTTGTAACAATGATCTGATGGTTTTACGTCTTGAAGAAAGACAACCATTTTCAACTTTTCTTGAGATATTGGTTACAATATTCAATCCTATTTCCTTCTTTATTTTTGTTTTCATTCAATGGATCTTCGATTCTTGGTCAACGTTGGCTGAGCTTGGGTTTCAAATATTCGATTTGTTGTTCAGTGGTCACACTAACATCGTGCCAATAATAATATAACAAGAACTAATGTAACGAATTTTTTATATACTTCAAAAACTACTTTATTTTATATACTTTAAGGATTAATTAATTAATAAAAATGAGATACTTGAAGGAGTAGATTGAAGGTTAATCATAAAAGGAGTGTTGCTATTCGTTAGGGGCTTTGCAAACCAAGGTACCAGAAAGATAAATGCAGCCCTAAGCTTGTTCTACCTGATGCTAAACATTAAAATATTAAATAACAAGAATCGGCAAGTTATTGAAGAAGTTAGAACCCTATATTAATATTGGAGAGAATCCTATCACTGTAGATACATCGAGCCTCTGCTCATGAATCGCATTCATACTCCAGAGGCAGTTATTGGATACAGATTTGTTCTGCACAGAATTTTCTATGTTAATTTCATTTCTTTTCCCGATAAATAATAGAACCATACAATGAATATACAAGCCACGAATCCGAAGAACTAGCATTGGGAAAACAAACCTGCAGGAACACGAAACAGAAGATTCAGATCTAAGGTTACATAGCTTTTCTCAAATGAGTTAGGTCATTTATCACAATCAAAACGTGAACAGCAAAACTTTTCACTCTTGAATTGTGTCTCATTCACCAGCAATTAAAACACAATATTTGTCACATATTTTACAAGAAAATTACACAAGTTCCATTCAGAAGTTTATGTGTATGTATTTATTAGCTACACCCCTCATGCGAGCTGTCCATTCATATATAAAGCAAATTCTAAGTTTGAAACCAAAACTCGAGTGTGACTAGATATCAATTGAGGCCGGGGGTCATGAAATTATCAAACGTCTTTCTGATGCAAAACACTAGGCAGGCTATTATTACCATTGAGAGCAGCGTGATATATTCGTTTTTCAGCTAGCCCAATATCGGAAAGTGTCAAATTACCCTGCAAGCAGAACATACAATAGACATAAGAAGGTATCATCAGCAGTCACACTAAAACTTTCAATCGATAAGATAAATGTTACTTCCCTTCGTTACAAGGAAACACTGCCTCCACAAAACAGTTAATACATAATAACATGGAGGCAACTACCTTAGGCTGTTAGGCTATATATACAGATATAACACTGGAATAAAGAGTGCAAGGCAAAGCCCGAAGAATTTGAAATTCGCCAAACGGTACTATGCAATGAAAATAAAAATTAAAGGAATAAAATTAGTACTATACTAAATAACCATTCAGTATTTGTACAATTTTGTCAAGCAAAACAGCAGTGCGTGTGTGCGAAAAAATTTAAGGCTTTTTTACAATAGAAAAATGGTATAAGATTTATTAAAGGCGTGCAAAAGAACAGTTCCAAATGAATATATACAACATGAAAAGAACTTCCAATCTAATGACTGTCTTTACGAGAAAGTAATCCACATTTACAGTAGTGTAAGATTGATTTTAATTCACACTTGTGTCTACTGTCTTGTCTACAATAACTTTCCACTGAAACAAAATGTTAGGAGAAAATTGTGCATTAGGGGCAAACCATTAACACCTATTCTGGCAATCCAAGTCTAGTACAAAAGTGGTACAAGCCCCACTGACAAGCAAGACTACTAAGTTAACATCATAAGACTCCAAAAACAAGTCCTAAATCCTAATATCCTATCATTTTCTTGAAAAACTAAAAAAGTCAACAAAAAAATCAACATTTGAATTTTTAATTTATGCCAAGCATATATCACCCTCAGAAAATCTTAAATAAGATCCAATATATTTTCTACTCCAACAAACATCACAAAATTAATTTACAATATACTTTTCAAAACAAATAAAATGCCAACTATTTTATTATGTATTTGGTTTTTCCTCAAACTTTTGAATGCAGAAAGATTCGGCAAAATATTTCAATGGTCAAATTCAAAGATTCAAAACAATTCTATATGAAAAACTATTGAGTGGTGTATTTGCGTGACGTCTTATAAAGTGCCAATTTATACACATGGGTAACGATCAACTCCAACAATAGAATAGGCTACCCCATATCCTTTCAAACTATTTATTTACCTCTAGAGTAAAGAAATATTGGATCTATTTACACAGTAATAATAAAAATAAATACCTCACTAGCCATTAACCTTCTAACATTATTGGCATACAATTTGGGATCGTCCATTTCCTGCTGTGAGGGATAGTAAACAGGTAACTGTACCACCTCTATATAATTTACAAACTGACATAGGAGAAATATCACATGGCGCACCTGCCAAAATTAATGTCAACTTCAGAATAAAATTAACATAGTTAAGTAAGATGATAATTTCTCCAATTAAATTAGCAGAAAGATGTAAGCATAAAACCTTAAGTTGTAGTTTTTCTAGGGTTAATCAATTTATCAAAGACACAGCATGTCATCACACCAAAACAATATGGTACACTATATAACGCGGGTAACAAGAAAAAAAACACAACTTCAATCAATACACTCACTCCCCTACATCACATAGTAATGTTAACAAGGACTTATCCATAACGTTCATCCTTTCAACATGGCCAATGAATGTTTTGGATGGCATGACAACACTTAGGTTAAAAAATCTACTACCATTAAATTTGTATCAATATGCTCAATTGACGAGTACACTTCTTTTTGCTTCTACACATCTTCTTTAACTGACAAGTACTTCAAATACATGTATTTTGCATACTTCTAATAGTTGATATTCTTAGAGAAAAAGATAATTGCCAAATTCTCACAATAAATCCTAAATGGCATAGATATTTTGTCGACAATACCAGGTTTTAAATTTGTGGCCTCAAAACACACCACAGATTTTGCCTCCATGGAAGTAGCAAACGCAGATTGTCTTTCACTCATCCATAACATTGATCGTCCATCCAGAAGAAACATATACCAAATGTGGAATTCTTGAGTCTACATATCAATTTATGCGTGAGTGTGTAATCTTTGGTGCCTTATAAGTATCTAAGAACCTTCTTTCCAATTGATTTGTGGTGATATATGATGGGATTACTTTGATATCGACTCAACATTCCAACGGAAAAAACCCATATATGGTCGCGTACATGTTTGGGCAGCTCAACTGGTTTGAGCTAAGGGTTGAAGGAGTTGGAGGATCGAGGTTCAAACCCTGGTGAAAGAGAAAATACTAACATAACAACTAATATACCAACATAACAACTAATATACCAACATCTGCATATAAAAAAATGGTCGCATACATGTTTGGGCATACACCAACATCTCAGCCATTGATGCATAGGGAATTGACTACATTCCTTTCGTTTCAAGTCGTTTCTGAGACACTGTATTGTAATCAATTTGTCTCCTTTTTCAATTGAAAAAAATTTCAGTGAAGCATTTTTCCATTATGAATCTCTAATACCTTATTGATAATTGAGTATGTCTTTTATGAGAAAAACCCAACAATCCTTGTGATCTACTAGAGTATTTCCATTCCTATCACACATGATACGTCACCCATATCTTATATTTTAAAACTACTAGAGAAAATCTTCTTTACATTATTCAACAAAACATCAGCATTGCAGCAAGTAGAATATCGTCAACACATAAGACCAAAAATATGAATTTGTTCACACCAACCTTCATATAAACACACTGATAAAAGTACAGGATGTTGACATATTTACAAAAAATAATCGTTAACATGTAAGACAAAAATATAACAATTACAGAGTAGCTTAGAAGTTACAGGATTAGGTTTTACAATCAGAATTCGTCAAAAACCATGAAACTGTATTATTATAGAAGTACTTACCCCAGATATGGAATCCCAGGCGGGGCTAAATCTCTGGTAATTGTATTTTAAAATTACAGGAAGTACTGGTGCCTTTGCCAAAAAACCACCGGTCTTGAATGGGAGGAGGAAATCTCCATTTGTGGTTGTACCTTCTGTAGAATACCGAATAGCATGAAATTAAGTAATTTTTAGAACATTGATTTAAGAAACATAAATTATATTAAGAACATTGATTTGAGAAACATGATTTGCAATGAACAAATACACAAATATTGACTAATGTCTACAATATATGACCAATGCTAGTGCTATCATACGTGACGACAAATAATAATTAACATACAAGCAAACCACTAGGTAAATAAATGTGAAGAACCTTAAGGCATAGAGTTATATTTGAAGATAAATAAATGAGAAATGAAGTCAAAAGGAAATGGACTTAACAAATGAATCTTTATGTTTAAATAAGATTTTAAAAACAAAACACATTGAGTCAAAAACATAAATTTTGGCCTGGGGAAGAGAACAAGGATGCAGTATTCATTTAATAAATAGGATAAAAATTTGCATCACTCATTTTATAGAGACTCCCATATCTACCAAGTATGAACAAACAATATATTGCTATTCTTTACACAAGTTAAGGTTTATATATTGGAGACATCAAGGTACCAAACCCCTATATAATCTAATGTATGTAATTACTGAGCGTAAGATAGTCTGCTCCAGTGTGAGAACTCAAGCCCAATTTTGTTAAAGCTCAACAGAATAAATTCAATCCACATCCCTCCACCCCACACCCACCCCCCAAAAAGGAAGGGTTATAACCTGGAAATAACATCATTAATGGAGCAGATTTGTTCTGATGTGCTTCTTGAATTCTTTCCGTGGCAACAGCTGCAGGAAGAAAGTTCACAGGTTAGCCACCAGTTGCAACTAAACAAATAGTATATATTCTACAGGTATTAAGACCCTAGTTTGACTGACTGAAAAACAGGAGTATGTCTAAAAGGAAAACCACTAGGGCCTCTCAAAAAGGCCACAAATAACATAGGTATATCTAGAAGCAAAAAAGGAAATTAAAATACTTCCAAGAGAAATTAATTAAATTAAGAAAAAATGAAATTGTTTACTTTGGTCTATTTAGCATTTCCAGTGCAAAGAATAAGGTTTTAACTAACCACATGATGCCACCAAACAGGTTCAATGAAACATTTATGGTAAGTCAAGCATATTAATTACCATAATTGATTGGGCACTCTCTTTTTACAAATGGTATATAGAATTTTGCATTGGCAGGTTCAATGTATACCTCACAATATAACAAACGGGAGGTAACACTGAGTTAAAGATGCAAAGTACCTCACCCAATCAGTATACAATTAAAAATATGAAAAGAACAACACAAGGAAGAGGAACAGGATGGAAATAAGGGATGTTGTACTGTTTTTACTTCATTTAAATTGTGTACGTATTTTTTATTATTACAGAGTGCACATATAAAAATCTCTATTAAGTAAGCACCTGAAACACCCTTGAAGTCCGATGACTTTGATTCCCGCTGAACATAGATGCAACCAAGGCACTTGCTGTCACAAAAAAAATACATAAGCACTAGGTTCACAAAAATACCTTCCAATGAAAAGATAGTGCACATTGAATCATGCAAAATGCAGCATATCATTTCATGAATTATATGTCGATCGATCAATATTATAAGACTCTCTGTGAAGGTTCACTTTTCAAATGAGACTTGAGAAAAGAATAAAGAGCAGAATGCCTCAAGAATGAAGAAGGAGAAGAAATAAGATTTAAGTTTGCAATGATCCACAAACTCCATAGAAATTAAACCAGAAGGAACTAAAAAAAGAAAACAAACCTGATAAGACCAACGAGAGGTAGTTTGGCCACTGATCTCTTCATCGATGAAATCCAAGATTTTAACAGAACATTTGGAACAAAAAATGTCAGCAACATACATATGTACAAATATATACATACATTCAAGAAAGAAAAGAAAAAATGTCATATGACAAACCTTGGCAACAAAACTTGGGAACGAGGAAGACATGTGATACAAAATATCCAAGTATGACACATGATTAGATATTATTACACCAGGTCTTTCCATCTCTTCAGACTGAGGTTTGTTTTCCTAGTTAAAAAAATGAAGCAGACAGAACAAATTAAAGAAATGTAAAGAGAGAACACTTCCACTGCAAAATATAATGAAACAAGCTGGCCGGCAATAACCATTAAGATACATCCAACAGTCCTTTGAGCAATGACAAGGTAGATAGAGGCACTATTGAGTAAATAAATATTTTATAATATTAGTAAGAGTCAGTTTTGATAAACTTAACTACAAACATTTTTAGAGAAAGTCTTATAATAATCATGAGTAGTGTATGCTAAAATTAACTTCCGCCGTAGTTCTAAGGGCCTATTTGGATTGAATTATTTGAATTTATCTGTTAACATAAACACTTTTATGACAGTTTGGGAGAACTTATGGAAACAACTTAGGACATGTTTTTAACTTCTTTTCAGCTTATTTCCATAAGTTTTTCATGATAGCTTATGAAAACAACTTATAGTAGCTTATATAAAAACAATGAGTTTATTTTTTGTTACAAAAATTGTTTATACATAAGCACTTATATGATAATCGCTTATGTTACAAGTGCTTCATTAAGTTGTTTATCCAAGCGCTTCATTAAGTTGTTTATCCAAACAGAACCTAAATTGTGATCTACAACAGCGATGTAAAGGTTTTATAGGTCTCTGCAACCGTAATTTGCCGTTACATTGAAATTCGCAGCGTAACCGTGACTTCAAATGCAATTTCAAACAATTTTGCTCTCCAATTTTACTTCATCATAATAACAAACAACTAAACATCTATAAAATACTTAAAAAGAGTTTTGCACAAGTAAAAAACACTAACCTTATTCTAATAAAGATGCTTATAAAAACCTATCAACAAGTCCAAACAAAAACGATAAACTAATTTTAACTACGATACTCCTGATGAATCAAAATCGAAAGAATAAAAAACTGAAAGTGGAAATGAAACCTGAGTATAAGAGGTAGTAGACACCGGAATCCAATAAAATCCAAAAACGAAAAGCATTGCTCTAGAAAGCACTTTTCCACACCAAATAATAACACTCCTCCTCCACCCTCTCATACGAGAATAATCCTCTTGTTCATTTTCACGATTCGGCGTCGAAAACAGTGTACAAAACCTACAAATTAAATAATAAAGCACCAAAACAGTTGTAGCGAGAATCACTCTAATCGGAAGGAGAGTAACGAGAGCGAAACCGAGGAGGAGTTTCTCTTTAGGAGCTAAGTCTCCTCTTCCCATGGTTCCGTAAACATCGCGACGAACATATGGAGCAAATTTCTTCTCGAGGTCTTGTAGGTCGACGGCGTTGGTGGAGGAAGATACTGAATCTGATTTGAGAAGAGGACGATCGTCGGAAACGGTGTTGATATTTCCGTTTGATTTCGGTGGTTTTGAATTGAGGTCTTTCAGTTCTGACTCCATCCCCTTCATCATTGTTCATAGATTCTTGTTACTTCTCATTCTTAGCTTTCATATACTACTACTCGTACTCTCGTGAGTCGTAGTAGCTAATAGGTAATTAATTAATAGTTAATTCGGGTTTTTCGTGACGTGTGTGAGAGAAAGAACAGAGATTAGCTTAGAATCACACAAAGCTTACTTTTGCTTTCCCAGATCTGTACGCAAAATTTTCTTATTTATTAAATTTTTTTTTTTTGTATCGGTAACTTTTATGTGTTTCATTTTTATACATACACAAAAAATATTTGTTTGTTTTCCTAACTTTTCTAAAATATTTACACTTCCTTTCAAAAAAAAAATGCACTTTCTTCTATTTTATTGGTTGGTGGAGTTTGGAAACGGATTAGAGAGAGAATATCAAATATCAATTTTCGAAAGTAAAATTCTATAAAAAAAAAATCAATACTATTCTTTTTAATTTTAACTATTGCAAAAATACAAAAGATAAAAATAACAATTTCATCTATTAAATTAAATAGTTTTTTATTAAAAAAATGAGTGGGTTTTTCTAAGGAAATAAGTGATTTTTAGAAGCTGAGAAAATAAAGTAGTTTGAAAAAGTTAAAAATTGATAAACGCTTACTTTCTTTTAAAAAGTTACAAATGACATACGAGATAGTAATGAAAAAAAAATTAATATTATCCTTATCAGTTTTAACCATTGCAATAACGTGAAGGATAAAA
>JBBPBP010000003.1:54889187-54904076 GCA_037974735.1 Cicer chorassanicum | reverse complement strand
GTAGAAATTAAAAATTGAAAAACTATCGTTTCTCAAAAAAAAAAAAAAATATATGAGATAGTAACGAGTATGCACGGTGCAAACGTGTGGTTAATAATTGATGGATGCACTACACTAATGTAGTATAATCCTACATTCAAATACTCATGTATTAATCGGCACTGAAAAATTGGTTTACACTGTATAATCTTTTTCTCTATTTATAAATATTGTATAAAAAAATAGAAGATAAATATTTTTTAGATAAACAAATATAAAAAAAAATCTAAGATAAATATTTTTCGTTAATACATAAAAAAACACAAGATAAATATTAAAATAAAAATAGAAAAAATATTTATAATTAATATATAAAAAACACGGGATAAATATTTATAATTAATATTAAAAAAAAATATTGGACAAGTATTTATTAGAAAATCATGGGAGAAATATTTATGACAGGTACATACAAAATACATGACAAATATTTTTCCATGAATAAATATTAGAAAAACGCAAGATAAATATTTACATTAGATGCATAAAAAACACGAGACAAACATTTGTAAATGAAATTTATAAAAATAAATCATGTACCAAATGTTTACGGGGATGAATATTTCACACGAATAAATATTTAAAAACAATGAGACAAATAGTTTTTTATCGGCACATACATCATGAGACAAATATGTGTCATTGACAACTATATAAAAATATGGGACAAATATGTATCATTAATACATAAAATGAGATTTTTTTTATTTAAAACTGAACGGAACACTTACATAATATCAATGATACGTCACTCGTGCGACAACAAGGATAAGTTTTAAATAATATTTTATGATTATAATTCAATGGATGGGGGAGATGGAAATATGACAAAAATAATTTAGTTAAAATTCCTCATCTTTTTTCTTCAAAAAAAATTTCATCATTTTTCATTAGACTAAACATAAATTTAATTAAAATATCTTTCGTCTCCTCTTTTAAACTAATATATCTTTATTCTTCTTCCTTTCCCATCATTAATTTTTTTGTAATCCTCTCCCTTCATTGAAGCAAATAGATTGTGTTTCGGTACACCAAATAAGACTATTAGTAGTTTATAAATAAATAATATTCACACTTTTTAATCTATCAAACTGTTTTTTAACAATGACAAAATTGTGAGAGCTTACGCATAAAATCTAATGTGGACAATACCTCAAAAATGTAGCCTGAGGTCGTAACATTGGTGTATCAACTAGGAGTCTAAGCTACAAGCCTTTAAGCCACTTAACCTTGTTCGGTGCTTTTGTTCTAGTATACCAAAAATTCTTACATTATCTAAGGGTCGAGTCTAAAGATAGTTTATAAACAACACTCACATAACTCTAATGAGTTGGTCTAGTAGATCTAATATGTTGTGGGTTCGATCTCCGCTAGTGCTAAATTCTTTTGTAAGTGCTCAAGAAGACCCAAGGTTTTTCCTACCTTGTAATGGACAACACCTTGGAATATATGACGTAAAGTCTAAACAATAGAATTTTTTTTATAGCCACAACGTTTTTAAATTTCAATTTGGTTGGTTAATAACTTATTATCACTCTAAATCTATTCCTCTAATTAAATGACTTGATTTTTGTTTATTTGATAAAAACAAAGGAAAACAAATATGTATCTTTTAATCAGGTCATTATATCAACTTTATCAACCAAAATTATTGAACCAACACGGATCAGATCATTGTCTCAATTATAAAGACGAAGTAGTATTGTCGATCATCATTAAAATTTCAAGTAATTTTTTAACAATGGTCCATAATAGACCATATATTATATTGGTCCACTCATATTAGCATATATACTAGTGCAATTAGTATACCATATTCAGAGTAGTACAAAAAAACTACCCATAATTTATTATTCATAATAAAACAGTTGAAAAATATGGCCACAACTAATGCTATAATGTTTGTTACGCAATGTATTGCTTCTATTATTAATTTTGAAATGCAATAGATTTGTTTGGAAAAAAAACGCAATTGTTGGAAAAAATATGGTCATAAACCAATTGATCTCCTTCAATATGTGGGTTAAAAATGGCCTTATTCAACTAAGCTGTTGTAGAATCTTAATTTTAGCTTATCACTTTTCATTGTTATATTTTCAACACTATTTGTACATATTTAGTCATACTTTCTGTACAGCTGCCTTGAATCTAAATAGTATTGACAATCATCATTAAATTTCAAATAATTTTTTAACGGCGGTCTATAATAGACCATATATTATATTGGTCCACTCATGTTAGCATATATACTAGTGCAATTTGTTTACCATTTTCAGAGTAATACAAAAAAACTACCCATAATTTATTATTAATAATACAACAGTTGAAAAATATGGCCACAACCAATGCTAGAATGTTTGTTACGTAATGTATTGCTTCCATTATTAATTTTGAAATGCAATAGATTTGTTTGGAAAACAAATGCAATTGTTGGAAAAAACATGATCAGGAACCAATTGGCCTCTTTCAACCTGTAGGTTAAAAATGGCCTCATTCGACTAAGTTGTTGTAGAATCTTAATTTTAGCTTATCACTTTTCATTGTTGTTTTTTCAACACAATTTGCACAGATTTAGTCACATTTTCTGTACAGCTGCCTTGAATCTAAGTAGTATTGTCAATCACCATTAAAAATTCAAGTAATTTTTTAACAGTTGTCCATAATAGACCATATATTATATTGGTCTACTCATGTTAGCATATATACTAGTGCAATTGGTGTACCATATTTAGAGTAGTACAAAAAAACTACCCATTATTTATTATTTATAATAAAACGGTTGAAAAATGTGGCCACAACCAATGCTAGAATGTTTGTTACACAATGTATTGCTTCCATTATTAATTTTGAAATGCAATAGACTTGTTTGGAAAAAAATGCAATCGTTGAGAAAAACATGGTTAGAAACCAATTGGCCTCGTTTTGTAGAATCTTAATTTTAACTCCTCACTTTTCACTGTTTTTTTTTCAACACTATTTGCGCAGGTTTAGTCACACTTTGTTTTTTTTTTCCAACACTATTTGCGCAAGTTTAGTCACACTTTCTATACAACTGCCTTGAATCTAAGAAGTATCGTCAATCATCAATAAAATTTCAAGTAACTTTTTTAAAAGTGGTCCATAATAGACCATATATTATATTGGTCCACTCATGTTAGGATATATACTAGGGCAATTGGTGTACCATATTCAAAGTAGTACAAAAAAAACTACCCATAATTTATTCTATTCTTAATGAAACACTTGAAAAAAGTGACCACAACCAATGCTATAATGTTTGTTACGCGATGTAAAAAATGTGACAACAACCAATGCTAGAATGTTTGTTACGCAATGTATTGCTTCCATTATTAATTTTGAAATGCAATATATTTGTTTGAAAACAAAAATGCAATCTTTTGAAAAAAAACATGGTCAAGAGAACCAATAGATTTAGTCACACTTTCTGAAGAGTTGCCTTGAATCAAAGTAGTATTGTCAATCATCATTAAAATTTCATGTAATCTTTTAACAGTGGCCCATAATAGACCATATATTATATTGATCCACTCATGTTAGCATATATACTAGTGCAATTGGTGTATCATATTCAGATTAGTACAAAAAACCTACCCATAATTTATTATTCAAAATAAAACGGTTAAAAAATGTGGCATCAATCAATGCTAGAATGTTTGTTACGTAATGTATTGCTTCCATTATTAATTTTGAAATGCAATAGATTTATTTGAAAAAAATATGCTGGAAAAAACATGGTCAGGAACCAATTGGCCTCCTTCAACCTAGAGGTTACAAATGGTCTCATTCAACTAAGTTGTTGTAGAATCTTAATTGTAGCTTATCACTTTTCATTGTTTTTTTTTCAACACCGTTTGCGCAGGTTTGTCACACTTTCTGTACGGCTATCTTGATTTCCGAAGGAAGTGTAGATTTGTCTTGTAGTAACTCATCAGACTTTGTTTGAAACTTAAGGGTGAATGGAATAAGAAAGCTTTGACCGGGAAGTGTATGGAAGAGGGTTTTCAGATGATAAGAAGAGAATACTAGTTTGATATGAGGGTATTAGAGAGATATGTAAATGACTTGAAAATTTATTCAAAACCCTTAAAATTCTTCTCACAATGCATGTTTTGGATTCCTCCTTACTTTAGGGTTTTGGTCCAATGCAGGAAAATAAAACCTCAGTGCAAACTCTCAAACAAAGCTTTAGTGAAGTCAATAAAATGAAATCAGTGAGCAAAATGATTTTGCACATGTAATAACCTATCATAAAATAAGCAAACTGACAAGCATGCGATTTTCATAATTCAATCATTCCGGATAAAATCATTTATAAAAAGAAGAAAAAAAAGATTGCAGCAGTTCAGGATTTTATATTTCCAACAGCCAGTAAATGAAGCCATGCATGACTTAAGCCCCACAACGACAAACATATGCACTTATTGCAAAATGGAAAGTGCTTCCAGCTCGTAATGTTTACATAAATTTTCCATGAATATAATAAAACTTCAAAATGGCTAACAAGATGGTCGAGCAATTTACTCGTCTGCTGGCCTTTGCCCTAGCACAGAAATGTCTTCATATCGTTTCTGCAGAAGAAAATATAATCATAAGTTAAAGGTAAAATCATGAAAAGCCAAATTCATTTTTGAATCAAGAATCATAAATAGTATCAAATCATAAGAATTAGAAACAAAAACAAAGGAACAATGGCTTCAAATATATCATATAAATGGTGAACAATACTCACTGATAATTATAAACTACAAATAGACAAAACGACTTAACCATAACTCTCACACACAAAAATCACAAGCCATAAGTCAGTATGAAAACAGGGAAACGATGTAGCCAAATAGACTACTCATAGAGTGAGCTGGCTTGGTGAAGCCTCTGTTTTAAAATAATGAAAAAAAATAGTAATGAAACAGTCAAATGTGGTGCATAAATTGAGTGAGTGATTGTGTGAAGCCCTTTCAGAAGAACAGTAATAGAGCAATGCAATAATCAAATAGATGCTTTCAATGAGTGTGTGGTTGAGTGAGCCCTTTTTTCCAATGAAAAAAAAAATTAGCGGGCGGAGTAGTCAAATCCGGTGCTTTCAATTTCTATGATGCAATTTTGATGAAAGAAAAACAATAAAAAAAAACAAATTGCTGAATTGTCAATGTCATGCGAGGAATGCAAAATTACACTGATTCACACATAGATCACACAATTCAAAGTTATCTCTCATTCATATAGAATACAAACCACTGACTTGCCATATCATTTCAAATTATGCAACCCTAATGACTATTTCTATTACCAAATACCTGAGTTTTATATAAAAATAATAATAGGATTGACAACAGACCCTTGAGACCAGAATGAGAATAGACACTCATGTCAACAGAAGGCCAACGAAGGCCCTATTTCAATCTGATCTTTGACGCCTAACCAACAACGACATTTGATTATTTGAAAACTATATTTGATCATTTCAAAAATAACAGTGAAGTGAACAGCAGAGGATACCTTATTATGAGTTTATGACAAATGGATAACACCACAATTTTTTCCTCTATCTAAATAGGAGTGTCAGGGAAGCTAGATTACCAAGTGACATGGAAGAGGGGGGAAAGATGCCTCAGAAAATAGTGGATATGGGGGGGGGGGGGGCTTTAGCACATATTAAGGGGAAAAAAGACATTTGTTAAAACCAACGCTACAATAAAGATAGGGAATTTAATCGCAGTTGTATCATATGAAAAATTTAGAAAATCGATAGATTAACCAAAGAGTGTAATAGATTCATTACCCCAACATTATTGCGTTCCCAGAGCTTGTGAACTCCGTAATCCACAGCCTGCAACAAGATTCAGGGATCTTCTATAATCAAAAAAGAACAAACGAAAATTGAATAAAAGAAAAATGAAAAGGGAAAATTTGACAAACCCGTTCTCCGAGAAAAGCACCAGCGAGGATGAAGGTAACATAAACAGAGTTGCGGCGCATAAGAACCTTGTAAACGCCTTCCAAAACGCCTCCTCCTCTTCTTCTAGCTGCGGATTCCATGGTGAGATGCGGTGGTTTCGATTCAAATGCTTTCTTTCTCGATCTGAATTGTACTCTAGGGTTTGTTTGTTTGTTTCCACGATCTCTTTTTCTTCGCCGTTCTCAAATCTAAACAAGGGTCGAATTCTTTGACCATTTCAAACGGACCGTACCGGGTCGATCGGACCGAAGCGTGGTCTGTTTGGTATTTGCGCATACACTATCTATGGGCTGGGCTGGATTATTCGTAGATTTCAATTTCTACTACGCATTTGAGATAAATAAAAATTGAAACGGGTTACTTTTTGCACCGCACTTTTTCTCTTATAGTCACGCCTAAACGTTGTCTACGTCTAAAAATACCGATAAAAAAATGATATATTTTTAAAAAAATATAAATGGTGACCCATTGTGTTTTCACCTTTGAATAAACATAATTTTTTAATGAAAAATTATAATATATACTCCAAAAACATTCATTAATAATTCAAATATAAAAAATTTATCTTGAAATTAGTGCATTTTTATTTTTCAAAGTCTAAATATTATTTTTTTCATTGAAAAAATTTACTTTTAAGTATTTATAACATGTGCCTAAATATGACTTTTTTTAGTTAGATTGTAAAGAAACTGTTGACGATGGAAATCGTACAGAACCTTATATAGTGAGTGTACTCTATTATATAAAATCATATAGTTAGTTTATCCACATCCAAAACTTTTTAGGTAGTGATTATTAGATGACAAACTAATGACAATGTTTATATTTGTTGTTATAAAAAACTTAAAGAAATTAACATACGTTAAAATTAAGGAGATCATCTCTTATACTATTCGCAATCAATTTCGTTCTCACCTTTAAGGAAACTAACAAACTAAATTTAAAAAAAAAGAGGTATTTTGAGTTAAAATCATGGGACTATATGAAGTTTTAGTATGCACATTGTTAGTTACGTTATTTGTAACGATTCGTGCATTTTTTATAGCAATAATACAAATTAATTTTGTTCGAGTAAAAAAAAGACTAAAGATCTATTTTAGTCTTTTTGTAGTAATTTTATGGACTATAGTGACTCATAAACAATATTTGATAATTAAACAGACAATAAAAATATATTTAAAAATTAAACTAATCAACTAAAAACACACCGAGAAACATAAAAGACTAATAAAATGTATTTTTAGGTATTAGTATGTTTTTGATCATTTAATACATTCAAATATTACAACAACGTCACTTTATACATTAAGAGACTAAAATATAGACAAAAAAACAACTTATTTGTTTACGTCATATAAATAAAAGCTCATATTTTAAGAAGAATTTTCAACTTATTTATTTTAAGTCATATAAATAAAGGCTCATATTTTAATAGAAAATTTTATATTTTTTCTCTCATATATTTAATGTTCTCGTATATCTAGCTCTTGACTTATTAGTTTCACAAAAAAAAAAAAAATTGTGTTTGTTTGCGTTTAGGAAAAGATAGAAAAAAAAAAACCTCCTTGTGTCGTTCACGTGGAAGATTCTCTGAATCTTTTAGTCCCCTCTTTGCAAGAAAGTAGGAAATAGCTAGCACATTGAAGTTGAGCAAAGAAGAAACGAGCGAGTTTGTCTCTGTAGCGAGTGTATGCTGAGTCAAATCGTTCTTTACAATGGACAGTTTCGAGTTGAAAGAGGTTCAGAGACTCGAAGGTCACACCGATAGGGTTTGGAGCTTGGATTGGAACCCGGCCACCGGTCATGCCGGTATTCCACTCGTTTTCGCTTCTTGTAGCGGCGACAAAACCGTTCGAATTTGGGAACAGAATCTCTCCACTAACCTCTTCTCCTGCAAGGTATCTTACTCACTTTGCTTCCATCGTTAATTGCTTGTTATCATAATTGTTTTAATTGGATTTTAAAGTAGAATCACTTTTAATTAGTAAATATTAATGTATCTTGTGTCATGTATGTCACACCAATTGAATCGATTTTATTCAATGGAATAAAATTTGCACTTGTATTAAAACCAATTTAGATTTTTTTTAATTGTTAAATTTCTAATGCTACTATAAAAATGAGTCAATTTTAGTTACTTCAAATGTCAACAATTCCACGAACAAATAGATATGTAGCTTGTGGTTTGGACTTTGGAGTATAGTAGTTTATAACTGGGGGAACAAGCTTTGATTGTTTGGTGACGATTTCTTAATGATGATGAGGGATTTTCTGACAACGAAATGCAGGCGGTTTTGGAAGAAACACACACTCGAACTGTTCGATCTTGTGCTTGGTCACCATCCGGGAAATTGTTGGCCACTGCAAGCTTTGATGCCACTACTGCTATATGGGAAAATGTTGGAGGTGATTTTGAATGTGTCTCTACTTTGGAGGTATGTTATTGCCATGCAAAAAACCTAGTCTGTCTGTTTCTTCTTTTTGTTTCGATGTGTGTATTCTTTGATCATTCCTATTTTGTTTTTAGGCCGATATTTATATACTTGCTTTGAGATATATTCAAATTTTATGGTCAGGGACATGAAAATGAAGTGAAGAGTATATCTTGGAATGCATCTGGAACTTTGCTTGCAACTTGTAGTAGAGATAAGTCTGTTTGGATATGGGAAGTGCAGCCAGGCAATGAGTTTGAGTGTGTGTCGGTGCTGCAAGGACATACTCAGGATGTGAAAATGGTGAGGTGGCACCCAACAGAGGATATCTTATTTTCATGTAGCTATGATAATAACGTTAAGGTAATGCAAACACTAGAAAAGACTATGCCATTTTAAGTTAATTTTCGCTCCTTAGTTTTACATGCTACTTTTGTGCACAGATGCGATTCAATAGCGTGATAACATTGCAATGCAATCAAATTTTGTTCAGGTTTGGGCAGATGAAGGTGACAGTGACGATTGGCAGTGTGTTCAAACTCTTGGAGAGTCCAACAAGTATTATTTCTCGACCTCTTCCATCAGCCCAGATTTTACAATTGCTTTCTTCTTTTTTAAGCACAGTTCTCTAGGCTAGTTTCTACAGGATGGAAAAAATTCCAAACTAACTTTAATGTTAATTTGGTCGAATTATGTTATTTGTCAGTGGTCATACATCTACCGTATGGGCCCTCTCCTTCAATGCTAGCGGAGACAAAATGGTTACCTGTAGGTATGTGAATCATCTCTCTTGTTCATACTTGGAATTATTTTTTGCATTTTCTTGAATTTGTGGCATTTTGACTCCAAT
This sequence comes from Cicer chorassanicum, assembly GCA_037974735.1. NCBI lineage: Eukaryota > Viridiplantae > Streptophyta > Magnoliopsida > Fabales > Fabaceae > Cicer > Cicer chorassanicum. The sequence continues at coordinate 54,894,778 of JBBPBP010000003.1, read as the reverse complement.
TCCTTATGGCAGTGATGATCTTACCTTGAAGGTATGGGAAACAGAAAACATAGGGATGCAATCTGGTGGTGGATTTGCTCCTTGGTAAGTTTTCTCCGGTCTTAAACATTCTAGCTTTTAGGGTGTGTTTTTTTTAAAGGTTTTTGAAGTATCTGAAAATATCACATTCCGATATTATTTTTTGTAAGTTTTAAAAGTATCTGTTGACATAATTGATTCCCAGGCAAATGGCATTCCTGTGTTTTACTAATTTCTATTTCCGTGACGAGGGTGGGTGCATCCTCATTCGCCTAACATGGCTGTGGAAGTTATGTTTAATGGATTATAAATGTTATCATCCCTTACCATTTCCTTTCATCCAACTTGCTTGTTTTCTAAATTGCTGTTGTATTGCATTTCCCCAGTCGCATTATCTTAAACTCAACTATAGGTTGGAAGTTCTGATTCTCTGATATAGGATCTGTTGATTGTATTCAATATTTTTATTCAAATGTGGCTTTCAAGTCATAATCCAGCAGTCAATTCTGATATGTTTTATAATTATAATTATAATTCGGAATGGACTGTAACACTCTGATTCAGTTTATTCATAGATTTTGAATTCAATTATATAAGTTTGAGTTAATAATAATCTTTTATTTACTATGTCACTTGTACAAATGAGGGATCAATCATTTAATGTTGGCATGTTAATTCTATCCTCTTTTTTTGGCACACATACTAACCCTATGCTTTTCGGACTATATTAAATTGTTTCTTATTTCCTTTTGGGATTTTCAGGAGACATATTTGCACTCTTACAGGGTATCATGAGCGGACAATTTTCTCAGTTCATTGGTCAAGGTAGTTGCATCTTGGTTTACTAAAGTAAAATTTTCATCTCACTTCTTGACATTTATGTAAATCTTTTAACTAACTTTTCATTCAGTACTCAGGATTTCATATGTATGCATGTAAGAAGCCAACTGTCATAGTTTTAATTGCCACTTTATATAAGAAGTCAACTGCATGTAAAAAGTTGTCACTTTATATAAGATCCTCTTCAAATTTTCCATTGCATTAATTATTATCAAAATACTCCTAATTATTTTATATATTTTAGCCAATAAGCAATAAATGTTGTAATGGAAAAGATACGTTATCTCTCTCTCCAACGAAGATTGGGGAAGCTATACAGGAAGAATTTCTTCAGATTCAATAATTTGTCATTTTTTTTTTCTTTTTAATTGAAAGCACGATGAAAATAATGACTCGTGCACTTCATGTCTGTCATTAAGATAATAAAAGAGTCTCATCTTATCTGATTTCAGTTTGTATAATTCTTATCTGATTTCTGCTTGTATAATTCTGATATGACAGGGGAGGTATCTTTGCCAGTGGAGCTGCTGATGACGCAATACGGCTTTTTGCGAGTAACAGTGAAAGTCAGGTATGCCTTTTTTCTTTTTTTAGCTTTAATGGTTACAGCATTTATCCACTTCCAAAAGCAGTTCAAAAGCCTTCTTATAGTATTTATGTGTAATTTGTGTGTCTATTTCCTAGTGGACAAAATTCTCTTGTCAGGATGTTGCATGTAATACTGTCATTACTCATAAATCAAACCACTTGTGATTGATGCTGGTACTCCATAAATTGAATACTTAGAAATTACAGCCGAGAAAGTTGAATATTCATAAGTTGTTAGTCCCTCACACCAGGCCCCTCCTTTCGAATACTTATGGGGTTAGACGTCATTTTAATCTAATGTGCGTGAATAGTTCACAGAAAATAGAAGCATCAGATTCTTTTTGTGTCCATTACATGTTCATTTTTCTGGTGCAGAACCATTCACTTTAAGTCATGGACACCTAATGAATCTGTTATCTAATTGTGCTTATAGATAAACTGATAATTTTGTCTTTGTAGTTTGTACTTGCAATTACAAGGACAAGAGTAGCAAAAGACTTAACAAACCAATGCCAAATGTTTCTTCATTTACAACTTACGTGGAGAGAAAACTCAACCTAACAGCTATACTGTTAACAGTATTTGCAACTTCATTTATCTGTATCTTTTTCTTTGAACTGTTTTATTTTGAAGAGATTAACACAAAGGTTACTGGTGAACTGGAGCAGCTTGTTTCCATTGTTTTTCTTAATACAATGCTCTTCTCATTTTCTTCATACATTTGTGGACTTGAATCAGATCTTTTTGTTTAGTTGCTCTTCTTGGTGTCTGAAAACTTGAGTGTTTTGAACATCCACATTTGTGCAGTTGTTATTAAGAGATAAATCCTTATTTACATTGAATTCCATGTCCCTGAAAAATTCAAACTTATATAAGAATGCGCCGATCTACAGGAAAATAATGACAAACCAATAGAAGAACATTTTAAATAATTTTATGCTTGTAGATTGTAGATGCATCTCACTCTATCACGAAACAGGTTTAAATTGACCCAATATTACTGCTTGCTTATGACATAGGTTGATGGTCCTCTGTACAAGTTGCTATTGAAGAAGGAGAAGGCACATGACATGGATATAAATTCTGTGCAGTGGAGCCCTGGGGTAAGTATCTTAACACTACTTTATTGAAATCACATTGGTGGTGAAATGAATATCTCTTTATACAAAATCAAGTGGCTGGAATGGTAGATCCCACTACTATTATTATTAGATAATAATTCTCATAGCTGACTGTGTGATTCTGAAGCTCGACCTCTTGAATTTCCCTCTAATTAACTAGTACTAGTCGATCAATAAAGGTTGTAATTAGTAGGGTATCTACAACTAGTGGAGTTACAGGGGTTGGCAGGGAATTTGCACCATAAAGAACATTTAAATTTTCATCTATACAGTAAATATAAAACTTGTAGTTACTATTGTGTCAGACCTTTGGGAATTAAGTTTGATAGCTTATAAGAACTTACATATTTAGAGAATGGTGAATTATTCCAGGATTTATTTTTGCTGTGTTTTTCTCTGCAATTGGTCGTTAATCAACATGTTTTGCCTATAATTGCCCATTGAATAGGAGAAGCCGTTACTAGCCTCTGCAAGCGATGATGGGACAATCAAGGTGTGGGATCTGATTTCATAGCGGTGATACTACATTAGAATATTTGCTGTATCAGCAACAGAAATTTATACTGGTGGAGCCTAATAGTTGAAATGCTAGATGTGCAGGCATCCTCATTGTTCTTTTTCTTTCTCTTAAATAGATTTAGTAGTTAGTAATAATTTGAATATTGTATTTTGTAAGAGGAAGTCCGGACTATGATTGTAAAATATATTTATTGTCAACTAAACATTGCATTTTTCTCGAGAGTTGCTCAAAATTATGTATACTTCAATATGTGGAACAGGGGTTTCCTAAATTAGAGTAACTGGTAATTGAATTGACTCAATTGAGCAATTTCACAATGCACACAGTTTTCGGATGGGTAGCAAAGCTAGTGCATTTGTTGTTTGAGAACTTTTCGTTCTTGTTTTAACTGATAATTGTAGAAATGTTACTTTGTATTCATTTGTGTTTTTCAAAGATTGATAAGAAAATAGTGAAAATAACATTTTCAACAAGATAACAAAATAAAAGTAAGACAATTTTGTAATTATCAGTCAAAACAAGAAAAAGAAAACACATGTTTTCTCAAAACGTAACAGACCTTAGTTCTGTACAATGTATTCTGAACCGATGGATATTGCTAGTTGTTAGCATTAGTAGAAGTAGACATCACTAGTATATCCAAGGTAAGCCATTTGTAAAGGCCCAATAGATACTGCACATGGAGGACTAACATATTAACAAATGACCATCATAAATTCAGATATTGAGCATCATAAAGTTAGATGTACTTCAAGATTATAGTGCAGATGGTTACATGACATTTTCTTTCATGAGTTTTATAAACAACTATAACATTTCATAAACAACTCATCAGTTTGATTTAGAAATTCGGTGAATCTTGATTAAACAAATGTACAAGTTTTTTTCTTCTTGAAATCGGTGAACCTTGAACATGGTTCGAGTTTATAATTTGATTTATAGTTATAAAGACAAGGTTTTTTTAATCAGAAATATAGATATTTGCTGTGTTTTTCATAATAACACTATGAGCATTGTTTGCCAAGAGGCTGCAAGTTTACATTATTATAGATGGCCATGGTCAGACTTAGGAAATGTGAGAGGGGTCATTTGTGAAAGTTATTTGGATAGAAGAATTTCGTTGGCATTTTTTTAATCCCAAAAATATTGTTTATGAAATGCCCCATTCAAGAGATAAAGAAGTAAATGATTGTATTATATAAAAATCAAGATTAATTAAAAAGCCATCCATCATGAATATATGGTTGTGAATAAACAGAATTACATAAATGAAATGAAAAAAAAAGTTCTAACACCTGTTGTCTATACTTAGAGCAGCAGCATTGGCTCTAGTACCATCCTCAACCAGAGCAGCACGTGCCATAGTGATCTTGCTTGGAACTAAAGGAGCATCAAATGCGCTGCAATCTATCCAATCCTTCAATAGTTCCTCTTGACCCCATATTTCAGGAATCCATACCCTTCCAGCTACTTCAACTCTATGCCTCTTCAACCTCTCTCTTTCACTCTCTTCTTCCAATACTTCATTCACACTTGTAGTAGTTAACACTTTTTCTTCAACATCCTTAGATGCCATTTTCTCCTTGTTGCAAATAATTGTCTTTGAAACAGATTGGTTTTGGGTTACATCATGGTTTTGGTTGCTCAAGAGAAAAGGGTCTTCTTGTTTTTCCTCAAAGTTGGTATCTTTTGATGGGTGGGGATTTTTTGAGTCCAATGGGTGTGAAGGAATCTTGTCATCAGATTCAATAGAGGATTGGTGAGACATTATGAAAATGTTGTTTTTTTCCATGCAGAGAGAGAGAGAGAGAGAGGTTTATGTGTGTTGTGTAGAGAAGATTTGAAATGTAAGGGTTGTGTTGTGCAGGGAACAATAAGGCAAAGGGAATGGGTGGGAAATTAGTTTACACGTAGTCCACAAGAGTTGCTTTTCTATGGTAAGTGACAAACCAACGTGTCGTGTTTCAGATGTGATTTTAAGATGTGTGGCTTAATACCAATTCGATGAGTGCTAAAAAAATGTCAAAATGGAACATACATACATTAAAAAAGTACTCTTTGGGTGAAGAGAGTAAGAGGAAGTGAGGCATGTGGGATTGATTTTTGGAGGATTGTGAGGTTGATGTTGATTTGTATGTCTAACTATATATGACTCTTCGCTTTCAACCACAAATGTTCAATGATATATAGTATGATTTTTATATAATTTTAAGATAAAAATATCATGTATTATTAGTGTAAATTAATTTTATATTAACAATGAATAAAAATCTTTGATTTTATTATTTTTTACTATATAAATAAATTGTCATAATTAAATAAACATCAAATTAATAATTTAAATTAGTTGTCGGTGTGAAAAAATCTATATCGTATATAGTCATAAAACTCTTATTTTAATAGAGTTTGATAGAGTATAAATTTATATTGTATATAGTCATAAAACTCTAATTTATAAAGTATATAGTCATTAAACTCTATTAAAGAAAGATTTTATCAATGAA
>JBBPBP010000003.1:54832420-54858665 GCA_037974735.1 Cicer chorassanicum | reverse complement strand
GATTTTGTACGTACTCCATAAAGCCAATATTATGATATATTATATTTAAAAGAGAATATATTTTTTATTTTTAAATATTACTATTGATTACAAATTATATAAGAAAATAATTAATATAGTATTAGACCATCTTTTGTTACTATATTTACACTACGTTTTAATTTTTAGAATATGAGATTGTATTAGTTTAAGTAGACTTTTAAGAAATTAGGTTATTTTTTTATTATGTGGATATATTTATTTCAATTATTATTCAATGATTAAAGATAATTATTTATCAAAAACGCGCATATTAAGTTTAATTATAAATTTAAAACTTACTATTATATAGCTGCTATGTTAATTCATATAATCTGTGTTTTTCACCATCTTCGTCATTAAATTCAGAAAGAAAATCCAAAAAAAAAATCCTAGTAATCCTCAATTTATTCTAAAGGAACCCTAAAAAAAAAATGGGATGGATGGTACATTTGAAATCGGAGCAGAAACTGTGAGTGGCATGAAAATTGCCGGGCAAACAAATGAAAAATGGGATTATTGTTATGGTACTCGACTTCACTCCCTCGTTTTCCCTCTCCATTTCCTCATGTAATCCCTCTACATGCACACTTTATTATTTTTTAGTTTCTCAATTTAATCTAATTACTACTATCTCTAATTTATTGTTGTTGGGGAAAATGCCGAAAACAATCTCGATAGAGTATGATAAAAAAAAAAAAGTGAAATCAAGTTTTATGAGCAAAGAACACTATACAAAACAAAATTGTTTTTTATAAAAATTATATTGAAGACTAAATCCTATTAACATTTTAAAACTAATCTTATTTTTCTATTTTATGGTTTGAAGAATAGTAAATATTGTCCGGATCAATTTTTATTTTATCAAATGTGTTGTCAATGTATTCTAAATATTTTTATAAGGTATCCAATTCTTATATTATTATCTGTCACTTTTTTAATAAGATCATTAACAGCCACTTCCAATAAACACGTACAAATGACAAAGAGTTTGGTTCCTGCAAACCATGTCATTATGTTGTTAACACTAGCTGTGAGTAGCCAACGAGAATGAAATCCCTTCACAGAAAAGACATTTAATTTACTAAAAGAATTACCAAAAGAAGAGTTTCAAATACTTCATGAAATATAACCAACCCCTAGCTATTTACTAACTATTTTCAGTTTTCACCCAAGTCGAAAGCCCTCAAAAACAAATTTGCAAGGGTAAGGACAAAGTTACGGCAAAGGATATTATAACAGATTCCCACGACAAATGGAGATGTGTGTTTCGTTAAAAACTATAATGCTATTTTTTATACTTTAAAGACCTTGACCTTATTTTAAAATCCTTTTTTATTTTTAGCTGTTGTTCTAACCAGACAATTAGGTAATCTTAAGAATTGATTCTGCACAAATGCAATCCAAAAACAGCAGCAGAACCCACATCAGAAGAAACATGCAAAATAGAAATGAAATTATGCAGTAATTGCATTAAACCAGAAACTAATCCAGAGGCAGAAAATATGTGCAGCAATGGCAGATTATGCAGAAACACACAACCAGAAAATTACGAAGCAACAGTGGCGCAGTTGACAGAAAAACTTAACACAAGAAAACACAATAGTGAAACGCAGAACAGAACAGTAGCAGCAGGAAACAACAGTATCACAGAAATCAAATTGCAGCAGCAAGAATAAACACTAAAATTGAATGCAAGATTGAGAGGGGGAAACAAACACAGATGTTTATGAGGTAAAGTCAATGTGACCCAACTTCCTCGGGAGAGAGTAGTTTCACTATCAATTAAAAAATCCAAATCCTGTTACTTTGTTTTTAGTTGATGAAACCAAATCCTGTTACTAATAGAGAACCTCTTGATTCTTTCCCATTTAATGTTCAAAATGAAAAACAAAGAACCCATGTTTTCCACATTCTATTTTTTCTCAAACCCTCAATCTCCATGCTCAAAGATTTTCTCTCAATTCTTGTTTTTCCCTCAAAAGTGGAGTTTCCCGTTTTTTCTTTTTATGTCACGAAGAAAACAGGATTCCTTTCTATTCTCTCTCAATACTATTCCCTTGTTTCCAGTTTATGATAAAACTTGTTTTGTCCAAGTCACTGAAAGGAAAAAAATCCTATTCCCCTTTCTATCTCATAACCCCAAGAGATTAAATGAAAAATACTTCAAAAACTATCTAACTGGAAAATGTTATGATATAGAATAAGGAGAATGTTATGATATCGAATATAAAATACGGAAAAAGTAATGAGAGATTCCCTCCTATCCTTCATATTTTCACAATAAAATTGTTCATACTTATTCAATGCAAATTCTGAGTTCCTAGATAGCGGGATGACCGCTATTGCAAAGACCAAAAAACAGTATATCAGCTAAACATAAAATATAACCGGTAGACAAAAATACTAAAAAATAGAAAAAATTAAACACATAAAAATAAAGGGGTGATCATACTTCATATTTCATAACCAAAATCTAACATCAAAATCAAGATCTAATAGTAATCAAAATTAAGTTTTAAAAGAAATCAAGTTCTACTGGATAAGACTCAAACTAAAAAACAATCAAAATCATGCAAAATTATGTTCCTCATCTTCACTTGTAATTTCAACCACATCAACATTATCTTGTTCATCACTTGATTCAAACTCTTCTTCTTCAAGACAGTGGAAAACAAAACAGAGGAGCAAAATAGGCATGGCAACGGGGCGGGGCGGGGGCGGATTTTGCCTCCTCCACCCCCGCACCCGACTAATCGGGGAAAACCCGCACCCGCCCCCGTTTCATAGCGGGTGTAGAATTTAGGCACCCATCCCCGCCCGCAACGGGTTTCGGGTTTCCCCGCCCGCACCCGCACCCATTCATATATATATAAAATTATAAATTTAAAAATCATATCCATTATAAATAATATAATAAAATAATTGTTATTAGACAATTATAAAATAAAAAAATATTTTCTATAGAGATAAGATAATAATCTTTAATATTTAAAAAAATATTAAATATATTTAATGTGTTTATGTATATAAAATTTAAAAATTATATTAATATTACTTGCGGGGCGGGTTCGGGTGCGGGGTGGATATCATCACCCCCGCACCCGTCCCCGCACCCGAATTTTAATTTCGGGGAAAATCCACACCTGCACCCGCACCCAATCAAAGCGGGTTTTCCCCGCCTAAATCAAGCGGTTTTGGGTGGGTACCCGCTGGTGCGGGTTATATTGCCATCCCTAGAGCAAAACAGAAGAAAAAAAATGGAAGAAGAAGAAACAAGAGGACAAAAAACAAAAAAGAAACAGAGGAACAAAACAGAGCAGTGGAAAACGAAACTGTAACTTACAATCCTGTCGATCTTTAGTTTATCGAGTATATCATAGTTAGCATTGGGGTACTAAGTAAGGAGAAAAGACATCACCTAAACCACAATTGGCATCCACAAAAGATTAAGAAAGCAGATGAACTACTGTACAAGAAATTTGGGCATGAACCTTGAGTTGTAGCAGGTCTGGATGAATGTCACTGGGCACAAGGGTGTACATAGTGGAAAAGGGATATGTGTGTGTGTATAACATGGATGAAACAAAATTCTCTTCTGACATAGTAGCTTTCAAAATGCCAAGCAAAGTTCTCCACATATATAAAAAGAAACAGGCTGCATGCTTATAATCCCCAAAATTTCAATATTTAGCATTGGGGTACTAAGTAAGGAGAAAAGACATCACCTAAACCACAATCGGCATCCTCAAAAGATTAAGAAAGCAGATGAACTACTGTACAAGAAGTTTGGGCATGAATCTTGAGTTGTAGAAGGTCTGGATGAATGTCACTGGGCACAAGGGTGTACGTAGTGGAAAAGGGATATGTGTGTGCGTGTGTGTATAACATGGATGAAACAAAATTCTCTTCTGACATAGTAGCCTTCAAAAGGCCAAGCAAAGTTCTCCACATATATAAAAAGAAATAGGCTGCATGCTTATCAGCCCCAAAATTTCAATATTTCCACCTAACTGGCTAGCTTTCAGATAGATTGTTTGCTGATGATATCCCATAAAACAATTTCAAAAGAAAGAAGAAGCATAATTTCAAACCATAAAATATCTAAAAAGTAAAAACTCGAGAGTCTAGACAAGTCATTCAAGATATCTACTGGATACATTATAGATTGATGACTAAATGACAATTGAAACTACAAAATGATCATCCTACTGAGTAATTCATTGATTATCATTATCACATATTCAAAATTATGCTCTCATAATCATTTAATGTATGCACAATTAATATGTTGGTATCATATGTCATTAGCAATTGTTCAAAACACAGAATCCATATTAGATCGGATCTGCACTTTTAAACAAAAAGAGAAGGGTTAAAAATTATCATCTGTGCTTGAACCTGTTAAGTTTCAGAGATTAAAATACCCAGATTAATTTTTCTCTGATTAAAATAAAATAAGAATAAGTTTCAGTCATTGTACCCAAACAAAAAGGATAAGTTTCAGTCAGTAGGCTTCAGCAAGCTGGCAATCTAAAGGTCAGTTTCCATGTTGGAAGACTTTGACAGTGATAATATTTGAGACTATACATTTCTCAAGAGCAACATGGTCAAACTTTCCTTAAACTAAAAGAAAGCACTCTAGCTTTTCAAGATATATATGCAATTGCTTTGGATCTTTTAGCATAAGTTCGTGTATTTTGTACAAATTGATCCATTACAATGAATACCTGATCACTCTTGTGAAAAAATTACATACCAGAGTGGCAACTCAAGTATGCAAAATAGTGTTCAAATGTATCTTCTGAGTGGAAATCCCCTTACTCAAGCCTCATTGCTAAAAGTTAGGGTCACAAAGAATTCATTCTTATTTAGATATAGATAAACTTAATAACCAAAACTGTTCAACTATGTATGATTTAGTTAAGCACACAGAGTCCAATTTGACATATAGTTTTCTGTCACCACACATACAAACACCCTAAGTAGATTGGACTTGGGGTAAGGGTCTCTTTGTTTGAAGATAGATGGAGGGGAGGGGAAGGAAGAAAAATCTCTCTTAAACCTCATTTTGCTCTCCCTCCATTTTGGGGGGATTTGGAGGGGAGGGAAGGTGACTAAACACACAAATAGATCATTTAAAATCCCTCCTGCCCTTGAATTAAACATGATTTTAATTAAAATTCATCCCCACCCCTCTTTTGAACCAAGCATATCTCTAGTTCTCTACTCCCCCCTTCATTGAACCAAACAGACACTAGCCTGCAAGAGCATCTACTCAGGACCCAAAGCAACATAATTTTCACAAACAGAACAATAAATTAAGTAACTGTATAAGCATCCAGACACAAACAAGTCACATGTAACCTACGGATGACATTACATTTTAAACTAAAACATTCAATCAAGTGCAATAACTCCATTTTCTATATCATCATCATATATAACTGAAACACAAAATAACAAGGTTCAAAATGCAACAAGGGGATATGAAAAATAAAGTGTTCACTAAATCCAAAAACATAACCACTTTGATCCAAAGAATCTCATCAGTAAACACGTCCCTAGAATATAACAAGCAACGAAAACAGAGCGTAAATCAAGAAACATGCGTACGCTATCAACCCGCGATGTTCATCGCCACCATCTGTAAGAGAAACCACAAGACCCGTCGAAGCTCTAGTGGCCCACAACACGAAAACAGCAGCGATCGCGAGTCCAAAGAAACCTCCCTGCGGAAGAAAAAGCGACAGTGCTGAGAAAATCACCACCGGCAACATAGAATAACCAACAACACTGGTGCAGGTATGAAGATCCAAATTTCCGGTTCGACCAGCCAGCATGTTGAAAACAACGTATAAGAAGATCGAAGAAACAACGATCCAACCTAATATCACACCGAATTGAATTTTCCCGGCGAGTAATTGAAAGAGGCAAAAGGACATGTAGAGAAGAATTGGACCAGATAGATCAGCGTCTTTGTGCACAGTGTGGTTCACACGAAACGGATTAAGAACCGATCTGATTTTGCTCCAGATTTGGTCCGGATGAATACCGAGCTCGTCGAGGAGAGGCTCCTCGTCGTCGAAGTTAGCAGAACCACCGCCAATGCCGGGACCGGAGTAAATTGGACCGGAGGAAGTGGATACGGCGGCGGAACCTATGTCGAATGACATGAAAGGGATGCCGGAGTTAGGCTGGAAAGGAGGTGTGGGTAAACGACGTTGTTGAAGATTTGGACCGGTCATAGTGGGGTTTCCGGCGGATGGAAAAGATACCGGTGGGACTTTGAACTGTTTCTCCATGATTTTTTGAGATCTGGTTGAAGGAATTGAATTTGTGGTGAAATTAGGGTTTTGAGAAGTTTCAATCTAGAAAATTTGGGGATTCTTTTCTGCTTATACGTTGTTCGTAGAGTGTGTAGATGTGAGGACAGACACGGCTATTGGGAGTTTTAATTTTTGTGGGTTCGGTGACGTTTTGTTTTACTTTTCATCTTGCTTCCATTATCAATGCAGGAAAAGGAGGTCAAGAGATTCATTAATTCCAAAATTAACGCTTAATCGTATTTCCTCCAAATTTCTACTACTGCTTAAAACAACTACTTCCTCTAATCCTATATATAACGATCTTATATGCATAACATCATTTTTTCGTTATGTATATAAAATAAAAAAATAAAAAAATTAAATTATGTTTATATTCATATTTAAAATGACAGTCTTTTTAATATTATTAGTCAATGTTTAATGTCTCGCGGTTTTTAATAAAATATATATCTAACATTAATCAAATAATTAAAACAATTGATAAGTACATTAGTTAGTATGTTTTTTGTTATTTTTACTTATAAATGAGATCAAATGTAGTATTTTTTTTTTTAGAAGTAAATTAACAAATTGCTCTTTGACACTCGGGCATTTATGCTTGAATTTTGTAAATAGACAAAATAATGTTTTGAAATTGAAAGATGTTGGACAGCATAGTATTTTAGTTAGTTTATTCGTTAATGAGGTTGATGTGAATATTAATTGTTTATGTGATGAGTTTTAATTATTAGTCAATTTATTATCACGTAAAAGATAGATTAATTTGTTTTATCTAAGAAACACGTATGATTAGCAATTTGGTCCTATTTTGAAAACGAAATTGCACTTAGTCATATTCCTACTTATGAAAATTCGTAAAAGCAATCTTAACAAAATATGTTTCCGTCCATATCAAAGCAAGCAATAGAAATGAAGTTTTATCTGAAGAATTCGTAAAAGCAATTTTAACAAAATATGAACAGTATCAATCTGGAGAATTTGCAAACTCAATCTTAACAAAATACGAACAGAATCAATCTATAAGAATTGTTCATATTGGATCTAGAAATAAAAAATTGGCTAAATAATATATTATAAAAAAACATAATGTTCAGAGTTATTTTTGAACAAGATCACCATTGACCAAGCTAGGAATTAATATACGATTTAGAATTAAACAATGACTAAATTGAAGCACTGACTTTATCTATCAATAGATACTCAAGGATAAAGAAGAAGATTATCGAAAAATAAGAAAATAGTAGAAGAACTCAAGCTCAAAATTCTAAAATTATCTTAGAGTTTAAAGAGAGAAACACTTGTTCAAATGAGAAATATTTTCGAAGTATTTTTCTTAGAGTGTAATAGTCATTGTTACAATCAGCTTGTTGGAAACAACTACTCAAGTTCCATAACCTTTGTATTCAAACCTGATAGTGATGTTAGTGTGCCTTCAACAATCAGGGGTTGTCAAATTGTATGGAGAAGACTTGGTCGGTAAAGTCAAAGTGTGTTTGTTCCTCAAAAGTCTAGGATTGTCAGACTGTTTGGGAAGACTGGCTTGGAGGGTCAAATGCTTTGTCACTCAAGTTGTTGAATTAATTGATTAAATCCTTATAAGTTAGTGATAAATCAGGATAAATTACTTATGTCACTTTATTCCTGCACTCCTTAGTTTGTTATTGCTTTTATTCCAAGTAAATCATCAAGTTTGAACCAGCTTAATCAAATAATGAAAAAGTTATAAACTTAATCAAACACAATTCAACCCATCTTCTCGTGTTTGCACATTTACTTTCTTCCATGATTTCATATCTTCATATTCTTCCAATAAGCTTCATTTATATAATCTATTATACTTCCTCTTCTGTGGTATTCAAATTTTAGAAAATGAAAGAATAAAGAATCACTTGTTCTTCTTTCTCCATGTGTGAAAGCTTGAATCTGATGCTTCTCAAATGTCATTGTGAAAGAAAAGATGTTAGAGTTGTTGTTATTAAGAAGAACTTTGGAAAATAATTATTTTCATGCTCACTACTACAGGTGATTTCTCCAATTTTATTTACCTTTTCCCCACAACTTGCTCCCCCATTTTTTCTATTGTTATCTCCTCACTGATCTTTTCAATTTCTCTAATTTTCTCCCCAAATTAAGGCACAAGAGAAATAAACCCAAATTGAGGTACAGGAGGGATAAACCCAAAATGAAATATTATTGTCACAATCTGGCCTCACTCGTGAAGATCAAATGTTGTCCTAAAAGGTACATGTAAAAGGAGATGCATCAGGAACTATAAAGAATGTATGATAACTTGAAGAATGTATTACAATTTTTAATATGATTGTAAGAACCAAATTGCTAGTAAGTGAACAATTTTAGAGATTGGTCTGTGTATATTATAGAATCAGTTATAAACTCTGATGAGTTTGGTATAAGGACACCACCCATCAAATGACCTACGCGGCTACTCGTGAATGCACCACCACCCATGACTGGCTCCGGGACCACCAGCCATCAGAGTGTCATTTCCTAATCTGGCTCAAGAACAAATGAACTAAATTTCATGTATTTCATTAATAATTCAGGGTAGTCGAATAAGGTAGCAGTTGAAGAATAAAGTATTTTGAATCATGCTTTTTTTTTTTGTCATGGTGATGTTTTTGTATATTTTGAATAATGTAATTGATACTCGTTACTTATTAATCTCTTTTGGGATCATTAATATGTAATTCACACTTATTTGGATGATGTTATGATATGTTTTAGATGATATAATTGACACTTATTAATTGGTTCTTATTTAAGGTTAAATGAGATTCATTAACGTGTTTTGGTATTTAGTTTATTTTGAAAAAAGATATCTCGAGGACTAATTTGTTTGTCATTGTAATCATTTGGGAACTTATTTACTTATAAGTTGTAAATTTCATGAACCAAATTGAGTATTTTATATTTCTCAATAACAATATTGCATAAATACATTCAAACGAATGCCTCTCTAACACACACATGTATATATAGGTGAAGATATGTTGATTCAAATAGTAAGTTTGAGGTAAGTTAATCCACTTAATAACTCTATATAAACGATGAACTTCGCTAACTCAATCGTTGATAATTGACATAATATATTAATAATGAAGCATACAAAGTTTTATATAAATACGAATTTTGTAACTATGTAATCTAGTAATTGATATTTACTTATAATTTTATTATACATTAATTTGAAATTATTTAACGAAATATCAAATAGTTTTAAAATTTTATAAAATATTGTGGAGTTGATCTGCTCAATAAAAACTTTTGATTTAACAGTTGAATGGATAAAATTTGTCGTTTATATTAAGTTATTAAACGGAATAACTAATCATATAATTATTCTCAGGGTAAACGAATTCCCACTATATTTATATATATAAAAGTGCACATGCAAATATCTAAGTAATATAAATAGTTTTAATTTTATGTTGTTCAAATTAACAATTTATTTTTGATTAAATTCGATATTTTAATTCTTGAAATTATAATATTTAATTATTTTGGTCTTTTAAATTTATAAAATAGTACATTATTCTCTTCAATTCCTTTGTAAATATTCATCGAAATCGATAAAAGACATATTTATTAATTTTAATAATTTTTTGTTGCATTAAAATAAACATTGAACTTTTTAAATTATGATGTAAAATTTGTAAACTGACTAAATTAATTGATAATTTTCAATTTGAAAGACTAAATTAATTCAACTTTTTAATTTTAATGATTGAATGAAAATTGCTCTTCTCATAAAATGAGGAAATAACAAATAGTAAAGTTTATTTTTATAAAAAGTAAGTAAACAAAAAATGTTTTATAAATGTTATTTTAAGATTTTTTTTAATTAATAAAAACATAGAAGATAAATTTCGAATGTTTCATGAACTATGACGATGATTTAAGCGCGGCAAAATATCATAGATTGAATTAGGGGAAAAATATCATATATTGAATTAGTGTCGCTAGCCTACTCCATTATTGATACAGTAAGCATTTATTTTTATCTTAGAAGAAAGTGTATCAAAATAAAAGAAATAAATAATTATTAATTAATATATGAAAGAAAGAAAAAGAATACAGAAATAACTAAATAATAACACCATAAAATATTTTAGGATTTAAAAAATATATATAAACTAGTTATTGTTAGTCAACATATTTAATTTGAAATATATGAATAATAGAGTAATGCACAGATAACGGTTACTTGTTTGTTATGCCACTCCCATGTTATGTGTTAGTGCTAACGACCCATAGTACATTGCTTAAGAAATTCACGTTTTTTTACAGTTTATACATTTTTTTGTTTATTTTGTCAAAATAAAAAATACACTGTTATATATAATTCATCGCCTTAATTTTGGATCAGTTTTTTCATTTCTTATAACTTATACCTTAGCATTTACGTTACACTTCATACTTCATCTTTTTAATTTAATTTTAAAACATACAAGTTTGAACATTTATAACTCAATTAAAAAAAATAAAAACTCTTACCACGAAACAAAACTTAGAGCAATAACTTTTTTTTTTAAATATAACAGAAGCAGAGGCAATGCAATAATAAGATGAAACATATATAAAATTATATTCTTTTCTAGTAGAAGATAGTCTAATACATCATTACATATCCATGTTCAGAAATTCATATCTAAAACAGATTCATAGAAGCTATGATAAAATTAACGATGAAATGGAAGTGATAGTACCCTGCTACTACATTTTTTTAATCAACAGAGGCTATAACTAACCACTACATTGCTCACTTTGATTTTTTTTTTTTCACCAAAAAAAAAAGTCTCCTAGTTGGGTCATGATGATGATGCTTCTTAATTAATTATCTCTAATTGGATTAATTAATTAATTGGTGGAATTAGAAGCATTTTGAGCTGAACTTGATCCAAGGTTGATGTCAAGCATGTTGTTTGAAGCATTGGTTTTTGATTCATTACCACCATTTGAGAGCTTTTGTTTGAGTTGAGACAAAAGTTCTTGATTCTCTTGATTCAGAAGTTGTGCTTTCTTCCTTAGCCTTTCATTCTCTTTCATTATGTGACAGTTTTGGTAGTACAACTCTGTGTTCAATCTTTCCATCTCTATCAAAATAAAAAAATCTCACTACCTGAAAAATAAATTGAATCAGAACAAATGGCAAAAAAAAAATTTAAAAATTAGAATCTTCAGTAATATTATTAACTGATGTATATATTTATAAATATTCACTTCATCGTGGAAAACATGAAGATATGAGTATGATTGAAAAAAGCAAAAGAAGGAAATGTAATCATTAAAAAATAAGAAGAATACACCTTAATAATTATTTCAAATACAAAAGGGAAAAAAATAATAATTATAAATAATAATATGCAAGCTTTTCTTTGTGAATGTGTTGCTTTATGATTTGCTTTGGTAGATACAATTATGACGCATAAACAAAGAAATCAACTACAACAGAGAAAAGCATAGCAGAACAATTGAGTCTTTTGGACCACCCTGTCAAATAAATAGACCATATGGGTTGTCTCATAACAAAAAAAACTATAGAAGTAGTCACACAGATGAAAAATCAAATCTAAACTCACAAAAAAATATTGTTTCTTTCGGCTGTCCCAACATTGAAGAAAAGGATAAAGTTAATACATTAAAGAGACAAGCTTCATAGGAAGATCTTCATTTGTTTGTCTATGTAACAAGTTATGCTCTTCTTCTTACACATTTAACCACATTAGTGGTATTCAAATATTTTACACCTACATAGCCTAAAGTTTTAACACTTAGTACTAATAATAAATAGGGGTACCTTAATTAAATCCCTACATGGCTATATGTATATATTAAATACACACAAAAAAAAGTTTTTTTTTATGTTAAAAAAATATATTATCTTAGAGACAGAGAAAGACAAAGAAATTATTGGGAGGATCTTATTGTATCAATGAAAATAATAATAATTAAATGTTAAGTAAGAAAAGGCTATAGAGATATAATCCATCAAGAAAAAAAGGTTGAAAGAAAAATATTTCTTCCACTACATTTGAAAATCCAAAACAAAGTTAGAAGAAACCAATAGAAGATGAAGAATAAGGATGAATGGATGATCATTTAGCATGAAAACAGATTATTAAACCAAAGAATTAAAAATAAAAAAATATAATTAAACAAAAACACTAGAGAGAAAGGAGCTTTTGAAAAAAAGATTACCTTTTGAAAGGAATTGGAAGAAGAACTTGGTTGAAGAAACAAAAGGGTGTGTTTAAGAATTGCAAAAATGTGGGATAGAGTAAAATGAACAATGTGAATGTTAATTTATAGAGGCAAAAAAAAAAGAAGAAAAAAAAAATAGAAGGAGAAGAAGAAGAGAAAAGGGTAGGGGTAAGGACGTGTCTCTCCTCACTCTGACACAACTATCATGCATGTGTAAGCATGGAAGGCGGCTGGTTATAAGAGTCTAAAAGATTTTCATGTTTCGGTTCCATTATGATCATGATTATTGTTTATGGCGTCATGTGAATGATTATTTTGAATGGAGTTTTGTTTTTGTTTTTCTGTTTTTCTTCATCCTTTTCTTGTGGTTGAACAAAAAGGGTATAATTGGAAATAAAATTAATTTTGGACACAGAAAGGGACAATAATGGGTCTTACTTATAGGTTTTGTAAAAAATGATGGTGGGCTAGGCCATCCCAAGATTTGCAATCATGATTTGGATTGGGTTCTTTAAAACCACCATCAGTGTTATTCAGTAACCCCCCTCACCTTCTTCACCTTCTCTTCTCTTCCCATCAATTGTTATTTTTTTTTATTTTGATTATTTTAATGTATTGGTTCTTCTATTTTTAGGATTTCATGATTCTTACTTTTGTTTTGCAATTTCCATGTGTTGGGCAGTGTTGGCAATAATCATTCTCATTGCCGTAATACTATTATTCCTTTTGTTGAAAAAACGCGGTTTTCATTTTTGTGCATTCATATACTTGAGTATAAGACACTACCAATACCCATTTTTTATGGACTTGTCTTCAATTTCGTTCTACCTCTTTGTTTCCCTTAGTTTTTGCATTTCAGTAATGCCAAATTTTGGGTTCAGGTTCCCGTATTCATAAAGTTAAAGATATTGATGATATTTGAATTGAGATGAGATGATTCAGATTTGAATTTAATATTTTTAATTATATAATTAAAATTTATATTTATATTTTCTTAAATCATCTGATTTTAATGTATTGTTTAGAAAGTCTTAAATGTATAAATTTATGATTTAACGACTGCAAGATATCTTAATATCAAATTTTGTTCTTTATATAGATAGTCAATTATCGGAATCTCTTACTTAAATGGTGAAGTTAATTGTCATTTAAAAATTAGTTAGACAATGAAAAGACGTTTGTATTAGATAACGTTGTATTTAGTATATTGATAAATAGTTGACTTTTTTTAAATAGAATTTTTTTGTGAATTACTTAATTTGTTTTCTAAAATACTAGTTAGCAAAACTTTTTTATGTGATTATCGATCACGTGGATATTATTTTTATTACGAATTACATTATTTCACTGTATAATTTCAATTATTATATACTGCTATGTCTATCTCTCTCTTATTTTTCACTCATACAACTTACATTATTTCCAAAAATAAAATAACAAAACAAAGGTGTCCAAATTTTGTGTTTGAATATTTTTTTTTCTCTTTTATTATATTGTTAGGATATTAGTGGTTTGTTTTAAGAAACGGAATGTGAAATCATTAAAATGGTACCACAAAAAGGGGGGTGTTATGAATTGTCATTATACTAAAGCAAGGTTCTTTGAGTTGAAGTTCCTTCTGAGAATCTATTTTTACTTTTAGTGGAATTTCAATCGAGCCGGTTATATAAATCACACATCTTTTCTTACCATAAATTGTGTGTGTGATATGATATGAGTGTGAGGTAATGAGCGTTTTGAAACCATTGATGGTATTTTGTTTTTACGTTATTATAATGATGGTAATTATAGGCAAAGGCAATATCATCATAATTAAAGTTCTTATTTTGTTGCCAAATTGAGGGTATAAACATTTTTTATATAAATATTTTTTGGAGGGGGAAGGGTAATAGTAGTAGTTGGGGCCAGGTAGCCTCCAATATCCTCATGGATTATGAGTGGAATAATGTGAAACATCATGGTTGACAGTGGAATTTTGGATGTGCCTAATTTCCTTCTAGGAGTGAAACTAGGAGTTAAATTGTCATGGGATTACCCTTCCTCGTGTAGCTTGTTCATTTCTTTCATGTCCATTACTTTGCTTGCATCAATCTTTTTTTATGTATTAGCTTTGGGATTCATGATTCAAGGGTTGGTTGTTTCTCAAAATTGTCTTGTCTAATTGTCTTCGTGTGTTGTTAAAAAGAAATGATGCAACTTTTTTTTTATGTATGATGTATAGAGTAAATTATACTCATTTCTTCTAACAAGATACATGAATATTACACATCCCTCTTATTCTATTTATATAAATTTAAATTAACTCAACATTTACTTATATTTTAAAAAATAAATAGTGTATATTTATTTGAAGTTATTTGATAAAGTACAAAATAAATAGTTTTAAATTTTCCTAATTTTTTGTAGTTTTTTTTATAAATAAAACAAAATTATAAAATTTTCAATTATTCAAACATAAAACGTACCAAAATAGTCGAAGAAACAATAACGATCATATCAAAAGAGAAGTAATAACAAAACAAAAAACGAAGTTAATGCTACTAAAATGAAATAATTCTGTTACATGCTCAATGAAAGTTACTAATACAAGACAATTAAGAAGATTTGTCCACCATTGATTAATTCTGACCATGGTTAATTATGAACACAAAGTTTTAAATTTAGTTTTAAGTAATCACCAAAATTACAATTTGATTCTAAATAGTCTATATATAAACTAATCATATAAGATGAATGTATTTCTCGTTAAACTTTTTTAAATAAATATAACCTACAAAATTGTTGAACGTAATTAAAAACAAATTATATGGAAGTGCACTAACAACTTCCAACCACTCCAACATTTCACTTTAAACTGCGCCACAAATGAACAATCAAAGTAGAGATGTTGCAGAGTTTCTTTGTCGCCACACTCTATATAATACATAAAGTATTGTCTAATTCACAATTTTCGTGTTTTGTCAAGTTTTTCTTGGTAGGATACCTACTATTTCATAATCTTCAAGTAAAAAGTTCAATTTTCAAAAATGTACATTTTTAACAGAATATTTATTATTACGCATAAGTCGCCAAGACCACCTAACTAATACACCTTACACAAAAATCAACAAAATACAACACTCACACACTAAATCATCTTTAGAGTTGATCACACTAAATCCTCTTTAGAGTTGATCAAGTTAATAAATTTTTTTAATTTAATGGTTGAATTGAAAAAATCATTATAAAAAATGAATTATTAACCAAAGTAACTCCGAGCATAGTTACTCCATGAGCAACTTCTTTTTTACGGCTAAAAACTACTGCATTTCATTAAAAATAAAAGGAACAGTAAATAGTAAGATGTCAAAATATAAATGAGAATTAGTATTATATATGACCAACTTTGAAAGATTACCAATAACTATATTAGCATCTCTATAACAAATTTCATGTGTGAGTTATTATAATTGCACGAGGAAATTGACAGACAATTAGAAAAAATGAGTGAATAGTTAAATTAATTCTTCAAATCGGAAACATCACTCAAATTAATTTTTGAATTTTATAAATTAATAAATATACTATTAAAATTGCAAATTACTAATCAAAATAATACATGTTTGAACTTTTATTATGATATGATATATTAATGAATATTTGACTCATTCACGTAAATTTTATATTAATGTCATCATAACTTGTATTAATTTTTCGATGAAATTTAAGTCTATTATTCATAAATCTTTGAGATGATAAAATTTCATCGGCAAATTTGTTTCCAAGAATGTGACACTGATGTGAGATAACGAGGATAAACTACATATTCAATTACAGTGTCTCATTAAAATATCTAACGACAAATGTTTACATATAAGACTATTTTGATTAATATTTTACAATTTCAATAATGTATTTGTCAATTCACAAAATTCATATACTAATTTGATCGACATATACAATTTCAGAGATCGATTTATATATTAATATAATATTAATAGATGAGATCTCCGTGCAAATTAATATAACAGTCTTAAAGCCTAAATCCACAACTCACTCCATTGCAGCCAATATCTACAACTAGCCCTCTCATTTTCATAATATTTCTACTTCTCCAAATGCTCCATAAAGTCACTGAAAAATTCTTACATTCATCCCTTGCTAGGACCTGTAAGACACCAAAAGAACATTTCTAAAATCTAGTCACCCACCGACCATAGGCTCAAGGACATTCTACAGAAGACTTTTGACATACACCCTTAATCTTGGAACAGACCATAACACCTAGGGCACTGATTGACTCTTTAATTTCTTTAGCATTAAGGTGGTCCCTGGTCGAGAGGCTGTCTCGAGCAGCCTTCCAAACAAAAAAAATTTCACTTATGTATAAACATTTAGTTAAAATTAGCGGATAAGTGATACTTGATAAGTCTATTACCCAAAACACATGAATTAGCTAATAACTTGTTGCAGAAAGGTTAATTCAGAGTGTTTGGTAAAAATTTTATTTTATTTTATTTACCTTCGTGGTTAGTTTGTCGGTGGAAATAGAAAAATATTAGTGACCGATATTAAATCTTTGATTTTTTTTTTCAATATTTTTTCAGTGTTTATTAAGTCATTAATCAAATTATTTATGCAGAACAATTATTTAGTAAAATCACTTAATCAACAACGATTAAAATTATTTGTTTGATAATATTAAAAGAATTAAAAATTATATTTTATTTTATAGGGACTAAAAATATATTTAACTCTTTATATTATAATCTTATAAAAATATGTAAAACTTTTATTTAAACTTTGAAAGTTTTAAAACTAATTCTGAATTTTTTTTAATTGTAGTAAAGATAAGACAAATGTTTATAATTTAAAAAAAAAAATTACTATGTATACAATAAAGTTGTTTAGGGTAAAATTATAAATATGCTTTTACCTTTTAGATTGTGGTTATTTCTATCATTTCATCAGAACACTTTTTTTTATGCATTTTCAATTTATACATTCATTAATATGTAAGTTTGTAGGCTAGGTAAGTGTGTTTTTAGTGTTCCAAATTATCACTGTTTACATGTTGCCGACATCTTATCTTTGAAGTAGATTTTCATAATGTGGTCTAAGAAATGTATATAAAATCTGAATATTTATCGTAATCTAGTTAGGTGATAGTTGATTGTCAATAGATTAGCAATTATTTATTTTACTTTAAATCATATTAGACGAATTATAAATATTTTTGTCAATCATTTAGTTTGTTATGCTTTAGATTCTATAAACTCGGTCTAGATTGAAGATTGTCCTTTTTGCACAGTCTCTTTTATTTCAACTCATTTAATTAGTTAATGTAATTCAGTTTGATGTCAAACAAATTATAAACATGTTTTTAGAATCTCTATTAAGTTGGAGTGTTCATAGGTAGAGATAAATCCGTAAACTCGATCATCCAAATCAACTCAACCCGTATTTTGAACCAACTGATTTAAGTTTGGGAATAATGTTCGAGTTTTAACATCTTGAACCCGTGAACCCAATTTATTGATGTGATCTATATTTATTTTAATTTTATTTTTTACTATTGATGTATAGTTAAAATTTAATTGTTAGATTATATTTGACAATTTGTTGCTAATTTAATTGATTTAAGTGTTTGCGGATGTATTTAAGTATTGAATGATATGTTGTAATATAGTTTTAATATTTTTGAGATGCTCAATTATTTAATTTTAAGGTAAAATACATCATTTAGTTCTTTAAATTACACGAAAATATCTTATTGATCCTTTAAATTATTTTGTTTTTTTTATAAAATTAGTCTATTTGTAAAAGTTACAATGTTGAACTATTTTTAGTCCTAACGTCATTTTGAGTTAGAGACTTTTATAACTGAACTATGAGTTTTGTTATTCTATCGTATTAAAGAACATAATAAATTTTCATTTGATTTCATGATATAGATTAAGGGAATTTCGTGTTTAATTTTAAGAACCTAAAAGGTATCTTATTTGAATTCTCTCTTGCTTAATTATTTTTCTGAAAGTTGATTGAGAGTTTTTGTTCTTATGATTATTGCAATCAAAACCTCTTAAGAATTACATGAGTTTATTGAAAAAACTGAAAATATTTTGGGTTTCAAATTTGCTTGTTTTAAACTAAGATCATAGATGTAAACATTTACAAATCTAAAAGACGAATTTGACATCATAAGAAAGATAAATGACTAACTTATTACCAAAAAAATATAAATGAATAACTATAATGTAAAAATCTATATAACCCGCAAACCCAACTGAACACAAATTGTTCATAATCGGGTTGGTTTAGTTCATGTTTAATGTAAATCTCATGGATTGAGAGTTCAACTCAACTAAAAAAAATTTATCGGTTCAAATATCAAATTTAACGAAAAAAACGACTCAACTCAACTTGTATATCCTATTTTTAAGCAACGAGGATATAATAATTTGTTGTCTGGAAACGGTTTACTATTCTATTCTAAACTGGATTAGTTTTCTTCGTATAAAACCATATTTTTCTTCAAATATTTTCAAATTAGATTGCATATAGTATTTAGATATACTTTAAGTCACTACGTCATAACAATTTCTATAAAACTTTAAGAATAAATCATATACTCTGTTTTGGACCAAACTTTCCTACATGCATATAGAATAATAATTTTTATTTTTTATAAAAAAAACATTTTTATTCAAATTAGATTGTAAACTATATTTTATAATGGTTACTTAAATTGAAGTAATATTTTAATTTATACAATTAATTAGATAAGCTTTTAGTCCTTAAAATTTTGAAATTTCGTTTTTACCCCGAAAAAAAAGATCGTTCCTACAAAAATTTTATCGAGACAATTTTAGTCCCTATTAGAAAGTTGAAATATATTTTTGAATTAATTTTTTTATAGACATATTTACTACATTGTAAAAAGTTACTCCACAAAAAATGAATTCGAATTTCGATTTATAGGTCCATGTTTTTCTCTTTTTCTATCTTGGGTTTATGGCATTTAAAAAGTTATATTTTTAAACGTACTTGTAAAAAATCATTCAAAAATATAAAAGTTCAAGGACAATTAAATGTGTTTCTTTCCGGCAGAGACTAAAACTATTTGTTAAATTTTTTTGTAGAGACTAAAAAATGTCGTATTATTTTATTGAGACTAAAAACTTATTTAATCATTTTTTTTAATGAATTCCACAACACATATTTTAGATACATAATTATTATTAATTAATTGGAAAATTAATAAGGTTTAATTGTTAAATTTTATAAATGGTTAAATAAATATTTAGTTCCTATAAAATTTCAATATTTTATTTTTAGTCTTTATAAAAAAATTCTTAAATTTTTAGTCATTAAAAATTTTCAGTTTTCATTTTTGGCTCCGTTTAAGTCAATTCGTGTGTTACCTTTAAATTTTTAAATAATTTTTTGCACTTATGTTTTAAATATTATAAAAATCTCGCATGAGGCGTTTAGATTACAACAAAATAAAACGATGTGAGTTCTTCGATGAATGTGGTGTATTTGTAAACTTTTCTAAACTCTAGTTAGTGTTTAATTGAGATGAGTGAGGAATAAAAAAATTATGTTTATTGATAATATGAAGAAGTGATTTCTTTTTATGGTTTAAATGATCAGATCCTTTGGTAGGAAAGTTTCTTGATGTTGTACATATTAATATGAGGAATGCATGTGGAACATCGTTTAATTGAAAGTGCAGTAGTGTGAGTGTCTCTTGGTGCACTCTGATATAAATTGGAAATCTCACGTCCAATTCAGATGAGTCTTAGACCAATTTCGAACAAATTGTTGCATATGTTACTATATAGAGTGAATTATATTTATCAATTTTACAAAAACTTATATTTTTTATCAACCTATTATTTCAATGGATTACCATTTCCAAATTAAATCACGATTATTTTATCATTTTTATTATATAATATGATAAATATTTTACAAGCATTTTTATTTATATGGAAATAAAAAGAGAATATATTAAAAGAGAATAATTAAGAAAAAAATTGAAGTATGTATATTAAACAAGTTTTACATAGTTTAGTTTGCAAAATAAATTTACCAAACAGATTTTGAATTATATTTTATTTTTGTGGTGCACCGTACATATATTAATTGGGCGGATATATTTGAGTGGGTCTATAGAAATTAAATTGAGTAACCTTATAGAAATTGGGCAAAGGTATGGCTTTGCTTAACCAAAGTTGTATTGTAGCCTCATGATTTCCTATCCCATCAAATGTTAAAATTGAGCTTGGTCAACAACTCCCCACATATTCAAATTTTGACAACAATTGTACAGTCAGAAAGTGTAGGGAGGCAAAAGGGTATCCCCAAAAGCAAAAAGCCATAAGCACACGACATAGGCAATAGTAGTAGTAGTAATTAATTGGCGTGAATGAGTAGTGAGTGAATCAAATTTAATTAAAGCTATGTTATAAATCTCGTCAGAAACTAACAATGATGAGAAACCCCCAATAATAATGTTCAACAAGTCGCTCTTAGAAAAGTCCTTTTGCTTTTTCTCCTTCAATATTGTGTCACTCCACATTTAATAATTTAATGAAAACGGGTACATTCATCATTTAATTTAATGTGGTTTAGAATTGTTACATTTTTTCTTCATAAGTGTGTGTGGCAGTGCACAAGTTATTGCTCACGGCTAGATGTATGATTTGCACTCATGAATACCCATCCTCGATCATCATATACATTGTCTATAATTACAATTATGCAGTGTGGTAATGATCTCAAACTTTAATTGTTGGAGAGGGTTTTGGAGATGATTAATGCAGCAACAATCAACACATGCATGTGATGGCTTTGAAATTTCACCCAGTAGAAGTAGTAGTTATTTATTTCAGCTCATCATGGTTGAGCGTGTGATTTTATCGGCTAGAGTGTAGTTGGTTCATGAAAAGATTTCGGGTTGAATACTAAATTTTTATTATTTTCTTTTAAAGATAATGAGTATTTCGTAATCTTATTTGTATATTGTTTAACATTCAAACTCTAATTCACGTGATATACTAATAATTTGTTCTTTAAGTGTGAGTTTATTCATTTATATGAGTTTGAATTGTTTAACAATCTATTATGTTATTATTTAGTTGTATTGGATTATTCTTTTGATTTTTTTTTTAATTATATCCTTTATGCCTCAAAATATGTGTAGCATTGTGATTTTTTGAGTTTTGTTTAACCTCGTTAAAAAATCCCACAAAATTATTATGAATAATTATGATATTGATGTGATAAGTCTAAATAGACTTTTAATTATAAAATATTTTAAGAAAATTATTATTTAAGAAATAAAAACTCTAAATTTAAAATTGATTAGGATTTTTCAACCTCTTTTTTCCTCTTCTCATCCTCCTTCTTTTAATCGATTATCCATTGAATTTAAAAGTATTGTAGTGACAATGTGAAATTATTTTACATCGTCGTTCAATCATAATCATTAAATTTATCACATCATATTAAACAATTTTTAAATAAAAAATATTTATTAAATATTTTATCGACGTGATAAATTATTATTAATTATTAATATAAAATAACTTTATATCCCTTTAAAACTTTTTTATAAGCACATCCAATCATATTTAAAAATGGTGTACAAAATTTAAAAATATCATAATATTATTTCTCGAACAAGATCTACAATTCCACAATTAATTTAAATAACACCTTTAACTAGACACAACATTTTGATCGTCATTACTAGGACCTTCATAGTAGTTTCATGCTTTACAAGCAGGATTAGAGGAGAAGCTTGTGAGCCAAACAGAATCACTAACATTTCGTTCCTCATTATCATTCTTATGCCAACTCCAAAGTGCATGTGATGCATTGACCACATCTAATATTCCATGTCCAAAGCTAGCTTCCCTAAATATTGATATATCTGGCTGGGGATCTTTGTACCTATTAGCACATACCACAAAGAATTATTTAAAATCATTACTTTAGAGTAGCAAAAGTATAGTAGACATTAAACTTGTTACTCAAAGATTACAAATAAAATGCCATTTTTATAAGAGACAACCAACTTAAAATTTAGTCATTAAAAATTTATGTATTTGATTTATATAGATACATAAATTTTTATTGACCAAATTTTAATTTAACTATTTCTTATAAAAAAATTAATTAGATAGAATATTAATTACTTTGTGGCGAGGCCTTCACGATTACCACCATCCCCAATATTAATATACATCGGAGCACAATCATTACTTTCGTCTTTATAAACACGTGTCTGATAAAAACAAATAAAAATATTAATCATTTACAATAAGAGAAATATTAGCAATATATTATTCTCTAACATGGTGAAATTTAAAAAAATAAAAACTTACAAAGCGTTCGTATGCATGAACATGTCCTGCAAAAACAACATCAACACGAGCTTGATAGAGCAAATCTTCCATAGAAGCCTTCATATCAACAGACTCAGACTCACCCTGATGAGCTTCATTAGAGTTATACCATGGAGCATGAATCAACACAACTACCCAAGGAGTTTTTCCCCTGTTTATGTTCTCCAAGTCCCCTTGAAGCCATTTATATTGAGCCGACTCGGCATGGAAATCGGTGTAAGATCCCAACATGATGACATGAACACCAGACACGTCGAAAGAATAGTAAAGGTTTGAGTCTGATCCACATTCTCGGAATGGCATTTTCCACCTAGCATTGTAAGCTGTGAATGGAGTTCTATGGATGATTGGAATTTTCTCAACATCATGGTTCCCTATGGTCACCATCCATGGACGTTTGCTTGCTAATGGTTCAACCAAACGACCAAAGGAGTCCCATAGAGGTTGTATGACGTCTGCGTATGATAAATCTCCTGGTAATAACAGCATGTCATAGTTTGACTCACCTATATGTTTTAATGTTGTAGCTGTCCATTCTGTTTGACCAAGATCTCCTACAAATATACCAAAATAAAACATTAAAATTTAAAATTTAAGTGCGACTGATTAGTCTTATATTAATTAAAAATAGAAAAAATATTTAATATAAGTAATACGTATTTTAAATAGAGATATAATATTAATGTATTTTAAAAATCTCGAATGTTTAATTTATTTGACATTCTCTAAATTCTGAATTTTAATGTTCCATTACTATGTCAAATACTTGATTTTGTGACAAGAAACATGTTAATAAATATTCATGTACGAAAAAATATTAACAATATATTATTTAATTTGTGGTTTAATCTTTACTTTGAATCCACTAATTCATGTTAGTTTATTCTCCTTAATTAGAGAAATTCATTGTTTATTCAATAAAAATAACATTAGTTTTATTTAATAATTCGGAAAAAGGTATGAAAAAGTGTGTTACTTATATGATAGGATTTTTCTCTCACAACTCTTATATTTTTTGTAACTTAAGGGTGAAAATAAAAATATACTAATATAATTTACTAAAAAATTAGATCTAAAGTACATACCAACTACTGCAAACTTGATTGGAAGTTTAGAGGGTGTAGTCTTGAAATTGTATATTTTGTCTGAGTCACCCAAACGGTAGTAGTATACCGTGTTGGGCTTGAGTGGCCCAATCACAACGTTGTGAATTTCACCAGATTGGTAAGCAACATAACGGTAAAAAGTTATTTCCCCAGAGGCAGAAGACGCATTTGCTGAAGGAGATGGGCCGTATTCTACTGTTCCGGGAGTTGGGCTATTTGTAATCCATGATATTCTCATCTTGTCTTGGCCCACTTGAGATATATGTACCTGCAAAGCCCACACAGTCTTCTCACTAGCCTTCTCATACTCTTTGTTCTCTTTAAATAATGGCTTGTAATTGGTGATTCTAAGATTAAAATACTACACATTGACAATTATAATTCTTGGCTCTGTAACACAAATTAATACAAGTATAATTATATTTTAGTTGAAAAACTCTACATTAACAAGTGTAGAGCATGGTAGATAAAATATCTCATGGCAAAATATCAGATCGATATTTATCTACTGTCTTTATTTTTAGTTCATTTTAGGGGTGGTAAAAGATTTGTATGCCAGTTTTGAAAATGGAAATTTCATCTTTATTATTTGTTTAGTTAAAACATATATAAAGTAATAATAAATAGTTATGATAGATTTGTAATATATGTTGACAAAATTAATGCAATAGAGATTTTTTTCCTTCTTTTTTTTTATACCATATTGCTTTTCTTTCTTTTGTAAAAAAAAATATTTTATGAATCTCTTAAATAGATCTTAGATATTTTGAGATAAGAATATGTTAGTTTGTGCGACTGTGCGCAAAAATATATTTTGTTTTACCAAAAAAAAAGATACAATGTTGTTCTATACAAAGCAGTTACTTTCTTTATTTTAGAATTAAAGGGTGTTTGTGTATGTTATCATTTTTTCAAATTCTCTTTCATACCAAAAAATATTTATCTCTTTGATTCATTGTTTCTTTATAATTATATTTTGAGGATAATGACTACATGCACTAACACTAATGAAAAAAATTACAGTATTGCATATTTGTATAATAATAAAATTATAATACTTTTGTGATCCATAATATAAAATAGCAATTAGCAATATAGGCCAAAAAATATAAGAATGAATCATTACAGTTTTTTCTTTTAAAATGTTGATTAAATTAGATTAGAGTATAGCAATTTGATTTATCTAATCGAAGTGATAGATCATAGATGCTGGTGTCAGATAAATTCCAGCATCCCGTGAAACAAATTTACTGCAATTGGTTGTTCGAAATCAGTAACCCCAACAATGTTACGAATATAGGTACGAATATCAACGCAAGTTGATGATATAGGTACGAATATGCAAGTGAAACCTCAAGCTTAAATGAATGTGAAAATTTGAAATGTACACGAAACAAGAATGCCGACACGTGATATTATTGAAAAATTTAAGACCATGGATACGGTTGAACGGTTTTTTGTCGTCATATAATTGAAGCATTTATTATTGAAAACATAAATAAATGTATAGAATGAACATTGTACCTGTTGTGGCGTAGAATCATCGCCGATGTGAGGAACAGCGATGTCTTTACGAGGCGGTGGTCGATTGTAGCAATGAACGGCGTCAAATCCTAACCATCCGATTATTACCAAAACCAAGAGACTCTGGCCCTTGATTCCCATTTTGATATATCGCTAATGTTTTTGTGTGTAGTTTAAAAATGTTACACTATAAAATTAATTTATTGAACAGATTTTAATTTCTTGCAAGAGAAGCTGAAGTTGAAGGAAGAAGATGAAAGTAGCACTCTATTTATACACGATTAATGAATTGAACCACCCAACCTTCCCTATAAATTAATTACTTTTTTGGTTTGGATTTCTCGTATATATAGCTGTCAATGTTAAATACCCAAATCTCGCAAGTCAGTTTAATTAAACTAATAATAACACCAATTTTGAGAATATAGTTAATATTATTTATTTTATTTTATAAAATTTATTACTTACTTTATTAAATTACGATATTTTCTCTTAAAATTAGAAAAATAGTATTTCAAAAAAAAATTAAAATTTGGAAAAGAATATAAATTATAATAATAAATAATTCAATACTATTATCTAATATTTGTAGTTATCTTTAAATTGAAAAAATAGGTTTACATAAAAAAAATGTATCTTAATTAAACTC
>JBBPBP010000003.1:54807163-54827039 GCA_037974735.1 Cicer chorassanicum | reverse complement strand
TTTTTTTTTTTTTTTTGTGTTATTGTATTTTATTTTATTTTGATTAAATTGTTTTTTTGTTTTTTGAAGATGAAGATGAAGATCTAGAGAGGTTAGAGTTTTGAAGATGAATAAATGAGATTGGAGTTAAAAATTTAATAAACAAATAAGAATATTTTGAATAATTTGTTTTTTTATTTAAAATTAGGGGTGTGGATAGTAAAGTGAGGGGTGCAGAATTTTTTAAAAGAAAAACAGATAAAGGGAGTGTGATGAGTGAGTAAGATAAAAAGGTGAACAGAGAAATGAAGATCGGCGGCGGAGTATTGTGTGGCGGAGGTCCACGCAGCACCGTCGTGCCTCTGTTTCTGAGCCGTCGCACACCTTCTCTTCGCATCTCTTCATCTTCGTCCTCCACTACCGGTAACGCCACCTATCCTCTCTTCTCATTCTAACTGTTTAGCTTTAGCTTCATTCTTTACTTTTCCATTGCAGAACACGTCTCTTTTGTAAAGGATGTAGCTGCAACTCAACCGCCTCACCATCTCTCACAACTCTTGACTATCTTAAAAACCAGAGGTACCACCATTCCACATTATCGCTTTTATTTTATTTTATTTTCCCAAATTCAACTTATTTGTCTATATTATACTAACTTTCTGTTTGTTTGCAAAAAATTAGCTGATGATGGATAAGATAACCGATAGATAGCAGATGAAGTTATAGCGAATAAGTTAGCAAATTGAATTTGAATTGTTTAGCAAAATTAGAGGTTTACAAATAGGATAAAAATATTGTAATATTTAAATTTGTTAATTAAGATAATGCTGTTAAAAATAGGACAAAATATGGCGCCTATAGGTTTGAAAGTTCAAATGCGGCTTGAAGTGTCAAGTAGAGCCTAAATATTGTATTCAACTTAATAATAATCAGGAAAGTGTATTCTGTGAATGTAGTTGAGCATGTGACTTTGATTATTTTGGTATATGAGATCGTGCGATATAGTATAAACATATGTGGTTTGAAATTTGAAGTACTTCTTCTAGGGTCTGATATTAATTAGGTGATAATTATTTGCTTGTTATGGTTTGTGTATAACAGGTGAAACAATTATTTCTCCGGGTGCCAAGCAAGGACTAATCCCCCTTGCTATTCCCCTGTCAAAAAATAGCTCTGGTATGGGTTTAACTGTTTAAGAGATAAGGGCTTTGAGAACTAAATCTTCAAGTTCTGTGTAGTATTGTTTGTGTGATTGTTTTCTTCACAGGTGCTGTAACTGCATTGTTGCGATGGCCCACGGCTCCACCCGAGTGAGGCTCCATGTTCATCCCTTTTAAATGGTTAATTCATTGTTGTGATAGTCTCATAATCGCAAACACCTGCAGATTGGAAATGCCGGTGGTGGAAGTGAAAAAACACGGAGTGTGGCTTTTAGCTAAGAGCGTAAGTGAAGCACTACATCGCAACTGTTATTATTGAAATATATATACATACATAGATTAATGGATACTTCATCTTGCATAAGTTGCATTAGTATGACGATGTTATGCAATTGGAGATTCATGCCAGTTGTCTATTTTCTTCATATAGGTAGACCAATTTATTCATAGGATATTGGTTGAAGAAGATGCAAAGGACATTCAAGAGAGAAATGATGAACTCTTTTATGCTTCGGCCAATGCAGGGGAAAAGCTATATAGAAAGGGTGATTTTGCAGAGTCTGGGATTTCTAACTTAGATTCCTATCTTTTGAAAAAGGTATTCATAAATTTGTAAACTTGTATTGTTCACTTGCACCATCAATCATTAGAAGAACCTAATGTAGTTTATGTTTTCAGGTTGGTATATTTCCCGATGTCTTAGAACGCAAAGTGACGCGCCATTTTGAGGAAGGGGATCAGGTACTTTATGATTTTTCCGCATTTAATTAGTTACTCTAGCATTAGTCATAAGTCAATTGATACACGTTGGCTATGTCTGTGTGTGTAAGGTTTCAGCTTTAGTAACGGGAGAATTTTATACCAAGAAGGAGCATTTTCCAGGATTTGCACGACCTTTTGTGTTCAATGCTGAGGTTTTGTTGAGGTTGGTAGTAAACACCATGGTTATTAAATCTAATTTCAAATCGTGATGAGAAGACCTATTTACTGAATTGCGAATCAAATTTTATTATGACTCGTAAGATGCATTGCCAATAAATATGTCAGTTTTAATTTGAAAACAAGTGACAATTAAATTATCAACTGATATCTCATATATGAACCTCAAAATAATTCAAGTTTCAATTCATATATCAAACGACAAAAGAAAAGTGGCTGATATACAATGTTGATATAAAAAAAGTGATTAGCTACACTAAGTTTAGGTAGCGATTCACTAAAATAAAACATGATTCATCATAGTGAGTCAAAATTCAAGATGGGATTCTTGTCCAAATAGATACAGTCAAGACATTTGTATCAATTCGATTCAGTTTAGTATCGAATTGAGATATGACTCACATGTATCGTTAGATACTGATAACCATGGTAAACACTTCTTATTACATCTCAAATTTGTTCACAATGAGAAATCTGAACTTATTTTTCTCAATTTCTGAGGTTTTTTTTTCTTCTGAAAAACAATTATATAGAGTTGGGCGTAAAGTAGAAGCTAAAGATGCTGCCAGGGGAGCTTTGAAATCACCATGGTGGACCCTAGGCTGCATGTATCGAGTATGAATTCTTTACCCAAGTGTAAGCTTATGATTCATCACTTTTCCTTCTGTACTAACTCGCATCCATTTCTTCCTTTTTTGGGTGTTTCTTTCGTCAAATTTGTTTGTTTAGGACGTTGCTAATATAGCGCAATGGGAAGATGAGCAAATTGAGTATATTAAGGAGAAGGTGACCGAGGAGGGAAGGCAACAAGATCTTAAAAAAGGGAAGGCGCCTGCACAGGTTCCGTATGGTGTCAACTATTTACTGTTTTTATTTGAATATCATGGCTATCAACATCAAACATGCATGGCAAGAGCATATGCTGATATATTCATGTTAATCTCTCTTGTTTTAACTTTCAAAATCCATTGCAGGTTGTATTAGACGAAGCCGCTTTCTTGTTAGATTTAGCTTCTATAGAGGGAAATTGGGACGACTATTTGGAACAGATTGCCAAATGTTATGAGGAAGCAGGACTCGATGATATTGCAAAGTTCATTCTTTATAAATATTAATTTACTTGAAAGATTATTGTCCATCTACAGACTTCAGTGCCTTCCCAGTTCGGCGTTTCCGGTACTTAATATCAAGTTTTGAATATTTTTCATTGAGTTCGCATTTCATTCAATCAATATAACCAGGGCTCCTCTGATGCCTATTATTTTTCATGTTGTACATGTAACAATAATGACATTAACTCTTGATTCATATGTTACTATCTACACGCACACGTGCGAAATAAGGCAATATTAACCGGATACTCATTATTTGCATCCCTTACACCTCCACAGTCAATTCTTGGTATAGCATTGTAAGTTGATGAGAGAGTGCCTGTATTAAGTTTGTATCAAGAAAGTAACCAGCAAGTACTGACCAGTTTCATTGGTGCTTGTTTTCTTGGACCCCTTTTGGATTATATGCATAGGGACATGTCTCCAATACAAGTACAAATACAATTTGTTTATGTAACTAGCTTGCTTCTCTATGGAGTCTCTTCATGTTTTCCTTCCCTTTTTGGTATGCTCCTATTTTCTTCTACTTATTTTTGTCATGTGGAGTGGAGAATTGTTTTTGTGTTTGTATGTATGCATAAAACAACAAAATATACCTTTTTATGTGAAATTGATCAATGTTAAGTCATAGTTGTTTTGTGGGTGATGATGAAGTCTGGATGTCGATTGAAAATATTGTTTCAAACATTTTTTTGGATTAGTAACTTTTACTGCTGCGAAAATTACTTTTTATTCTTTTTACTAATAAAGGACGGATGATTGCCCAATTTATTTATTTATTTATCTATTTTTAAGTATCCCATTAGTCACGGTTTAGCCGTGAATAAAATCTTCTCAATTATGACTACAATTGATGTGAAAAAATTACTTTCTACATTGGTTGCTAGGTAGCACAAATTGAAAAGGTAACTTTTTAAATCAATTGAGTTTATAATTGATGTAAAAAGTTCTTTTGTAGTCAGAAATAACTTGTTCTATCTTTTCTTTTTGAATTTGATTATTATTTTTTTTTTTTGAAGGAAAATTGATTATTTTGTAACTAGTACAAAAAAAAATGTTTTGATTGTCTAAGGTATCTCCAAAAGATTAATCATTTAAAATATAAAGTTGATTTAACAAGTTGAAAATGCTCTTTTATATATATATATATATATATATACATGCTTAAAAGTCAATTATATATCTATTGCATCACATCATATGGAGTATAAAAATAATTTGTTATATCAGTTCTATTGCCGATTTCAAAAGTTCGCAATTATTATAACAGAGTTCTATAATGGTTGTATAACAATTTAAACTGAATAGAAAAGTCAAAACGGCACTAGTGATTATCACAACTTTTAGTAACATTTTCCTAAGGAAGCATATTAAAGATATTCTGATACATTACGTTTTGGCAACAATAAGGTAACATTTGGAATCTAAAGTCATTCAATGCCTAACATGCGTACGAAAATAGGTTTGCCCCCCCCAAAAA
Organism: Cicer chorassanicum; assembly: GCA_037974735.1. NCBI lineage: Eukaryota > Viridiplantae > Streptophyta > Magnoliopsida > Fabales > Fabaceae > Cicer > Cicer chorassanicum. Next base: position 54,822,369 of record JBBPBP010000003.1, on the reverse strand, counting down.
AAAAAAAAACACAAATATGTCAAATTATAAGCAATCCAATCTAAATATATAATATGGTAACTGAATAATTAATAGATAAAACGAGGTAAAGTCGCTTACCCTGTTCCATGTTCCTTCAAAAAGAAGTAAATAATAATTTGATAAAATTATTGAATATGTGAACGGACGTATCATTAAATACACGATGGATTTTAAGACATAATTTTTAGATTGAATATCATATTTTGAGTTTAAATTTAAGACTTTGATATGCGATTCTTTTAATCATTTTATCTATAAAAAAAAAACATACATGAATGTACACTAAAAAATGCTTTTGCCACTACAATACACTTATGGACTATAATAACACAACTTCACACATTTAGACACCAAAATGAATGTTGCTCTTAATTTTTTTTGAGATATCACGCTCTAATAGCGTTTATCAAATAGAGATATGACATTTAGATTGTACCCTAGAAAATACTCAATTTTGTGGAGGGGGAAAACACACTCAAATCCACCACCACATATGTGTCGCGTCCGTCTTAAATTTGTACGGAGTGATATATTATTTTTTAGTAACTAGAAAAATTAAGGTTTATTGTATGTATTTTTATTTCTCCATGTTTTTCTTGGCCTTCATCGAGTCAACATATCCGTTTTTCACTCCTCCCATTTTCGCGCCTTTCATAGATTTGGTCAATCTGGACGCACGTTTTATGTTTTACTCGATTACAGAATTCCTCTATAAATAAAGCACTTCATGCTGTTCATTTTTCCGCACCAAAACTTTAAAATTTATTAAGTTTTCTCTTTTCTCCCATTTCTATCTAATCCGTAACTCAATCCAATAATATATTTGATGGTTAAAAATTATTTTTCAAAATTTAAAAACAACACAATATAATTTATTTATCATCTCAAATAATATTACAATTATGTAAACCCTAAACTCTATAACTCACAATTCAAGAGTCATAAGGAATGAGAAACTCAACGTTGTAAATTTGTAATAAAAAAAAAAAAAAAGAAAGGAGAGATAGAGAGGAGATTCTCAACATTTGTACTAATTTGTAGGCATGCTTACGTAACAGTCCAAATTGATAAAGCTAATAGAAATAGATCTAAAGCAAGAATAGAGGGATACAGTTAAAGCGTGTGGTCGTTGCTTTAAGATATTTATTCTTGCAACCCAGCACTTTGCACGTGATGTACCCTCTCTCCCCAAAATTCACCTAAAAAAATTTCTACTTTATATAAATAAATATATTCCATCTCATGTTCTCTTTTCCTTCCACAACCCCATTATATACTTCATTCTCCATTTTCAGAAACATAACATCATCGACCATTCCTAACTCAAAATTGCATCAATATTTTACAAGTTCAAACCAAAACAACTTGATGGCAAAATGCACCAAGTCTTTAATTTCATTCCCAATACTTTTACATACCTTATGCTTCCTTTTGTTCCCTCAACCATTATTGTCTCAAGACAATGATTTTGTTCGTCAGCCAGCTAGTCAACTCATCATCACTCCTCATCAACGCTCCAATTCAGACCCCCAACAGGTTCATTCTAAATTAGTTACCTTAACACATTAATTAAATTCAAAAATCTTACACTAAATTGATCATTATGATGACCAAATTTTTTTGTCTCTAAATTAGTCGCTAAATATTAAATAATAATTTATTTTTAAAAACTTGTGTGTGTTATTATTTATGTAGGTGCACATTTCATTGGTGGGAAAAGACAAGATGAGAGTGTCATGGATTACGGAAGACAATGAAGCAAAAAGTGTGGTGGAGTATGGAACAAAAGAGGGGGTGTATAATGAAAAATCAATGGGGGAACATACCTCGTACCAATATTTTTTCTACAACTCTGGAAAAATACACAACACTGTGATTGGGCCTTTGGAGCCAAACACCACCTACTTCTACAAGTGTGGAGGTTTGGGTCCAGAGTTTTCGTTTAAGACACCACCTTCCAAGTTTCCTATTGAATTTGTTATTGTTGGTAAGTTGTTTTTGGTTTGGTTTATTTTGCTTCACGATTTGGTTTCAATTTTATATGATTAATTAATTAAATGTTTATTGGTTTTTGGGTTATAATGTTATGCTTCTATTGAGCTAATTAGTTAGTTAGGTTTGTTATTGGGAGGTTATGTGCTTCAAGCTAAAGCAAAAGTGAGAGTGGCTTAGGATAAGGTTTTATTATAGATTGAATTGAAGAGTGCGTAAACTTATTTACCAAAAAAATACAACTTTCATGATAACGTAAACGTGGTATTGTTACCAATCATTGTCCTAAAATTTCAAACTTCACAACAGATTGGGACGGGTAATTTATTACTGATATTCTTATGAAAAAATGTGGTGTAATAAATTGAGCCACATAATAGACGTCGACATTCTTTGTATAGATATTTATTTTTTTGTTAAATAAGTTGTTATAAAATTTTAAAATTTTATTTTTAATTTTTATAAAAAAACTATTCCACTTTAATCTCAAACTTTTTTCTAGTTTTATTTTTTTGTTATTGTTTTTGAGTTAAGTTATTTGCATTTCTTAAACTTTTGAATGAATTTTTGCATTCATATTTAAGATATTATATGCATATTTCTTATGAAAATTTAGAATTTTTTAACAAACGATCGATTAAATATTTATTTTTAAGTGTAAAAAATTTAAAAACTCATTTGATTTATCTCATATTTAAAAATTCTAAATTTGTAAAAAGAACTTTAAATATATATGAAAAAATTAAAAATTAAAATGATAAACACAAATTCTTGAAAGCATGAACTAAAAACAAAACTGAAATTTTTTTAGGTTTAAGTTTGAAGAATATTTTTATAAAAATAAAAAATTTATTTGATCTATAATATTTTTGTCAAGTTTGTGCATATCGATAAAAACGTAGGTACGCAAAGTGGGGCCGAGAGAAAATGGATGGGTCTGTTGCCTAATTGTGCTACCCAACTAGACATTACTTGATGTCGGTATTTGCGCTCAAGTCGGGGAAAATAAGATATTCATTTTAATTATTAACATCGACTATTTTTATAAAAAAAACTTTTGAAGTCATTAAAAATAAGACAAAAATTCAGCGATAAATAAAAATGATATTTTAAATACTGAGATTCAGATTTAAAAATCAAGGACTAAGATGTGAATCAGTAAAAATATATACAAAAAGTACATTCTAAGATTTTTTTTTTTTTTAACAATTAACAATACGAGCATATTATACCATGCAGGAGACTTGGGACAAACTGAATGGACTGCATCAACCCTAAAACATGTAGACAAAAGCGACTATGATGTGTTTTTGCTACCGGGAGATTTATCCTATGCTGATTCACAACAACCACTATGGGATTCTTTTGGTCGTTTGGTAGAACCATATGCTAGTAAAAGACCATGGATGGTTACCGAAGGAAATCACGAAATTGAGATTTTTCCAATTATCTACCCAAATGGATTTAAGGCCTATAATGCACGTTGGCCCATGCCATTTCAAGAAAGTGGGTCCAACTCAAATCTCTATTACTCTTTTGAGGTTGCTGGGACCCATATTATTATGTTAGGTTCATACTCTGATTTTAATGCTGAATCACAACAATACAATTGGCTTCAATCAGACCTTGCTAAGATTGATAGAGTGAAGACACCTTGGGTTATTACATTGTTGCATGCACCTTGGTATAATTCTAATGAGGCACATCAAGGTGAAGGTGAATCAATGAGACAAGCTATGGAAGAGTTGCTTTATGAGGCTCGTGTTGATTTGGTTTTTGCTGGACATGTTCATGCATATGAACGCTTCGTATGTCATATCTTTAATTTAATACTATTGTTTTCTTTATTCATTTCATTTTGACATCAAAATATATTGATTGGTATGATTATAATTTTTTTGATTTATTGCAGACTCGAATTTATGACAACGAAGCTGATTCATGTGGTCCAATGTATGTGACAATCGGGGATGGAGGAAATCGTGAGGGACTTGCATTAAAGTGAGATACATACCACTCTATTTTAATTCATTCTTATAAATAAAAGAAAAATGTTTAGGGCATTGTTAAGTATATAAATATAGATTTTTTTTAATTAAAAGTGCATTGAAAATTGTGTTTTTAATTTTTTAAAAGCTTAAATTTTATTTTTTTTAATATAAATTTTATATTTTTTTATTTCTTAACAAGTTTTTAGATCACTTAATTGCATGCATATGTTAACATTAATTATTATTTTTATGTAGTTAAAAACTATTTATTTTCTAAATTATACTTCCTCTCCCTTTAACTTTTTATGAAAATGTATTTTATGAGATCATTAATTATAGAGTATTTTAAGAATATTAACATTTTATGGTAAAATTAATTGAAATTTACTTATATTTAAATTTATCAGAAATGACTTTTCTTTTCTTATATTAAAGTCTAGATAGAATATTTGTTATTCCAAATAATGACCAAAAGTTTTAACTTTGTTATTTTTATTATGCTTTTTCTATTTTCCACTTGAGACCCTGATATATAATGTTTGTCGATAATAGGTTTGAGAAACCTACAAGCCCACTCTCATTGTTTCGAGAACCAAGCTTTGGACATGGAAGGTTAAGAATACTAAATGAAACTCATGCACATTGGTCATGGCATCGTAACAACGACACTAATGCAATTGTAGCTGATGGAATTTGGATAGAGAGCTTAAGCAACTTGAAAGCTTGCTCAAAGACACCAAACAATCAAGTTGCTCATGAAGAGTTGTAAATTTAGGTTCAAATCAAGAAATATTTATTGCTATAGTTCTACAAATAATATAAAGAAAAATTAGACCGTTGTAATTTTCTTAGCTACTTGGATGTTATCTTGAGTTATGAAGAGAAGTAAATTATGGCATATCACATGCAGAGCTAGCCAGTCCAACATAATGTGAGGCCCAAACTCAACATTTACTATGAAGTATAATTTTTTTTTTTTTATTTTTATTTAGTGGTAGTTTTGATTCCTCTATTATTATCAATTTACGGAATTGGTTCTCCAATATTTAAAGCCAACAGTTTTGATCTCCCTCAGATTTTTGAACTAAAAAAAAAAGACAATTTGACATATTTTAAATAACGTGACATACAATTCTATAATATAAAACCACATAGATGCATTAATTATTCATATGTCATTAATTTTCAAAGTTGAAAGCTATGTTTTTACGGCATTTTATTCTAATTTCATGAGTGTTGATCACTCTACATTATTGTATCATATGTCACGTTATTTAAAGCACCACACGTCATCATTTTTTAGTTAAAAAATTAAAGAAAAATACCAAATCCGTCGACTTTTAAAATAGAGGGACCAATTTCGTGAATCAATAAAAATAAGAGGACTAAAACTACGATTAAGTCAATTTTTTTTAAAGATTGTACTATATTTTACAACCAAATTTTAGAGTATTTTTAAAGCAAGAGTTAGATGTGATATATGTTATTAGTTGGTTATGAATTATAGTCATTAGATGCAAACTTTATTTTAGTGGTTGAGTTGTCATAATTTATGACTTTCCCATTTTGTTTATAAAAAAAAAATTCTTACTTTGAGTTTGTGTAAAATTGTAATTTATCTAATTGATGTTTGGATTTTTCTTGTTATTGTATGGTGCACCAACACCAACAGTAAAGATTATTAAATTTAGAGACATTAACTTTTTCTCTGTATAACATCTAAAATGTTTTTTTTTTAATTGCAAAAAAGTGAATTTTCTCTATATAATTTTAAACAAACATATTATATATTTCATTGTTGGAACACTCTATACTAACACATGTATATTTAGTTCCTCATTCTTAAAGATAAATAAACTTATAAGAATTTGAATGGAGAAATTCAAGTATTTGAAATAAAAATGGTTACTAATAGAACTTTGCAAAGAGAATTTGATTAGATAGATTATGATAGGCTACAAAACTAGTTAGTATTGAGAGTTACCGATACTTTTTTAATAAATAAATAAATTAGGGTGCAATGATCTAGTCCAATTTTAGGTGAAATATTTTTTAGAGTTTCATTAGAGAATTTTACAGAGATATTTATATTTATCTTGCTGCAAGGCACTAATATATTGTGAATTTTAATATGCATATTTAAAATATGTATTGGGCATGAGCTTCTCCTTATATTTATTTTTGTTGTAAGGCCTATAGAATCCTATTTATGATAAATTTATAATTTGAATAAATAAGAGAATATAATATTGCCTTAATGATCATGTGGGAGTTAGAGAGTGGAACGATAAGAAAGTTGATGGTTATATCCCTACCATCAGTAAAATGATAATAATATTAACTTTATAAGCATTGATGGTTGTAAAAAAATTAAAATAAACCATCAATTTAGTCAGAAAAGTATCACTATCTCCCCAATTTAATCTCAATATATAAATTATAACTACTTATTACTTTTATTTATTTTACAACTGAAGAGAAACTAAAGTTAATTAGATAATTAACACTTCTATTTTCCTCATGCATTTATGTTGATCTGAATAGGCCTGCTGAGAGTTAAAAAATGTCTCATACATCTCTCCTAACTTACAATTTACTTTGATCATATTAATTAGAACTTTGGAGTCACTTTTCACAATAAAATGAGAGAAACCTTCACTATGCACCATAGTCAAACCAAAGTAAAAACTTCATATTTCCGCATGTAGTGCGTCACACACGCCTATCTTCTGGATGTACCCCTTATCTACCTTCGAGATGAGTTGTGAAAAAGCCCTCCACACCTTAAAAGTTGTTAATTGTTCTTGCAAGCGTCATCCCTATTAAACTTAATGTTTAAAGAGGTGAAACAAAGTATACACTTATTTAATTTAATTTTTAGTTTCAAACGTGGGTGTGTGTGTAAATAGAGACACTAGTGACAACAAAAGAAGTGAGAATGATAGGTTTTCACTTCTCACTAAAACCAAAAGCTCCACCCACTAGAAATGAAAAGCTCCACCCATGTAAAATTAGGAGTTTCTATGTTTTAGATCCTTATAAAATTAGGAATTTCTAAATTTTTAATGTCTTTGAGTTTTAGTCCCTTGTAATACGAGGCTTTTCCAAATGACGTAAAATCCATGTGACAAACGACTCATTCTAATGATTTATTAAATTATTTTAAACCGATTTAAATAAAATTCAGCAAATTTAAATTTTTTAAAATAAAAAAAAAATAAAAAACTTAGTGGATCTTAACCCAAATAAATCCTAAATTTGATAATCCACCTGTTGGAACAATGGATAGTGCGCAGCGGGAAAGAAAGGAGAAGAAAGGAAAAGAATTGCAGAAGTAGAAATTGTCTCAGGATCAATCCAGGATTGATCTGATATTATTCCAGGATCGATCTTGGAACGATCCTCACTGAATAATTCTGTTATTTCACTTATTGTCAATTACACTCTTCACATACACACTGTTAGTTATATATATAGGCTGTTACATTAAGATGCAATGCACTTAACTAACTAACTAACTCTAACAACCTACTAAATGACAATTATGAATTACACTTCAACACTTCCCCTTAATTCATAATTGTTGAACACTTATAACACCAAGTTTCTTTCTCAAAAATTCAAATCTGTCCAGCTTCAAAGCCTTTGTGACACCATCTGCTAGCTGTACTTCAGTTGGACAATATTGCACTTCAATCATTCCATTGTTCACTTGCTCTCTAATGAAATGGAACCTTGTATCTATATGTTTACTTCTGCCATGCGAGATTGGGTTTTTAGCAAGGCTGATTGCTGACTTGTTATCAATTCTGAGTTTAAGAGGCTTCATCACTTCACACCTTAGTTCCTTCATCACTGAATCCAGCCATATTGCTTGACAAGTTGCAAATGTACCTGCTATATATTCTGCCTCGCAAGATGAAAGTGCAGTCACTGATTGCTTCTTTGTACACCAAGATATGGCTGCCTCATTGAACTTGAAAACATAACCAGATGTACTCTTTCTATCTGTGATGTCTCCACACCAATCACTATCCGAATATCCAATGAATTCATTGTCTTCACCATGACTGCCATTGGGAAATAGCAGACCAAATTCCTTTGTGCCTTTTATATAGCTGAGTATTCTTTTAGCAGCTATCAAATGAGTCTTCCTTGGATCATTCATGAATTTGCTAATGACACTAACTGAGTAGCATATGTCAGGCCTGCTGCTGCACAAATATCGCAGCGATCCAACCATCTGTCTGAATGTTGTTGGATCAACCCTTTCTTCCTCACTGCACTCATCAATCTTTGAGCTTGTCTCTGATGGATTTGGAACTGAATTGCAGCTATTCATCTCAAATTTTTCCAGCATTTCACCTATATACTTCTGCTGATGCATGACTGTTCCAGTTTTCAATTTCAGAAATTCCATTCATAGGAAGAATGAGAGTTCACCTAGATCAGTCATTTCGAATTCAGATTTTAGCTTGTGTTTCACCCTTTCAATCTCTGCTGCCTTGCTCCCAGTAATGAGTAAATCATCCACATACAAACAGATTATCATTGTTTCTTCTGCACTAGAATTCTGCACATACACACCAAACTCCACTGCACACTTTGTGAAGCCTATCTGCATTAGAAACTAATCGATCCTCTTATTCCAGGCTCTAGGGGCCTGCTTCAATCCATACAAAGCTTTATGGAGTTTATACACCATATTCTCCTTGCCTTGTATTTCAAATCCACGAGGCTGTGACACAAAAACAATCTCTTCAAGTGGACCATTTAGAAAGACTGATTTTACATCCAAATGGTAGAGTGACCACCTTCTCTTGCAAGCTAGAGTCACCACTAATCTTATAGTCTCAAGCCTTGCAACTGGAGCAAACACTTCATTGTAATCAATACCATGTTTCTGTAAAAATCCTCTAGCTACCAACCTGGCCTTATGTTTTGAGATTTTCCCATCAGGATTGATCTTCAGTTTGAAGACCCACTTCACATCAATCTTCCTTTTCTTGTTTGGCAGATTAACTAGTTCCCATGTTTGATTCTTCTCAATTGATTGGAGTTCTTCCATCATAGCTTTCCTCCATACATCTATCTTCAATGCTTCTTCATAATTGAGAGGTTCAGAATCTGCCAATAATGCAAAATGAATGATATCACCTTCATCATTTACTGCATTATCAGAGATTAATTCACAATCATTCAGCCTCCTTGGAATTTGTCTGATTCTTTGAGGTCTCCCTGTTGCTGCCACTTCTTCTGGTTCACTTGCATCATTATTAATCACTTCTTCATCCTCTGATTCATCACTGGAATCAGGATAAATGCAGCCTTGTTGATTTTCTTCACTATACACTGGTTCCTCATCCCATTTCCACTTCTCAGCCTCATTCACAATAACATCCCTACTGATGTGCACCTTTTGAGTTACAGGATTATAAAGCTTATAGGCACCTGTGGGATGATAACCTATAAGTATCATAATCTCACTCTTATCTTCAAGTTTGCTCCTCCTAACATCTGGTACATGCTTATAGCACAATGAGCCAAAAACCTTGAAATGCTTCACACTTGGCTTTCTTCCACACCAGGCTTCCTCTGGAACCTTCTGATTCAACTTCTTTGTAGGGCATTTGTTTAAGATATAAGCAGCTGCAGTAACTGCTTCACCCCAGAAATTGTGTGGTAGGTTTTTCTGCTTGATCATGCTTCTTGCCATATTCAATAGGGTTCTGTTTCTTCTCTCAGCAAGTCCATTGTGCTGAGGTGTATATGGAGCTGTTACTTCATGCACAATGCCTTGATTAACACAGAAATCTTCAAATTCTTTTGAGGTATATTCTCCTCCACCATCAGTTCTCAAGATCTTAATTGATTGGTCACTTTCTTTTTCAATTAAGCTCTTGAATTTCTTGAATACCTCTAATGCTTCACTCTTAAGCTTGATTGTATACAGCCACATCATTCTTGTAAATTCATCAACAAAAGTGATGAAGTATCTGCTTCCCCCCAATGAAGATACTTCAAAAGGGCCACATATATCAGAGTGGACCACTTGCAGTGCTGTAGTAGCTCTTTTAGGTGCTTCAGATACAAATGGGAACCTGCTTTGCTTACTCTTCATACATACTTCACAAATAGTTTTTCTGACATTCAACTTTGGCAGCCCATACACTAACTCTTTAGTATTCAAATCACTAAGACTTCTAAAGTTTAGATGATCATACCTCTTGTGCCATAAGCCTTCAATATCTTCACTAACTGCTGCAGACAAACACATCATTTTCTCACTTGAAATGTTGCATCTGTAGGTTCTGTTTTGTGACATGTTTGATTTGAGCACCAACTACTTCTTTGCATCAAACAGCTTCAAAGAATCACCATCCATAGTCACTGAGAATCCCTTCTCCACCAATTGACCAATGCTTATGAGATTGCACTTCATCTCTGGAACATACATCACATCTGAAATAATGATTCTTCTGCCATCATTGCTTTTGATCACTATATTTCCACTACCTTCAGCCATCAGATTTCTGCTATCAGCTTGTCAACCATTCTCTATATGATGTCATGTGGTTTGAGCATCCAGAGTCAAGAAACCACTCTTCATTCTTGATCTTCTCATCATTGGTTGTCGCCATCATCAACACTATATTGGAATCATCTCCATTTGCCAGATTTGCTTCTTCATCATCCTTTTGATCTTTCTTGAACCAACATTCATCTGCAAAGTGCCCATACTTCTCACAGTTGAAGCATTGTACCTTACTTTTGTCAAAATCCTTCTTCTTGTTCTGATTTTTGCCAAAGCCCCCTTTCTTTGAAGATTCAACTTTGTCTTCACTCTTGTTCTTACCATTGTTGGACCAATTTGCTCTTCTCTTTCCCTTTTTCTTGAAGTCTTTCTGGTTTCCCTCCTTCTTGGTAGTTTGAACTTGAAATGCTTGTTGAACTGATCTTTCAGAATTTCTATCAAATACCAAGAGTTCATGTGCCTCCAATGAATTTTGCAGCTCTTCAATTTTCATAGTCTTCACATCCTTTGCTTCTTGAATAGCTACCACAATGAAATCGAATTTTGGACTCAAAGATCTCATCACTTTTTCAACTACCATATGATCTGTAATGTTCTCCCCACAAGTTCTCATTTGATTGACTATGGCTGTTAATTTTGAAAAGTAATCACTTACTTTCTGATCTGCCTCCATCTCCATCATCTCATACTTTCTTCTATAGGATTGTAGCTTCACTTGCTTCACCTTTTCTCCACCAGTGTGATAGTTTTCTAAAATGTCCCATGCTTCTTTGGATCTTGTGGCTTTCGAAATCTTCTCAAAATGTTGATTGTCAACATTCTGCTGAATGTAGAACAAGGCCTTGCAGTCCTTCTTCTTGGCTTCCTTGAATGCATTCCTATGTGCATCAGTTGGATTCTCCACCAAATCCTCATATCCATCCTGCACAATTTCACTCACTTCTTGTGCTCCAAATAAAGATTTCATCAATGCACTCCATCGATTCCAGTTCTTGCCATCAAGAACAAGAATATGTGATCCAAAGCCATTGCTGTTCATTATGCCTTTCAAGAAACTATTACTCTGTGTTTCCCTTAATTATTCCCCTCACTTTTAACCCGTGTTTCCCTTGATTTTAACCCAGCTCTAGATGCCAATTGTTGGAACAATGGATAGTGCGCAACGGGAAAGAAAGGAGAAGAAAGGAAAAGAATTGCAGAAGAAGAAATTGTCTCAGGATCAATCCATGATTGATCTGGTATTATTCTAGGATCGATCTTGGAACGATCCTCACTGAATAATTCTGTTATTTCACTTATTGTCAATTACACTCTTCACATACACACTGTTAGTTATATATATATAGGCTGTTACATTAAGATGCAATGCACTTAACTAACTAACTAACTCTAACAACCTACTAAATGACAATTATGAATTACACTTCAACACCACCATCTTCAGATCTTCTTGGTTGCCATTACCAAATTTTGAAGTAATGTTGTCCTGAAACTCCTTCGCCATACTCATCGTCAACTCTTAAGACAAAATGGCATAGAATGCCTCCTTCCTGGAAAACAAAAACGATCCAAAAAGGTAAAATCCAAAAACGAATTGAAAATCAACAACCCACGCAAGGTGCTCGAGAAAATGCTACAATGAAAAAGGCATTGAAGAGGAGGCGGCAGTGAAGAGGGGGCCACATTGAGAAAGGGATTCTTTTCATCAGCGTTGAGAATGCGGAAACACTTCTGTTCGTCGAAGAAGCTGTTGGCGGTGGCAGCGACGGGGGGGAGGTTGGAAGTGGGAGTGGGTTTTGTTGTAGGTTTAGAAGAAAAATTTAGAGATGGAGTTGTTGTGGTGAGCTCGTTGCGCCATTAATTATTAAGTGTTGATGTGGTTCTCATAAAGAACTGCAACATTTTGTTTTCTCAAGTTAATTAGAGAGCAATTTTGGATTTTTAGTTAACATTTTGTTAACTATCACTAATGTTAAAGTGTGTGTCAATAGTGTGATATATGAGCTTCAGGTGGCAAAAGAATTTGTCAACGAGATGAATTGGATCATATTAGGTTTAAGATCACGGATTGAGATCCACTAAGTATTCTTTTTCTGGGTGCAAATCTAAGTATTTTTAATTTGTTTGTTTTTATTTAAATAACTTTAAAATAATTTATTAAACAATTTAATAATTTATTATGGGGAGTTAGTTGCCATGTGGACGCCATCACATTTAAAACTTACACGTGGTGTACACTTAACTATGTAACGTAAATAATAATTATAAATGAGTCTAAATAATTAATTTTATTCATAATAGTGACTAATATTTAATATTTAATATTTTATTTATTTATAATAATCATCAGAGAATATTAAAATTTAATAAAAATTAAATTTAAAAGTTACTAATTTTATAAAAATCTAAAATATATTTAACCTAAAATATTAAACGGCAGAGCTTTTACATTAGGACCACCCCATAAGTTCCAAACGCGGGTGTGGACTTAAAATTTTCAATTCCATCCAACACAAGAAAATCACTTTTTTTTTTTCTCCATCCCCTTTAATACAAAGCAAAAGCCACTTAAAAAAACGACATATTCAATTTTTTTCTTTCTCTAACGTCATCATTAATAGATAGATAGATTTGATTTTTATACATTTTACAACAAGCGCCGCCACATGATTCGTTTGGGTAGGTAAGGTCCGCAACAAACGGTCCAGATCAACTCATCTAAATCACATCATACATCCAACGGCGGAGATCAAATCAAATTCTTCGCAGCTTGTCTGCTTTGATCAAGGGATTCGCTTTAGCTATCTCCTCTCGCCCCACCGCCTTGAAATCGAAACAACACTCGTGTTTCTCCGGATACCTGTGGGTCCCACAAAACGTGATTCCACATCTGCACTTGAATCCGGTTAGCCCGATCCGCTTCCGACACGTTCCGCACCGGTTCGATAGAACTGTTTCGGTCGAGGAGTCCGATGCGTCAGACACGATAGACGGTATAGTCAACGCTGGCGGTTGAGGAAGGGATTCGATTTCCGGCAGCGGTGAAGCGGCGACTACGACGGCGGCAGAGGCGGAAGAGAGAGCGGTTTCAATCGTAGTTTTGGTTTTGGCTTGTTCTTGTTCTTTCAAATGGATGTCTCTGTAACATTTAGAGCAGAGATTCATCGTAGCTGAACTACCGAAGAAACCGCAGTTATTTGCGCAGAGTCTGTGGCCTTCCGAAGCTTGACATCGATGCTCTTCCGCCATAGATTGTGGTGGATCTACGTTTTCAGATGAAAGATCTCTTACCTGCGCGTAAATTTACAACGACGTGGATAACGTCAAAACGGTTATGATGAATATTCAACTTTCAGAATCGTTCATATTCCAAGAAAATTCGAGGAATAATTGAAACGATGAATCTAAATTCGAAAGTTACAAATCGCGAATTAAAAAAGGATTACAAGAATTATGAATATATTTTATAAAAAAAGAAATAGGAAAATATTAAAGATTAATAGGATGAGACGGAAGAAAATTGAACCTGATTGATGATAAGAAGGAGTGGTTGTGGTGGAATTGAGAAGGAAGAGATAAGAAAGAGAAAAGGGAAGAGAAAGAATCTTAACAGGGAAATGATAACAGCGTCTGAAAGGTTATGATGAGAGAGAAAGAGGAAGAAACGGCGAAACGAGACAAATTGGTATTGATCGTTTTCAAAAAAATGTTAATTAATGGAGTAAACAGTTGTGTTTGTGGGTTGATTGAGAGGTGAAAGTAATAATTCAATTATTAGTGTTAATTAAATAGGTAAATTATTTATAAGTTAATAAGAAATATATGGGATTAGAACAACAGACAGGCTGGCTGTGACGGTAGTGGTGTGGTGGTTAAGAACGTAACGGCTGGGAAAGCTCAACGTTTATAATTATAATTATCAATTTAATTAATTTCTTATTCCACATCCATTGAAACTAGACGTACATGGAAATTCATGAAATTGAGATTTTATTTTTATTTGTCTGAATACTCATTTTTTCTAATGAACGGTGTTAACTGATAAAAATATACAATTACTAAATAAACCGAGTTGGAGAATGGATGCGTGTGTTGGCTAGAAGGCGTGGCACCAAGTTGGAGAGAAGGAGGTTGGTGGGGTCGTTCCTATCTATATAGTGGTTGATGGAAACAAGATTGTCGACATAGGACTTTAATTGAGTTGAGAAGTAACAAGAGAAAGGAAGGTAAAAGAAATTTGGCATCAACAAAAAAGGTATATATATATTTTTTGACTGAAATAAGTCAGCCCAAAATTTTATGCTTTAACTAAAATCCTCCTAACCGTAATTTTGATCTAACTTGATATATATATATATATTATGAATTTAAATGATATATATTCTTAATATAAAATAATTTTACAATGCAATTCATGTAATTAATGTATTAGCAAATTTATATTATAAAAAATAATTTTATAATAGAAATTTAAGATGAGATTAGAAAAAAAATTAATGTGAGACAATGATATTCCACTTTAAGATAGAAAAAACTTAAATTCAATTAACACTAAATATAATATAAATTTAATTGTCGTTTTAGTCATTTTTTTTATCAATTTATAAAATCGATTTTTCTATTTTAAAATATGACAGTTTTGACTATTCATTTTGATTTTATAACTA
>JBBPBP010000003.1:54773286-54789061 GCA_037974735.1 Cicer chorassanicum | reverse complement strand
AAATAAATATATTTATTTATTTTTTACTAAAGAGATATTTCTTTATATTGACAGATTACTATTTTTATTTCTTAGTATTCGGTCTTGGTCATATATATTTTAGAAATAATTGATTTAGATTTTTTAAAATAATTTAAATTCCCATTTATACGTTTTTTTTTATAAAAAATTCTTTGTATACATTTGTTTGTGTTTATTAGATATTCAAATATCCAACATGTAAATTAATTAATACATTTAATGAATATTATAGACAAATTGGTAATAAATATAATATTAACTAATTAACTAATATTTCCTAAAACAAAACTAATTAATTAATATAATATTAGTAATTTATCTCGATGATGATTTAGTTTTTTTATTCCTTATAAAAAGAAACGTATTTGAGAGCAAAACGTAAAACAAATGATGATGAATCGCATAATCACTTAGTGGAGGCCACTTGATTTCACTCACTACAAAAAATAAAACCGCATATATATAATATCCATCTATTGTTCACTTCACATCACAAAGCTTCACTTCCCACTAACAAGTAGCTCAACCCAAACACTACTTTGTTCTCCTTTTAACTTTATTTAACTTTGAACAAAACTCTATACACACCATGGATTTCTTTCCCTTCATCCTCTCTCTTTTCCTTGTTCTACATCTCTCAGGTACAAACAACAAAACATACTCTACTTCCAAAAACTTAGGACATGTTTTTTTTGTTAATTTGATGAAAATGATTAAATTAAATTTAACTCATATGGATCTTATTTTTTAGGACAAAGTGTCACACAAGTTGAGGCTCGCCATCATCATCATAAACACCATCATCATCATCATCATCATCATCATCATCATCATCATCATCATCATCATCGTAAACATCATCATCATAAACATCATCGTCATATATCAAAGTTATTTGTTTTTGGAGACTCATATGTCGACACCGGCAACATTAAAAAAGGGTTAGCAAATTCATGGAAAGAACCTTATGGCACCACCTTTCCCGGCAAGCCCGCCGGCCGTTTCTCCGACGGCAGAGTCTTCACCGACTATATTGGTACGTGTGTGTCCAAATGCATCATTACAAATTCTTTCTTGCTTTTTATTTATTTATTTATTTATTCATTATGAATTTAAAGAAAATGTTGTGGTAAATTAAATGATTATAATTAAACTACATTTTAAACAAATTTATATTTTTAGTGCACTACCTTTAAACTTATTATTTATTATATTAGCTTTTTTTTCCTTAGCAAAAGTTTTGCTTTTGTATAGATAATTAATTATAGATTTAAATATATTTATTTTCCTTTTTTTCAAAGCGTTTTAAGTTGCTTTTAAAAAAAGCAACATGTGTTAAGCAAATTAAAAATAAAAATGAACATGTGTAATCCTTATCCTTATTACTAAAGGATGAGTAAATGAAATTTCAAAAACTACAAACTAACATATTTCAAAAGTCATGTGACAAAAATGTGTCACTTTTCATTAACAAATGCATGTTAACAATTTTTGGAGAGAAAAAAACATATTAACTTATAATAATTGTATATACTTTATGCACTTTACCGTAACACCGTCATATATTATATAGGTTGATCAATTGGTAAGGTTGATTTATCAGCTGGCTTTGCCACTTTTTGTTTTCTCGAGCTGATTGTGTCTCTCTATTCCAGCATTATATGATGTTCTTTCTTTGCCAATAAAATGGTCCATTATTGTGTTTTATGTCACTTTTTTTTAGCATACCCCTTTTCTTTTTTACTCTGTTTTTGATTGCATACCACGTTCGATCTGCATTTTATTTCTCTTTTTCGTCACATTGATTTATTAACGGCATGTTTTTCTCTCTCTCGCGTGACACAACAAGCTTTGGTCGCAGACACTTTTGTCCTTGTTATTTCTTTTAGTCATCATTGTTTTAACACTCGATCAAAGTATTTCTCTTTGCCCTTTAATACTGATTCTAATTCAGTTTTAAATATAAACAAAAATTTGTTATGTCACCTAAGAGAGGAAAAAAAAAGTATTGTTTGAAGTTATTTCATATAGACAAAGAGTATGTTTGTTATTACTTATTTTTAAAATAGTTATTTTTATCAATTTTCATTTGTTATGTTTTTTTAAAGAAAAAAGCAGAATAATCTCTAAAAAAAAATTATTTTTAAAAAAAATAATCTCTAATAAAAACAATACAATACAATGTAACAATTTTATAAAGTTATCCTTAATTCCTTATAACCTATTGACTATCAACAATTGTAAAAAATGCATAGTTGAATATAATGACTTGAAATTTTTGCACACAGTATTAATTTGACTTTGAAGATCGAATTAGAATAAATTAATAAATATTGCAATGAGAAAATAAAACGACACAATTTTCAGAAGAAATTTTATTTTTAAAACCATAATTATTTTGAAAAGGAGGAAATGATTACATGTGTTTTAATTTGACTAATTATGCCAAAAGGACTTAATGTGGTTGATTGATTAATGCTTTTTTTCTCCATAAATTCTTAAGTACTCTTGAGTTGTGTTAGATACTTAAAAATATTGAAGGTAAAGTTAATTCAAAATTAAATATTAAAATATAAGATGACATTAAATGATTGAATGGTAGTACCATATCCAATAAAACTCTTAGATATTGAAGTGTTAACATTTTTTTTACCCAAGATTGATTAATGTCAAACCACCACATATTTCTACAATGCATCCTTTTTTTTTTTTGACAGAATTCTATAATGCATCTTAGGATTCGAGATATCCTTATTTTTCTTATTCCAAAGTTGAGCTTTTATCACAAGTGGATTATCTGACGTAGACTTATATAACTTTGTCAGTGCCAGTCAAAAAAAATAAAACTTTGTCAAAAAAAAGCAAAAGCATTGTCCAACTTTACTTGAAAATAATTAGAGGCATCTTTATTTTTTAGTTTTCTTAATTTTCAGTCATTGGTCCACCCAGTTAAGAAAATTGCCATCTATATAATTAAGTACATGAAAAATGAATCTTTATTTTTTACTTTCATGTTTTCCTTTAGAAAAAAATTAAAATAACATGAAAGTGAAAAAACAGAATTATTTTGTCACATAGTACTTAATTTACTTTGTTGCTTTCTTCAATGATGAATTAGGATGATAACGGTAACTTTATTATTATAACATCTTATGTATCTGATTACTTACATTATGCTACGCAATTGCAGCCAAGTATTTGAAATTGAAATCACCGGTCCCATATAGTGTGAGAAAAATGATGCCAAAACATTTGAAATATGGAATGAACTTTGCGTTTGGTGGTACTGGTGTGTTTCGAACGTTGTTTTCAGGCCCAAACATGACAACCCAAATAGATTTTTTTGAGCAACAAATCAAAGACAAAATATACTCAACCAAAGATATTAGTAAATCTGTCGCTCTTGTCTCTGTCGCTGGAAATGACTACACTTTTTACACCGTTACAAATGGCTCTATTGAGGTATATTTCAATTACTATCATTTCAACTTTCAATAATTTAGATTTTTTCAAGAAAATCAGAAACTGTTTTATAAAAAATCAGTTAGTAAAAAATAATTTTTTTAGAAAATTAAGAAGGCCTAATGTGTCTCAAATGAATAAATTAAAAATAGTTATGATTAATGTGAAATATTTGTAATAATTGTGTTGTATATATATATATGTAGGGTTTACCATCTTTCGTGACAACGTTGATTAATCAAACAGTGAGAAATTTAATTCGCATAAAAGAATTAGGAGTGAAGAAAGTAATTATGAATGGTCTACAACCCATTGGATGTCTTCCTGACCAAACAGCTGGAACTTCATTCAAGCAATGCAATGAAACATCAAACACACTCCTCGTACCTTTCCACAACAATCTCTTAATCCAAGCCATAAACAAATTGAACCAACAAACAAATGATACTTCTTCACCTTTTCTATTCCTTAATCTTTATGATAGTTTCATGTCGGTGTTGAACCATCCAACCACAAACAACATTAAGTACAAATTGAAGCCATGTTGTGTTGGTGTGAGTAATGAGTATTTTTGTGGAAGTGTTGATGAGAAAAATGTTAAGAAATATTTGGTATGTGACGAACCAAAATCTGCTTTCTTTTGGGATTCGGTGCATCCTTCGGAAGCTGGGTGGCATGCTGTGTATAACAAGTTGAGAATAATGAAGGCTCTTGAACCAATTTATTACTAGTTAATTAGTAGCTTAATTCTTGGTTTTGTTAGCTACTAGTATTAATTAAGATTGGTTATTTTGTAAGTTTTGTTTGTGATGAATAATACATTTTCACTTTTGGTTTGTTATATTCATTGTTTCTCAAATTGTGTTATGTTTTGTAATCATTGCAACTGTTTTTGGGAATATATATGTTGGCAATTTGCAAATAGAACTTTCTCATCTAAAATTTATAGGTGTATCTTTTTTTTTTAGTATCATACCATGTGTTGATAATCTTTACAAAGAATCATAACAAATATGTTTTCAATACACTTTTTCATTAATTGTTTAAAAATGTTTTCTATTATAAAATCTAAACAAAACAAATATGTTACTAGTGCAAAATATACATAATAAATTTTATTGATGATTAATCTCTATCGAAAAATTTAATTGACATCTTTAATTAGACCTCTTTCTAATTACATTATTTTCCATTAATTTGAATCAATGTAATTTCAAAAACCGAAATGGGAAGCAATTTGAAAAACATTCATTATTTACCACTTTGGCATCGAATTCTATTATAGGTATAGTTATATTTTCACAAATAAAAATCGAAATAGGAAATAATTTGAAAGACTTTGATTTGCATACAATTGTAAAACCTTTCAATAAATGCATTCAATCATAGCATATAGTGATTTTATTTTATTAGGTTAATTTTTTTATGTGAGTTTAATTTTCATGTAATCTAATCTAAAAAGTTTTACTCAGTTGACAAATTATCATCATTTATATGAGTGACGTTAAGTAATTATGACAAAAGTCAACTATTATTAATAATGTGACAGTTGTGGTTGATTGACAGTGTATATAAATTAAATTCATTTTACATATATATTTTCATAGATATTTACCTGGTAAAATATGAATCAATGTATATGTAAAAAAACTTACAATAACAATAAATACAAATTAAATCAAAAAATATAAGGGATTTAAAAAAAACGTAAATATATGTGAGAGAGACCACATTATTATATTATACGTTCTTTTTGTGTAGTGTTGGGCTTTGATTTATTCTTCCTCAGAAGTTAAGCTTGGGCCAAACGATAGTGGCCTTTCTTTCTCTGCTAATAAATTTTATTTTTTAAAAAAATAAAATAAACTGTTAATGTACAATATATATTAGTACATTGATTGAAGAATGTTGGTATTGGTCATAACTTTGTGTAAAGATCCAAAATTCAAGCCACCAAATACCAAGTCCTAGACTGTATTTTTACCTTCCTTTTTTGCCCCTTCCTCAAAATGTCACTCATTTCGCGTTCTTGCATAATCTACGCCAAGTGATCACATTGCATTATAAATTTAAACAGCAAATTTACTTGTTTAAGCTATTTTGCACACTATTTATGTTGTTATCAAGCATTGTTTTTCTTTCATGCAAAAAATACAGTGTCTATTAGAGAACAAGTAATACAATTAAAATGTTACAAAACTCGTTGCTATTGCTACTACTACCCATCTTCTTTCTTCATAATTTTCCTTCACTAATTCAGGGATCAAATCAACATGAAAGAAAGGTATACACTAGTGGTAGAGTTTAATTTCAAGTATTTTTGTTATAAGATTAATTTATTAATATATGCTTCTTCTTAGCCTTTTTATAATTGATGTTAATTTCTGACTAATAAACAGCCGTATATTGTATACATGGGAGAACTACCAACTGCAACTGCAACAACATATACTATGGAACAACACCACCACAACTTGTTGGAGACTGCGATTGGAGAGTAATTATTTCAATTTCAAGACTATAATACAAATGCATTTGATTATATAGAGTTTAATTAATAATAACTATGTATTGAATTATCACTAAAAAATCAAAAATATACACATATTTAGCGCATACATAATTTTTTTATGATTTAGAATCAAAATTGGTATTTCAAAATTTAAAATAATCACACACTTCACAAGTACTAGACTCATGACATTTTATGCTGACATCTAAATGTATAATAACATTGAAATAATATTTTTTTAAAATATTTCTTTGAGATGTTTATATGGTGGAAAAAAATTAAATTAAATTGATATATTAATGCTGGGCAATCGACCATTCATAGTTATTAATTAATTTATTATTCCTACAGCAAGCAGTTAGCAAGAGAGTCCAAAATACATAGCTATGGAAAGAGTTTTAATGGATTCGTTGCACGACTTTTGCCACATGAAGCAGAGAAACTGCAAGGTATAGTAACATTTTGCTAGGGCGAAAAATGTAAACGTTTCAGACAAGGAAATATATGATCTTATATTTTTTTTACCAAAAGGAAATATATTATATGAAGACACAAATTCTATAATAGTAATTGTGATTCATATATATTTACTGAAAAAAATTATCATGCATATATTCAATGTTGGTATTTAATTGTTACCAAAAAAAATGTTGTTATATTTAATTTAATGCAGGGGAGAAGAATGTAGTATCTGTGTTTCCAAATACATACCGTAAACTGCACACAACAAGGTCATGGGATTTCTTAGGAATGCCCCTTAATGTGAAGAGAAACCCCAACATAGAAAGTCACATCATTGTGGGCGTATTAGACACAGGTATACATAAATTATTATTAACAAAATATATATTTCTCTGATATGATTTATTGTAAAAATGTATAATATAATAAATAATTTATAATTATATATTTAAACAGGTATTTGGGTTGATTGCCCCAGTTTCAATGATGAGGGGTTTGGACCACCCCCAAGTAGATGGAAAGGCAAGTGTGTAATGGGAGCTAACTTCACTGGCTGCAACAAGTATTCTTCTACTTCTATGCATCCATTCATAGTCCTAGCACCATATATACAAACAATTTAACTTAATTATACACTTCATTTTTCAATCACTTTTGCCTTGCATACAACGTAAGGATGATTTGATTTAAACTTGATTGCATACGCAGCAAGGTGATCGGAGCAAAATACTTCAACATTGACCCAGATGGTCCAACCATCCAGAACCCAAGTCCGGTGGACAATCAAGGCCATGGCACTCACACTGCATCAACAGCAGCCGGAGCAATGGTGAGGGGTGCAAGTCTTTATGGCATTGGCAAAGGCACAGCACGTGGCGGTGTCCCATCGGCACGTATTGCAATGTACAAGGTTTGTTGGAGCATTGGGTGCAGTGACATGGACATGCTTGCTGGTTTTGATGAGGCTATTGCTGATGGTGTCAACTTAATATCAGTGTCCATAGGTGGACCCTCACGTGACTTTTTCGCTGACCCAATTGCTATTGGAGCATTTCATGCTATGAAGAGAGGTGTTCTCACTTCTTGCTCAGCTGGAAATGATGGTCCTCGACCTATGTCTGTTGAAAATGTTGCTCCTTGGATTTTGACTGTTGCTGCTTCCACAGTTGATAGACAATTCATCACACAAGTAGCCTTTGGTGATGGAAAGAATGTTACTGTAAGTAACATTGAAGTACTGTATTCATTTGATGTGATTCAACTTGCTCTATATCATTTTGGATCTTCTACGACCTCTCCAACCAAATCTCGATTTAACTGAAGTTTGGCTAGAGAGATTATCGCAGAAAATCCAATTTGTTTATGTAAATGTTCTTAAACTTCAAACGTTGAAACAAACAGCTTACTTATTTTGGTTTGTACTTTGTAGGGACTATCTATTAATACATTTTCCCCTGAGAAAAAGATGTATCCACTGACTAGTGGTCTTCTTGCTGCTAACCTTAGTGGAGAAGTCTATGGAAATCCTAGGTATTGTTCTTATTCTTATCATTAACCCTTAATTACTTGATATATTTTATTTTTTGAGAAGATTATGAAGGTTTTATGAAATGATGGTGGCTATGGTTATGATGCAGTGGTTGTGATTATGGGACTCTAAACAAGGATAAGGTGAAAGGGAAAATAGTGTATTGTACTGAGGGTACAGGTAGCCCAGACTTGACCATTAAAGAGTTAGGAGGAGCAGGAACCATAGTAGGAGTTGAAGATGAAGATGAAGCATCCTATGCTACAGTTATTCCAGGGGCATTTGTTGATATGAACACTGCAGGCAAAAACATTGAACTCTATATTAATTCCACAAAGTAAGCTATTTTTCACTGTCCTTTTGTCCAGACCTCAATTAGGCAATGTGATAAAAAAAAAATTAAGTAAATTAACTAAAGTAAAGAAATCTCTGGCTGATTTTAAATTCAGGAATCCTCAAGCTGTGATATACAAAACAACAGGCACTAATGTCCCTGCCCCATATCTTGCTTCTTTTTCATCTAGAGGTCCTCAACAAATCACCCGCAACATCCTCAAGGTGATCATTTTTTATATCTCTTACTCCTTTGTGTTGTGTTCCCATTTGGCTTGTTTTCTAATGTCAATATTTTATGTGAAGCCTGACTTGGCTGCCCCAGGACTTGACATACTAGCTGCTTATTCCAAACTGGCATCAATAACAGGGTACCCTGAAGACACCCGTTTTGATGTTTTTAACATCATATCAGGAACATCCATGGCATGTCCACATGCCACTGCAGCTGCAGCCTACGTTAAATCCTTTCACCCTGACTGGAGTCCTGCTGCAATTAAATCTGCCCTCATGACCACTGGTGAGGAAAATTCCCCATCTATAATCAATAGCTGAATATGAATAACATCCTTTATTATTTGAGTAGTATTAAATTCAGGGTTTTAAAAAAAAGTCCGCAGCTGGATTGTAATAGCAACATCATCACTTTTGATGTCTATATACAACCACATGGTGCTGCAGTTAGGGTCGCAGCATCAACTGTATTTGACAATATCAGCAGCTGTGACGCGACTGCAATTTAAAACCTTAATAATTATCATTTTCAAATCTGACATTTTCGTCTCTGTGATTCAGCTACTCCTCTTAAAGTCAATGGCAATTTCACAGAACTGGGATCAGGGTCTGGACAAGTTAGCCCAGTAAAAGCATTGCATCCTGGTCTAATTTATGACATTAGAATGAACTCTTATATTTCCTTCTTATGCAAGCAAGGCTACAACAGCACTAGCATTGGTATCCTCATCGGCAGCAAAAATTTCAATTGCACCAGCGTTAAGCCTGCACCAGGCACTGATGGACTCAACTACCCTACCATGCATATCCAGCTCTTGAGTCCCAGTTCAAGAATTTCTGCAGTTTTTTACAGGACTGTGACAAATGTAGGATATAGGGCTTCAACGTACAAGGCTAAAGTCACAGCTCCTAAGGGTCTTTCAGTGAAGGTCATCCCAGACACATTGAAGTTTAGTCAGTTGCACCAAGACTTGTCATTTAAGGTTGTCCTGAAGGGGCCTCCAATGCCGGATGAGACACTAACATTATCCGCATCACTTGAATGGAATGACTCTCAACACAGTGTCAGAAGTCCAATAATTGTCTTTAAGCCAACATTGTGAACCAAAACCCATATTGGACATATTTCATAACCTAGGGATTTAAGTTCAAGAGGTTTTTTTTTCATATTGTGTACATTTCAATTAGTTATTTGCTTTAGCTTAATGAAAAAGAAATTTAGGTGCACAAATTATTCTTTTCACTCAGTCCTAGTAATGGCCAATAGTACTCCATTCACGTATCATCATTTATGCTTGGAGCTAGAAAAAGTGAAAAATAAACGTTGAGGTTATAGTTTATTAATTTATAAAAGGATAGTAACTGGCTATAAAACGTAAGAGAATGCACAGGCATGACATCAAAGCCCTTGTGCTCATGCACTTAAACCTACATAACTGCATTTTGAGCTCAATACCAACAATTTCTATTTCAGTTGAAGGAGGTTCCCAATTCTCGAGTAACAGTTGAGTAACAGTAAGAAGTATCAAATATACAAGGTTATCCTTATATGATATATTGTGTATCCAATTTTTGTGATTAAACTGCTTAGAGACATCCCTGAAAGTTTGATGAAATCCAAATCCTAATAAAAAAAATTGTCCAGCTTGACCACTTTAAGAAACCAACACCCCAGGAGGTAAAAAAATCCCAGTACAAGGAAGTAAATAAAAAAGAAACAAACAAGATGACTGGAGAAAAACTTAATTTCAACGCTATCACTGCTATATACATGATATGAAAAATTGGAATTCAATTCCATTCCAAGTGCCTCAGTGGATTCAGTTAATATGTTTTCTCATCAATTTCGGAAAACTTCTTTTGTATCAAACCATTAGCCAGTGTAAAAGCTGATAATTGGTGAACCTTTGCTCCTTTTGAACATTTAATAAAGTTTACTGAGAAATCAACACTCCATCCGGGACTGGCGGCTTTGGATGCTTTTCAATTTTGTTAGTTGCTTTCTCCTCTTCCGTGCCTTTGCCGCAGCAACTGCGTCCACTAGATTTCTACCTGAGAATATAAACTGTTCTTGTTTCTTTTCCAGTGAAGAAGTTGCAATGTGAGAAGCTGTTGAAGATACCTCGGTGTTGGAAGTGAAACGTAATTGAAGCTCGGGCTCTTGCTTGACTACAGAAGCATGTCCATCACAATCAACTGCAGGTCCATGCAAGTTTTCTACAACGTGACATCTTGTATTCTGCTCACCTCCATCCAAAGAAAAACTTGGAGTGGTATGACCAGGGTCATTACTAGATCTAGATTCTGTCCAGCCAGAAGCTTCTGTTTTCAGTTTGATAGGTATAGTCGCAGGATAATCCCCATTTGCAACTCTATTTAAGGATAAACTAGTACTACATTGTTTACCTAGAGGAAGATTATCTTCTAGGCCTGTGGAAGCTGGTGGTTGTCCATTTCCATTTTCTGAAGGAGTGTACAACCAAGGACATGGAAACATGTACAATGGGTTTTGAGTTCGATTGTCATTCATAAGGTTATTTTGTTTGTCACAAAATTCAGACTCGGAAGAACGTGATGGTACATATACATGTGACGGAATGGCAATGGAATTAAATGGTGTATGTTGAAATTGAACTTGATTAGAAGACTGAAGGATAGAGGGCCAAAATAACTGACTAACCGGAAAATGGTTATAAAGAAACCATGGACTATTACCAGGGACAGGTGCTACCTCGGCCACAGATAACTTCTGCTCAACAGGAGTTTTCTCTGCTTCAGTGTTTGTTGACTTGGCTATCTGCAAACAGAAGCAAATGTCACTTTTCCTGTAATTATTTACTCTTGTAAACAACAAGAGTTATATCATATACTTAAATGATTTCTTCCATAGCAAAACATCTTACTTGTGCCTTTAAGA
Organism: Cicer chorassanicum; assembly: GCA_037974735.1. NCBI lineage: Eukaryota > Viridiplantae > Streptophyta > Magnoliopsida > Fabales > Fabaceae > Cicer > Cicer chorassanicum. The sequence goes on along the minus strand of JBBPBP010000003.1, from coordinate 54,777,592 downwards.
GCTTATTTGTAGTCTCTAGAGACTTATACTCTTTCAAAGCCAATTCCTTCTTCTTTTCACCAGAAATGGCACAACATGTAGAAGAGTGAATGATTAGAAAAACATCAAAGAGATAAAATTAAGCAAGAAGCAAAAATATCCAAAATAGATGCATCATACAAATAAACACAACAGAATAAGGAGGAAGCAAGTATAAAAGGAAGACAGAAAAGGTAGTTTCATAATAAGAAGATAATACTGAATAATACCATACCCTCTTTAGGTTTTCATTTTCCAGCACTAAGGTGGCAGCTTTTCTGCTTAACTCCTCACTCAGAGCCTGAAACATTAAAAATAAAAAAAGAAACCACTTATTTCAATGAGAGATCGCTCAGCCAGAACAATTAGACAGCTAAAAACCGTGAGGCTTTTTTTGCTTAAATAACACTTTAGTCCCTACAAAGTTGTTTTCAATCTCTAGTGTTTTAGTTTTAGTCCAATGATAATTGTCCACATTGGAATCAGCCACTATATAATCGCTATTCCAAAGACTAAAATCAATATAAAGACTACAATAACATCTTAAATGAAAGTCCAACTAATTGGTACAACAATGTCAGGGAGGGAATGGATAATTATTGAGCACAAACAATGTAAGTTGATCCACAAACAATGTTGTCAAGAGAAAAGCATAGAAGTCAAGACAGGTAGTTCAACAAAACACACCAACATGTGCTAGTGTGTGTTTGGTTCAGACTTTGGGCTGTCCATAAGCTAATCTAGATTCTAAACAATGGTGCATTTATCTGCCAACGTAAATACCTGTCGGCGACGAATTGTCTGCCTAGCTGACTCTCTATTTGCCATTACCCTTCTTATCCTCCGTGCTTCTTTTTCTTCCTGAACAGAAACCCAGTAAATTACAAGTATTCCAAGGAATTGAAGCAAAATAAATTTCTCTCTCTAATACCTCGGTTAAATTTCGTCTCGACTTGTTGCAGCCAATAGTCTTAGGTAAATCAGCATCATGCTCTATCTTCATGTTTCTTAAGCAGTCATTCTGCTGAATCCTTTCTGTTTCTACGGATGTAGTGCTGGATAATTTTTCTTCTAACTGTTGACCTGCAATAGCTTGGCCCTGCCATAAATTAAATTATTTCTAAATTCCTGCATAAAACGTTATAACTTGGTGATACTCCTTTAATTATTGGAATTGGATGTGTCCAATCAACTTTTCCATTTTTACTATACCAAGAATAGAACGATCATGTTAAATAAGTTTACATTTTGTCTCTCCAGAAGATGTTGATCAACTGTAAAAAATTTGAAGACCAAAAGGAACGAAGAAAATATACTCAGACATGGACATTCCGTTACCAATATCACAGATTACCGTATTAAAAAGACCCAAATCAATTCAAGTAACAAATATTAGTGGTGGGAATCCCAGATTGCGGAAAATATCAATTTGTTTAATTTTGATATGCCAAAGTGCCGCCATTTAACTACTCTTTATACTAAATTAAATCGCATATCAAATAACAATAACAATTTGTTCAAATTCTATTAACCGTAGCCATTATTTGGAATAGTGACAAATATTAGACATGTCTTTGGCTGGTTTAATTCATATATAGGTACTATCATTAGTATCACAATAAAACTGCTATAGCATCCAAAAAAAACACAATAAAATTGGTATAGCATCCACGGCATGAGTTTCCTAGTAGCTGAGCACCAAAAAGAATCTTATATAATAGATTTAGCGGTCAAGAAAAAAAGAGATAGCACACAACGTGGGTTTTGTTTCTCTGTTCTGTTACCAAATAAGGATTAGAAAGTGCAACCCACAATCAACAAGTCTTAATTTTCATATTTGATTCTTCAAAATAAATAGTTAGTAAAATGAGACAAATTAAGAGCCTATATTTCAACCTACATATTATATTTGATATTAATAATTGATTTATTTGCGGTTGATAAAATAGACAATAATCAGCCGTGTCTAGTATCCATTGATTTATTTTTGTAATGATTTGAATTAATTGTGCAAAACTATTAGTTTAAATAGTTATTTAACAACTAACTTGTAATTTGTCAGCGGTATTAAAATATGTATATGCAGGCTACTGTTTGAGTCTATTGACATGGAATATAATTGAACAATAGAATAATTATTCCTCGTAGTAAAATAATATGACTTGAAACGGATTAAAAGAAAGTAATTACCCGAGGCGGCGGGTGATCCGAGTGAGGAATCGGTGAGTTGGTTGTGATATCGGCGGAGTGAGTTGTTGTGTGACGCATTGCTAAGCGCGAGAGGTAAGCTAGAGTCTCCGCCGCCTCAATCTCTTCGGAAGCACAGGAAGAGGAAGAAGAAGAGGAGGAAGAAAAAGAAAGAGAAAGAGAAGAAGAAGAAGAAGAGGTTGATGCATAGCGTTGTGTATGTGATGAATCCATATAGTTGGAGTGAGAAGAAGAGAAGAGAAGAGAAGGTAATGTAGTAGTAGTATGTATGTAATGTATGATATTTGGTTAGTCGTGAAGCAGTGGTTAGAAGAATGGCATAGCAGAAGGAAGACGCAGTGAATGAGTGCCGCGTGTAATGGCAGATGAATGTGGACCTGTGTCACAATAAGAACCCATTTATCTTCGCTCGCCACGTTTTCGGAATTAACCCACGTACGCAATTTGCCGCACTGCAAAAGTCGGCTTCTCATTTTTTTTTTTTCTAAGGTGTTTCTTTTCTAATTCTCTATATACTCAAATACATTTAACAGAATCTTTTGAAAAGACTTGTCAGAAAATTAAATTTCTTTTTATCAAGAAGAAAACAACAACCTCAAACTCTAATAATATCAACAAGAACGAAGCGATGCACTTGAAGGCTAGACGTCCGACTTGATTGAAATTATATATCTTAGAATAATCTTTTTTATATTGCTTAGTTTTGTTAGTGAAAAATGGATCAATAATACATATATATATATATATATATAAATAATTTGAGTGTATAACTTTTTTTCTTCTAATGTTGTATTAGAGTATTATGAGATATAGTTTAGAAAATTGTTGTAAAAAATGTCAATGTATTTATATTAGTTATATTTGAGAGAGAAAAAAAATTTACATAGTGTAATTATTTATTGTGGTTTTTTCTTTGGGTTTTGAGTTTTGACGTTATATTATTATTTATTGATGGTGTTCTTTTAGTTTTTTGTATGTTGGTTGTCTTTTCCTAACAAATAACATTAAACCGGAACATGCGTACAAATATAATAATATTCAAATGTTTCAAATATTTATGTCTTCAGATTTGTAATATTGATGATATCAAAGTCATTTATTGAAATTTGTAATGGATCAAAACTATTGTGTCAATTTAAACCAAACAAATATCACAACAAGACAAGAAAATCAAATAGCGTCATATCAACACAACGTCGCATTCAAATGACAAAATCACATAAAAATATAAATAAAAAATTAAATTTATATAAAAATCACTTATTTAAATAAAATAAGAGAAAAAATGACTTAATGAGTGATCTTAGACAAAAAAATCGTTATTAAACTATCTATCTCTAAAATACAAAGTTTATTTTATATATCATAGGTATTTGATTATGATAGTAAGAATATCATTTTTCTCAGTAAAAAAATGATCGGTCGTAAGTATCCATATTTCATTTGACTATAGTTAAAATTTTACGTGTTCATGCTGTTAACTGTTAAATTTAAATCAAACAATTAAGATTTAAACTCAATATTTTTAGTTATAAAAATAAAAATTTATTTTATCATTAACTGTCTAATCGAAATCGGACTCTTGAGATTAAACACTTATAATATTATTGACTGTACATGTAGAAAAAATGAATGTAGTAAATCCAATTTCAACAGTGATACAGATCCTAGGCCTAAAGATGCACCCGAAATGGAGAAGATCGGAAAGTCCAAATAGGTCCAAGTCGTGATGGACATAGTAGGTCGAAATAGAATAAAGTCCAGAAGAAATGTTTTTTTTTTTTTTTTCTCATAAACTTCATTTATCACAATTAATTATTTAAAGCGCGGATATTAAATTTAAGTATCTTTGCAAATAATAAAAATAGGTCCGATCAATAAAGAAAATTATATAATATAGTCTAATTTAGTTTCAGATAAAGCTAAACTTTTTTTAAATGTACAGTTTTGATGTTATCTTAAAAACATATTTAATTACAAAATATCAAATTAAATGTGACTGAAAAAATCTTTTAGGTCAATTTGACTTACATGTGATAGTCGGAGGTAAACTTTGCAAAAACAAAGTCAAGTCTTATAA
>JBBPBP010000003.1:54727599-54755099 GCA_037974735.1 Cicer chorassanicum | reverse complement strand
CATGAAAGCAGTGTTCTGATTTTTTCTTTTATTGAGGAGTTTAAATTTGCAAGTTATAACCAATATATTCGCTGTTCAACTGCCCAACGGCTAATGTGGTTGGTCTTTCTCTTGTATGTCTCAGGGTGCGCTTTATTTTGGAGTGGAGACACTTCTCTTAAAGTGTGAGACTTGGTTTTCTGAGGTATTCTCACCCGAAGGATTTCAATTAACGCAAATACAGATGGATGATTTGATCCAGATATGGAATTTTGGCTTGGATCATGGTACAACTTTATCATTTTACATTTTCCTGTAAAAATTAATCAACTTGCAACTTCTGTCAGGGCTTGTTTTCACTTTTGACTTGAAGATTACGAAATTCATTCTAACTACTTTTATACACATTGCTTTTGCAGCAAGTGATTTGATTCTTCACTTATGTATCGGCTACCTAGCAAGAAATTTTGTATGTAATTGACTTCTTTCGCTAGAGTTTGAGCAATAAACTGCAATCTCATGTTTCTTCTTACGTACTTTCTTTGTGATTTTTCTTTTATAGATGTGGGCAAAGGAGAACAATGTTTTTGGAAAAATTCCATATAACTTGCTGTTGTCTTCAGTAAAGCACCCTCTTTTGACTGTTGACAGGTTGGCGGATTATGTATGAAACGGCTTCATTTAATCCATTGTATTTTACTTTGTAAGTTTAATATTCTAATGTTTAAGTATCTACTTTCTTGACAGTGAGATGCATCTTTCTGATGCGCTTCTTCTTTGGCTTGAAAGTAACATGGAAAATTTGGAGAGGCGGAGCGAAGCAGAAGACAACTACAATGAAATTTTAAAACAAGTGAGGTTTTATCTCATTATTGATATTGAGGCCTTGAATCCATTGTTTAACCAAATATTGCTTAGGGTCCTATCCTATCAAGTCCTTTTTTTTTTTAGCATCTACTAAACAGCAGGACATCACTCAGCCATAATACGGAAACCTGACTGTCATTTTTCATAAGTATGTAGATAAAATGTTTTTTCATTGTTCCACATGTAATTATATTTTGATTAACATGAAGCAAATGTAATTATTATCTCTATTTATTACGAACTTAACATGTCATTTATACATAAATATTGCATAACCTTTTATTATTGGTTCTTAACAGATTCGTGTGGGCCTTTTGCCTTTGTGGTTTGCTGCAGGTATATCTTCTAGAGCTTTTACCTGAAGCATTGAAAAGTATTTATTCTTCATCCAGAAATTCCTAGATGATGTAAGGTAATTTTTGTCTTTAACAGGAAAAAGAAACTCTTTTTATTTTAGGCAACTGGCTGAGGAAAGCCTTGATTCAATTTTCAGAGCACCGAATATCCTACCAATAGGTTCAGTAGATATTTCCGAGTACAGTGACTTGCAACATCTCAGGATTCGACTTACAGAACATTCAAAGGTACTTTTAAATTTTACTACTTGGAAGACACTTAATTGATTTAGGAATTGTTGATTATGTTTGTTTGCTTGATAACGATCCTTCAAGGCTTAGCAATTAACATTTTAATATTGCCTGATTTTTGAAGAAAGAAAGAAAAAATTGATTATTGTCTTTTATTAATTTCCCTTCATTAATTATTCATCAAGAACATAAATCTGTGTGTAGACAAGATGTATGAAATGTACCACTATTAACTCATCATTACTTTTTTACCCATCAATATTATTTTATACTACCACTATTCCTGTGAATGGTTAGTTTTTTGCACCTGTTGTCAAAATTTGTGTCGAAAATGTTCATAAAACTTAGCATGACTCTTTGTTAAATTCATATACAAGGAAGTTATTGTGTGAAGTATTCAAGAATTACTCTTGGAGTAAGTGGATCCCCATCTATATATAGTCTGTATGTGAAATGAATAGGCAGTCTTCCTTTATAAGTTATAACCCATACCAACCTAGAGGGCCAAATATATATGTCAGAGAAAATACTATCTAATGTACAAAAATATAACACAAACACTGAGGTTCTTATTTGACAAGATTAGCATTGCATAGGCATAAGTTCACTTTTGTTGTTATCTAATCTAGTAATGTCAAGAGATCCATTAAACATATGAGTGATAAGGTTCTATATTCTTCTAGCTGTTTAACTTTGACGTCTTTGGTATTTGTTTGATGTTTTGCTGAATGTATCTATTGGTTCCTTCTGGTTTTTGGTTTTGATATCTGCCTACTGCTATTCAAGCACATCACTTGGTGGTATACATGTCTTAGGCTCTAAGCCAACTTGTCTTTCATTTGTCTGCTAGTAGTTCATGATCGTCTATTAGGAATAATTTAATGCTTATGTGTTAACTTTCTATTGCATGCAGAAAATGGACCTTTCCAATTGTCCGCAAATAACATCTGCAATTCTGCTTTTGTCACTCACACCTGCATCGTATCTAACGGATCCTGTGCGAAAGAAGATTATAGAACAGTTCTTTATTAGTTCTGGGCATCCTACAGGAGATAAATATGAATTACCACAAAAATTGTTAGAAACCTTTATCTTTGAAGCAGTTCAGGAGGTGGATATCTCGAAGTGTCGAAGACTGTTTATTGAACATGCTGTTGATTGTCTCAGCCACTCCTTTCCTTCTTTACGAGTACTAAAAGCAGCTTTTCTTTTGAATATCAGGACAGCCAGTTTCTTTCAGTTATTGGAGAAGTTCTCTTTGGTCAGCGAAATTGACTTGACTGTTGATGTTACTCCACTAATTCCAGCATCAGTTACAGTTTTATCCTCTAATCCTGCTATGATACCACCGGAACTAGAGAAGACCTCAAGTCTTAAATATAAAGCCGTGCAAACCATGCCATTTTATTTTCATGAATCTAAACCTCTAATTTCTAATGTTACAAAACTAACATTGGAAGGAAGAACTGATGTCAGTGGTAGGATATTTTCATGGTGCAACAAATTCATGTTGAATCTAAATAAATTTGTTTATATTTTTATATCTCTATTAATAACCAGTAATTTCTTCATATTATCCATGGCAGATTTGAGTCTCCAGTATATCTCCAAATACTTTGTTTTGTTGTGTCACCTGAATATTAAAGGATGCATTTCTGTCTCTGATATTGGCATATCAGATCTCATACGCAGATGTAAAAAACTTAATTCAATTGTGGTTTGTGATACTTCATTTGGGATAAATTCAGTTCAAGCTCTTTGCTCAGCTACTTCTGATGGTGGCAACTTTCCCTCTATGCATTCTAGAGAAAAGTATTTGAATTCTGTGGTGTCTAATCTTCAAGCTCTTCATATGGGTGGCTGCATAGGTAAGCTGTGTTTCTCTCTATTAATTTGTTTGGCTGAACTGCCAAAGTGAATCTGTAAATCCTTGCCTTGTATAACTTTTTTGAAGGTTTTAATACCTTTACTGGCTGCATATGTGTTTAACATTCAGAATTTATTATGGGCATTGCAAAACATGTTTTACTTCATTTAGACCATGGTTTTGTAAAGATGGTTTAAATAAAACAAAGGAATGATAAATGAAGAAAGATGGCCTGGCTTACCAAGTTTTGTGTAGTATACTGAAAAATGTAGATTTTGCTGCTGTATATATTTGCTTTTGATACGATTTGTATTAGTGAAGTAATAATTATGCTCCTATTGCTTTGGATCATCATTGTGATCTTTTGACATGTTAGGCCTTAAATATTGATGTTATTATGGAGAACAATCACCATTCTTTGGGTTTAATTTTCAAAACTTCGCCTCACTCTTGAGGTGAAAGAAGTCACTTGAGTAATAACCTATTCAATTAATTATTGTTCAAGCATAATAAGGGACCAAATTATTCTTTAGGGTCTAGAACTATTTTACAACACCAAGTTTAGTTAATTTGAGAAGGATATTTTACAATTTTATAAACTTTAACTTCTACATTGAAAATATTTGATAAATGAGTTGTTTTGTAGGTATTTGTGAGTTGTCTCTACAAGAACTTATGTCTCAAACACATGTTTTGAAGAGTCTATGCCTGAGAGGGACTTACCTGGTTGACCAGGCACTATATAATTTCAAAGGTTCTTCCTTGGAGATGCTGGATGTGTCAAACACGAAGGTTTGTTGTCATATTCATGAAGTGTGGCATGTTTTTTTATATCTTTATACTGCTTATAGAAGGTTTTAATGGCTTGTTATTTTGTTGAAATTTTAATATTGGTTAAAATTGTAAGGGAAGTGTGGTTGGAATGTTAGCTTACATTCGGTTGAAGGTGTAAGGTTATAGATGAAGAAAGAAGAGAAGAGAAAGACCAAATAATTTTAGTTAATGTTATGGTTTGACATAATGAGGAGAGGGATTCTGACTTGTATGTATACCTTTTCAATGTGTAATAGGTTATTTGTTAACTATGTTTTTTTTTCAATTTTATTAACTACTTGCGTTATTGCAGATTTCTGAAGCTGCATTAAGTTATGTTATTCATGGAAATCCAAGTTTGAAGAGTCTGAAAGCAAGAGATTGTAAAAATTTGTTAAAAAGAGATAGTTCTATTAAAAAAAGAGAATCTAGATTTTCCTCCTCGCATGAAGAACTACATGCTGAGTTAGGAAAGAAGTGTAGATTGGAAGAAATTGAATTTGGTTGGGGTTTTTCTTCCTTCTCTCTAAGGGCTTTGGAACCTGCAGTGATGTCATTAAAGACCATCAATGTAGGTTTAGGTGGAATGTTAGGTGAAGATGCATTGAGACAATTACCAGCAATTTGTCCCCTGCTAGAAACAATAATCCTTCATTTTCAGGTAATAATTATTTTCCCTGTGGGTTGAGGGTTCTTATTGGTCCCTGCAGAAATATAGAAAATTGTTTCTATTAATGATAGTATGGAAAACACTAGAGAAACCCTTATTGGTCTTTTGGTGTAAACAATAGAAGAAAGATAGGAAATGCTCAAAATAATAAAATTATATTGATAGTGATGTGAACGATATGTTGGATCTCATTATAAAAGACAAAGCACTAATTTTAGTTACACTAGCTTACTGTAAGATACAATTTAGGTATACAATATATTTTTCATTTTTTGGGGGGGACTGCTGTCTGGCCAGGCTGCTTTTTTGGACTGCGATTGGGCAAAATGCTTCTCTAGGATAGTTTAGGGCTTCTAGAATTGCATGAAAGTGAGACAAACGAATCTAAGACTTCTGATATAGGTAGTGGAAGTAGCAGATAAAAACCCACTCACAAAGAGAACATGAAGAGAGAAAAGTGGCCCGAATTCATGCGCAGACAACAAAAAGAAAATAATTGTGGACATCTTGACATTGTTATTATAGTCCCAAACTTTCGGAAAGTTGGCAGAATATTAGTGATAGATTTGGTACCGTTTTTAAGTTATAGATTTGGTTTGTTGGTATAAAGGGAGGAAATGAAATGCTTAGAATAATAAATTTATATTGATCGTGATGGGAATGATATGTAGATTTTTATTACCAAAGACAAAGCACTTATTGTTATTTATACTAATACTAGAGTCTAGACTCCTAGTCTTAACTAAGTAAGGAAACCAAACATAATATCTGAGGAATATGTAAACCAATCCAAATGGATATCTAAGTTACCCTAAATTACTCCAATGTACAATTTAAATATTATAAAATATATTTTTTCATATATTCAAGCATTTTCATTTATTTCGTTAGATAAACGATTCCGGTCAATTAGTTTAATGGAAATGCAATTCCTCATCTACAATCCACGAAGTTCCATCATTATTGCCTCCTTTGGGCTAGACCCATCACAGATTGCAAAAGAAAAAGCCTTGCTTTACTAAGCCAAGACATCATAAAAGCTTTTTGAAAGACCTTAGCACGAAGAGCGATGCAAGAGCTGTTGGTCGGTCGGTCAAAACCAGTTGGAAACTTTTCCATTAGACCTATTTAACAAGACAAGTCAAAGCTTATACTTCTATCATCAATTATAGCTAAAGTAGTTTTTATTATTCTTGTATCTATGCATATGAGATGTATGCTTTTATGTTTTAGCTATTCCTTGGTCTTCTGTTATTTTGGTTTCTGTGCAGGCTTCTGTTTTTCAGCTCTCAGATGTTCTTATTACGTTTTAAAAAATGTGTTTGTTGCTTATCTTTGTTGTTATGGTTTTCTACAGGTAATATCTGATATCATTGTGACAAAATTAACTACATCCTTGATGAACTTACAAGTATTAGCTCTGTGCTATTGTTTTGGAGATATATCCATGTCAAGCTTCAAATTCCCCATGCAAAATCTAAGAAAGTTGAGGCTTGAAAGAGTAACCCCATGGATGACCAATGATGATTTGATTATTTTAACTCAGAACTGCAGAAATTTAGTTGAGCTTTCATTGCTCGGATGTCCTCTTCTTAACTCAGGTTAGGATCAAATAGTTGGAAATATGATCAATTGCACTTCACTTTCATTGGACGTGATTTTGTAAACAAAAACCTCTAATTTGATTAGTTTGATCCTTTTGGATAATAAAAAATATCAATAAGCACCAAATACCAATGTATGCCATTTCGATAATTGTTGTCTTCTACTGCTGCTTAATATTCCTTGATAGCAAATAGCAACAAAGCAAAAAAGTAACAGAGGGTGGGGTGGGGTTGCAATATGGTGAACTTTCTTGTTTAGACTTAAGAGTTACATTATAGTGACTGACCTCTGACCACTTAATCAGATGCTGAAAATTTACACATTTGACAGTGTAATTTTTTCATTGCAGATTCTCAACAGATAATTTCACATGCATGGCCAGGCTTGGTCTCTATACATCTAGAGGTTTGTTAATATTTTTTCCCTATACTATTGGAATTACCTTATACATGGTTATAACAAGTATTTTGTTCTAAAGCTTATCATACTATCCCTTAGTTATTATCTATATGTATAATTTTTAATTGCATGGATGCCTATTGTTTAGGACTGTGGGAAAATAACAGCAAATGGGGTCTCCGCTCTTCTTGACTGCAGAGCTCTTGAAGACCTTCTGTTGCGTCATAATGTGAGCTTTCTGTCGACCCTCTTTCTGCAAAGAAGCTTACTGTATTCATCTTGCATTTTCAACAAATTTTAGAGTTTTTATATATGTGCATGTGATGAACAGTTATAGTCATGTTTCCATTCCACAGCTACAACACAACACTTTAATTTCTAAAGTACACTCCCTCACTTTGGAAGAGTAAAATCTAAATTATGAATGGTGGTCACATGATATGCGAGTTTTCTAGTCAGACTATTTTTGGGTTACTTCTGTCTTGATAATTTATTTTCAGTTTATTTTAGCATATCGAGCATCTTTTTGCTGCAAATCAGGATTCGAATAACTCTTATAAGTTTATCACCATAAGTAATTTTTATTTCATTTGATGATTATGTGGGATATTGATTCCCATGATCAAATAAGGATCGCTTAAACTACAATTCAACAAATAATTTTCAGTTTATTTTAGCATATCGAGCATCTTTTTGCTGCAAATCAGGATTCAAATAACTCTTATAAGTTTATCCCCATAAATAATTTTTATTTCATTAGATGATTATGTGGGATATTGATTCCCATGATCAAATAAGGATCGCCTTAAACTACAATTCAACAAATACGTATCATTCTTCTGTTTTTGGCACCTTTTGTGTAGTTATTTTGACAAATTCCGGTATGCTTTCTATTTTATCCCCACCTCCCAAAGAAAAAAAAAACTTCATAAAACAAATAACTAATGTTTGCTGTGTGGATTCCTCTTGATTTTTGAATCATATTTTGAAACTAGATCATTAACTACTGATTTGACCTTGCATATATGCAGGGCCCTGGGCTACAAAGGAACTTCATTTTTCATGCTGCTTCAAAGGTTGCATCTTGCTTCTGTTTCTTTTTATTTTTTATTTTTATGGTTTTGTAAAATGTTAGAAACTTGATATTTTCTGTTTTATCTTCTGTTGTTAAATAACAGATGCCATTGCTTCGAAAATTGTCACTGGATATATGTGATGCAAGTGAAGGTGATTTTGACATTCCAAATGTAAGTGCAGTACCATCCCTCTTTTGTATTAGTTTTCTTGAAAGTTTAGAGTTGTCATCCCAATTTATGTGGAATTATTTTAAATGTGCATGTGCAAGTCTGGTGACTATAATGCAGCCTCTCATTTTTCATTTGCTTTTACTTCCATTTCGTGATACGATTTATAATTTGTGGTAAAGTTAAGTATCTTCTCCACTAAAATTAGCACATCTTCAAGGGGCCCATGTAATGAAGTAAATATTTAAACCAAGTGGAGCGTTTATTTGAACATGTCGTCCCCACTCATTTTTCTCATCTTATATCCTAATGAACATGTTTCATTTATCTATGGATTGAGAAAGCATGGTTGCAAAGTAGTCAATAGCAAGCATGAAGCTATTTCATGCTCATAAACTTTGGCTTTTTGAGAGGTTTTTTTTTCCTTCCACTGAGTGTACTCTTATCTCATTTTTTTGTCTTAATCTTTTGGTTTCAAAGGAAAAGAGCATTTGGTAATCCGGAGTTCAACCGGGAGGTAAATAAAATTTGACCAATGTTTGTTTTAGTCAGAATTCAAACTCGGGTTCTTTGGAATGATTTGTCATTAACTGAAGTTTTTTTTAATAAGTTTAACAGAAGTTCATAAATTACTTGACTCCAACCACTTGATTACTCTAATCTCATTTGTCCGTTGTTCTGCTTCACATTGTCTACAGGTTTTAGATTATGATACTTTTGTCTATGTTGCAGTATGAAGACAGATACTTTTTGAGTACCTTGAAGATAGCAAGATGCAAATCTCAAAGATGTGCATTTAATCTCCCAGTCCCTCCACAAGGGAGTCGTAGACGATCCGTGCACCTAGAAACACTGGTGCTTGTGTGGAACAGCAAAAATCTCACCAGAACAGTGGTGAAGGAAAGGCTTTAGTGGATGCTTGTGTGACCATTATTTAACCCAAGCTGAAGAACATAATGTTTGGTATCACGGTGGAATGGCACTCCCTCGCACATTCAGTTGAAGTGACAATTTGAAGGTTCTCAAATTAAGATGTCTCAGAACACAAAAATGGGAAACGCAGCATGCAAGCAAACATTGGCGAATTAGTTTTTCTAGGGGAGTCGCATTGCTTTATTAAGAGAGAGATGGACACAATTTTAACATACAATATCGATCATTTGAAATATTAACATAAGATAATCCCTTATTTAGAATTAAGATGGTATTATTGCTTCTGTGAAAATTGACATTTCCAACTTCAGAGAAAAATCACGTTTAAAAGGCTTAACCATAAGCTTCTGAATAGCTGGTTTGAACACAATACAAGCTAATTCAAACATCTTGAACGATTGCTTTCAATAAAATTTGACAATATTCATATTGAATTGAACTTTCTTATGCAACATGTTTGATATAACATTCTGTTGAAAAAAGAATCTCTCTCACACACACACACACGAAGGATAGAAGATAGAAAGAACCGTAAAATACAAGATATAAAGAAAGTAACAACACAGGAGTTGATGTGATTTGATACGTTTTTATACATATCCATGCAAACACTTAAATAAAAGTACTCCTATTTATTTTCTTAAACAATGTTACAAGTTTTTAGTTTTGTGAAAATTTGAACAGTCCGTTTAAGCAATGTATTATTTTACAAGTATGATTATATGTCATTCAAGAATGATGGTGATTATTCCACTCAAAATCTTAAGATATGAATTATTTGTGCGTCAATCATTTTCAAATTTTTTTTACAAATAAAAAAACTAAATGCATATTATGTATATATTCAATAAAAAAAAACTTGTTGTGTTTTCAAATTTTTTTTTACAAATAAAAAAACTAAATGCATATTATGTATATATTCAATAAAAAAAAAAAAAAACTTGTTGAAAAATACAGCTGGTGCAGTTACCACCACAATCTTTCACGTAAAGATATATCTTGATTGGTTGTTATGTTGATGACATTACTTTCAATATGACAATTACTTATTTAATCAATCATTTCTGTATAAAATCATATTCTTCTCAATATTAATTTCCATTTCATGTCTAACAAATTGTTTTCAATTCCTATTGATGCTTTGTGAATTTGAGTGCATGTTAGTTATGTTTATATAACCTATTTATTTATTTATCTATTTTTTTTTCTTTAGGATAGTTTATATTCACACTTTACTATTCTCTCTTCTCCTTCTACATTGTGGCATACAAACCTTAACACGTTCATCTATGTTGGGGAACACTTGATCTATTTCGATTTAACATACACTTCATTCAGATTTAAATATAAACAAAAAAAAAAATTAAATATACACTAATTTAAAATATTTCGATAAAAAATAATTAAATTTTTCACACTACTATTTTCCTTTCTTTCTTTTTATTTATGGAAATTCGATTCATTTTCTTTACTGAAGGAAATTTGATTCATGAAAATAAAAAAAATTGTTAAAAAATAAAATTGATTAAAGAATGTTTTGAAAATGATACTAATAAATCGATAAAATAGTTGTAGTTTACTCATATTTTAAATTATAATTATAATAAATTATTTTTAGTTCTCTATTTGACTTTCTTCGTATTTATGTTACAGTACTTCCATGTTCATGCCCCCGAATCAAAGTAGTTGTATGTTGCACAAGATGTTGATATATATATATATATATATATATATATAATGAAAGATGAGATAGCAAATAAAGAAATATATAATGCGGGATAAAATTTGTCAAAAGAAGAAGAAAGAAAACAAAAATGAGTAATTTGATTTTTAAATTTATGAGACATTGTTTTAATAGCTTTTGTATGAATTAAAATTGTAAAAATATTTATTAATTATTTTAAAATTTAAATATATATTTTATTAATTATTTTAATCTTCAAATGATCGGTCTTTCATTAATTAAATTAATTTGCAAAATTACTATAAAAAAATTATATATTAACATATTTATAATTTTGATAGATTTAAATATTATAATCAAACAAAAAATCTACCAAGAAAGAATATAAAAAAGAAAAATCAAACCCGGGTGGGATTTAGAAAAGGCATATCCTATCCCATAATGAATAATGAATGAATAATGATTCATGATGCTCCCTCAGCATTGAGATTCCAATTCCAGCATTTTCATAGTCATAATCATAAATAATGCCTCATTTGACCAAACAGGAAACATGCAAAATCTCAATTACCTTATTCTTCGGGAATCTGAAAAAAGGATCAGTTTGGCACATGATATTAGAGATCAAGTTGAGTGTATTATAACCGATCATTATGACTTCATAATATCATACTATAAATAAAATGTAACGTGATATTGAAGAATATATTATAAAGGTACCCTGCTTCTCATTGTAACAATATTAATTCAAGGACGGTCTAACATAATCTTAGTCTTCATTATATTTAATAAATTTTAATGAAATATTGTATTTTATTATTATTATAAAATTCATTATTTTATCGGAAAAGGTAAAAACGACCATTTGACAATTTTAAGAGGTGGATATTACGTACTGTATCAATTCGTTGTCACATTATTAATTAATTGTTTAATATAGGAGTATGGTGTATGCAAAGCGTATCCATTCGAACTATTAAGTATTAATAAATAAGATATTGCTAACCTATTACAGGCTGTGTGGGAACAGATGAGTTGACGTGAATTCTGAACAAAACAAATATTGTTTGAGGCACCGCACCGTACACAATTAAGAGTTTGGACCCACACTTAACGGATCATTAATTTTTTTAAATGATGAAGATTATTAATAATATCACAATTTATAAAAAAAAATTAAGGTTGTATTCCAGAAGAGAAATATTTTATAAAATATATTTTTTTATTAAAAGAAATAATATTTATTGATTTAGATCGTAAAATATATTAATACAATAAAAATATAAATTTACTAAAAACAAACATAAATAATATATGAACAAACTCAAATCATATAATTTTATAATACATTTTATAAAAATGTGTTATAAATATTATAAACTCCGTAATTAGAATTTCAAGATAAACAATTAATACTTTATCCATTTTATATTAATTAATAAATTTAATTATTCTATGTATACTAAAAAAGTATATAAATAAAATATATTTTATCTATTTATCTGTTTTAAATATTGATGTATCATCAATATTATTAATAAATAAATAAATAAAATATATTACATATAAAGTTATATAAATTTTATTAATTAAAAAATGAATATTAAAATAATTATTTATTTTTAGAACTATTTTTTACAAATACATCAATTATTATTATATGAAAATTCTATAAAATAAAAATCATAATTCAACATATCATACTTTAGTATATACATGTATGCATAAAATCTGGATTTGATACGGTACTCTACTCGCTATGAATTTTTATAAGTGAAATCCTCTTATAAAATGAATGTCTAGAAACCGGATTTCCCACTTGGTAATTATTAATATTGGTGAGCAAATGAATGTTAAACCTTTTTAGCCCAAATTTCCAAGTAGTCAAAACCACATTCAATGAAAGCAACAAAATCCAAGTAGAGATAATCTACTACCTTGCTTCATATTTTTCACTTCTCACCATATGTATACACACACATAATATTTCCTCTCTAATACGATACACTCTTACAAACTTTAGTAGATTGTGGAACATTTGATAAATACATGATATATAAGAAGTTGCTCTTGATTATATAGTTATATTATTTAGTTGGAGAAATTAATATCATGGCATCGGTATTGGCGGGGGATGACGTGGCAATATCGACGAGTAGTCGTCGGAGTTGGACATCAACTAGTTTCAGGGATGTTTGGACAGCGACCACGGCCGCGGTGCCGGATGTGTTCGAGCGGAGTGATCGGCACACACAAGAGGATGACGAGTACCACCTCACTTGGGCAGCCATTGAGCGTTTGCCTACTTTTGAGCGCATGAGAAAAGGTGTAATGAAGCACGTTGGTGAAAATGGAAAAGTTGTGCATGATGAAGTTGATGTTGCTAAACTTGGTTTACATGACAAGAAAATCTTGATGGAGACCATCCTTAAATTTGTCGAAGAAGACAATGACAAGTTTCTCCGAAAACTTAGAGATAGACAAGACAGGTTTGTTTGTTTATTTTTGTGGTATGTTAAACCATATATACTCATTGATGATTTGTTAAACTATATACTGATTGACCGTTGATTATTATCCAATAGACAACTAGTGGTCGGGTGGATATACCAAGAAAAAATTCATATTATATGATGTATCAATATCATTTATTATGATAATAATAATTTTGATTTGATTGCATTTATAATTGTGATGACAATGTAATGCAATACAATATAGGGTGGGGATTGAAATTCCAAAACTTGAAGTCCGTTACGAGAAATTATGTGTAGAGGGAGATGTGTATGTTGGAAGTAGAGCGCTCCCTACTTTATTTAATGTCACCATCAACACTTTAGAGGTACTTTTTTTCATATAATACATGATTATGAAATTATTTGATTTTGTGATCCTTTTTAGGTTCTTGTTTGCTTGGTTGTTATGTTACTCCATATGTTTTTAGCTACCATATATTAGACATTTTAATTAATAGTTTTGATCCCTAATTTTGAAAGCAACACCTGTATAAGTACAGTGCAATTTTAGAAAAAATGAAGATACAACTCCTTGCACTTAATTTTAGGCCATCAGAACGATTTTTTGTTATAAAAAGCTAAAACTATATGCAATTTATAGATCACACATGACTACCAATATTTCTCCCGTGGGAGAATTTCCAAAATGTAATTATTAGTTATTATTACATAAATTATATTTATAAAATTTTATTTTAATTTAAAATTATTTGATATATCAATTATATACTTTAAAATTAACTTTTATTAAATGAATTAATTTTGATGTATTTTATTGATATATTAAATAATTTTATATTAAAGTTAAATTTTATAGATATAATTTATGTGAGAGTAAATTTCAATCTAATAATGAATTTCACAAAAAGAATCTGTAGTCAGAATTATGAGAAGTGTCAATTAATCCTAAATTTATATATACACATAGGCGTTTACTAATTTAGTGTGGATCAAACGTGCGTGTGTAATTTTTAGCTAGACTAGATATATGTATGTGAGTTGCACGAGTTTAACCACGAAATTAATTTAATTTTTTCTCTTAAATTGTATGGAGAATTAAAATGTTGATTTTGAGTAAAAAATCATCTTTTAATATAGATATTTTGTAAAAATAAGCATGTTAGAGGTTAAATTCTGAGATATATAAAATTATTTGGATATCAAATTAAGATTTAATGATGAAATAATTAGTTATGTATTTTATTAAGAGATCGCAAAATTGTTTATAAATATACAAATGCTTGAAAACATGAAAAATTAAGTAAAATTGTGTTATGATAATGAAATATATTCCATAATCATAATTAAAGTATTTAATAATATTATAAAAAATTTAAGTTTCAGTTCATTATACTAAACTATACATGATGAAATGAAAATAAAAATTTACACCCATAAAATTTGTAGTAAAGTTATTTTAGTGTAATGAGTTTGCTTAAATTTATTTTGTTGTCTCTTAGTCCACCATCCAAACTACATTTAACATAATAAATAATTTACATATAGAGTTTTTGTAGTAATACCTTCTAGCATTTGTAATTTAATGAAGATGTCTTTGTAGTTCTAACCACCATTTGCGCCAAGATGTCGAATCCACCATTTTTTTTCAGTTACTTCAATTACCTCTACATTTACACAAGAGCTAATTAATATAATATAATCATATAGAAAATACGTAGACATATCAACAAACATGAAATGCAAAAGCATAATCAAATATTAGTATAAAACCACAAAAAATAACTAATTCAAAAATGAAATAACGTTAGTTGTCCAATATTGTTAGTTTTTTTAACAATTGAAAAGAATATTAATTTTACTTCTTCAATTTAACAAAAATGATTATGCTACATCAAAATTTAGAAAAACATACGGATATGGAGAAAAGAACAAAATAATACAAAAAATAATTTAAAATATATGTAGCGATAATAAAGATTGTATAGAGAATTAGACTTCAAAAAGTACAAACATTGGATAGACAAAAATTGCAATATAGTAAAAAATAGATGTTTAAATAAACAATAATCCAGAACTATTGATGAGTGTTGCTGAGTACGTTGGCTTTCAATATTAGGAAACTCCGAATTTCACTTGTCAAATAGGATGAATGAATTGATTATTTAAAATTTATGTAAGAAATTGATTGAGAAATTAAAAAGAACACATTAATTATAATAGATTGACGTTAACAAATTGATTGAGGAAGGGTGAATGAGTGTTTGAGTGAGTGACTTAAAAATTAATTAGTAGGTAGATTTAAGTTTAGAAGACAAAAAGTTTAGTAATAGAAAAACTAAAAGCAATAGTCACGGGAAACAATTAGATGCATTGATGAGTTAAGTAACAAAAAATGAACTGTATCTAGAGATATACAATGAAAGAATGAAATATAAAAATGATGAATAATTGTATACAGTGACACAGATTTTTTAAGATGTGGAACAAATTTAAGTTTATAACAGAAATAATGTGACAATGGAAAAGGTCGGAAGATTATTTTAATATGTTATATAAATAGATTTGAGAGTGTTATTATTTGTTTGGTAATTTTTAGTTGAATTTAAGAGTGTTAATGTTATTGTATGTTTTGTACTAATGTTTTATCTGATTTTGTTTGCACGATAGAGTATTTTGGGATTGTTTCACCTTGCACCGTCCAAGAAGAGGGAGATTCATATTCTCAAAGATGTTAGTGGAATTGTAAAACCATCAAGGTATAGTATAGTATAGTCAACCAATTTTTTTTACAATTAAAATGATGCATTCTTGTATTTTTTCAATTGATGCATTCTTTTAAAATTTATATTTATTTTATTTGGCGCGGTAATATCAGGATGACACTCCTTCTAGGTCCTCCAAGTTCTGGGAAAACAACATTACTTCTAGCACTTGCAGGAAAACTTGATCATGATTTAAGGGTTTGTTCCCTTTTTTTTTATATATTTTTCTAAATCAGTTTAGTTAAATAATTTATTCTGATTATTTTAGCTTGTAGATTTTATTACAAGTTAGCTTTATTTTTTGATGTGGCTAGGCTTCAGGGAAAATCACATACTGTGGTCATGAACTAAATGAATTTGTTGTTACAAAAACCTGTGCATATATTAGTCAACATGATATTCACCATGGAGAAATTACAGTGAGAGAGACATTAGATTTTTCATCACGTTGTCTAGGTGTTGGTACAAGATATGAAATGTTGATGGAACTCTCTAGAAGGGAGAGAGAAGCTGGAATTAAACCAGACCCTGAGATTGATGCATTCATGAAAGCTATAGCATTGTCAGGCCAGAAAACAAGTTTGGTAACAGATTATGTTCTCAAGGTTTGTGTCTATATAAGTGTTTATGTATAAATAATTTCTATAATAATATAAGATATAGATTGTTTTGATAAACTATCATAAGAGCTTATGGAAATAAGCTGAAAACAACTTATGGACATGTCATGAGTTGTTTTCATAAGCTCTCCCAAACTCTCTAACGAGTGTTTATGACAATAGATAAGTCATCCCAAACAGACTTCTAGTTTTGTAAAAGTTGAATTTTATCATGTTAATAGATGCTTGGATTGGATATATGTGCTGACACTATGGTTGGTAATGAAATGAGAAGGGGTATCTCTGGAGGCCAAAAGAAGCGAGTCACAACAGGTTATATTCTTTTTTATTACATTCTTAATCATGAAACATAAGTTATTAAACACTTGATATCACACTTTTGATAATTAAGTTAACTCATGAAATTGCATACTAGAGTTTCACTTTCCTTCTGAACACATATTCTTGTTCAAATAACAATAATAACATATTTCTAATAATAAATAGCATTTGTATTGATTGATCAATTTGTACTGATTGCTTCAAGTATAACTGTATGTAGGGGAGATGTTGGTAGGACCAGCAAAAGCACTCTTTATGGACGAAATATCAACAGGATTGGATAGTACAACCACTTTTCAAATATGCAAGTTCATGAGACAAATGGTTCATATAATGGATGTAACAGTGGTCATTTCTCTCTTACAACCAGCACCAGAGACATTTGATCTCTTTGACAATATTATCCTACTTTCAGAAGGTCAAATTGTATACCAAGGTCCACGTGAGAATGTGTTAGAGTTCTTTGAAAACATGGGATTTAAATGCCCAGATAGAAAAGGTGTTGCTGATTTCTTACAAGAAGTAACATCCATGAAAGACCAACAACAATATTGGTTTAGAAAAGATGAACCTTATAGATATGTTTCAGTTTCTGAATTTGTAGATTCCTTTAATTCATTTCTTATTGGAGACCAACTTGTGACAGAGCTTAAAGTTCCTTATGATAAGAGTCAAACTCACCCAGCTGCATTAGTCAAAGAAAAATATGGTATTTCAAATTGGGAACTATTTAAGGCATGTTTTTCAAAAGAATGGCTTCTTATGAAGAGGAATTCTTTTGTTTATGTATTCAAAACAACACAGATAACAATCATGTCTATTATTACTTTTACTATGTTCTTTAGAACAAAAATGACAGTTGGCACTGTTCAAGATGGACAAAAGTTTCATGGGGCATTATTCTTTACACTGATAAATATGATGTTTAATGGGATGGCAGAACTATCCATGACTGTTACTAGGCTTCCTGTGTTCTACAAACAAAGGGATTTTATGTTCTACCCTGCATGGGCATTTGGGCTACCTATATGGATTCTTAGGATCCCTCTCTCCTTTTTGGAATCAGGGATATGGATTGTCCTTACATATTATACAGTTGGGTTTGCTCCTTCTGCTACTAGGTAATATGAGTTTACTTTTATCTGTTACATGTTTGGATTGACTTATGTGAGTTTATTTATTAGCATAAGCACTTGTGAAACTGTTTACGAAAATAGAATGATAATTTATTGTCTATATGATCAGATTTTTTCGACAATTCTTGGCATTGTTTGGCATTCATCAAATGGCTCTCTCTTTATTTCGATTTGTTGCTGCACTTGGTAGAACATTAGTTGTTGCTAATTCGTTAGGTACCTTGACCTTGCTAGTGGTATTTGTCCTAGGAGGTTTCATTGTTGCCAAAGGTGAGTAATTGATGATCACTTCTTAATTTTATTTAGACCTTTTAGTATAACAAAATGTAATCCAATATTTTCTTTGTGCTTTTAGATGACATTAAACCATGGATGATATGGGGCTACTATATATCTCCTATAATGTATGGCCAAAATGCCATTGCAATTAATGAATTCTTAGACAAAAGATGGAGTATAGTAAGAAATTAATTTTTTCATTCATGTTTTTCATTGCCTTAATGTACTTACAAACCAAAAAGACATTTGTGTCCAGTGTTAGTTACAACTATTATATGATATATGAACTTTTTATAATCTTTTGCAGCCAAATACAGATCTAAGAATTAATGAACCAACAATTGGAAAAGTACTTCTCAAAGCTAGAGGTTTGTATACAGAAGACTACTGGTATTGGATCTGCATTGGAGCCTTGGTTGGGTTTTCTCTTCTCTTCAACATATTTTTCATTGTTGCATTGACATACTTAAATCGTAAGTTATATCCTTTTGATTTTCATAGTCCATAATTGAATTTTTTTTTCACGGTTGCTAAACACTTTTATGCTAAACCAAAATTTTAGCTTTAAGTGATTCAAAAGCAGTCACTGCCGATGAAGGTGGCAAGAAAAATGAAAATTCATCCTTAAGACACCATGCCCTTCAAGGTTTGTATCTATACTATAATACTAATATATTTCTTGATGATTCTAAGTCTATCTCATATTGTTATTTATAGGAATGTCTGTTATAACTAATCAACAGCATTAATTTTCATTCATAAAACATGTTTTAGTAGTTTAGTTGACACATTTCTAGATTGATTTGAATGTCCCAAAACATTCAATACAAGTCATTTTTCGTCATTTGTTTGCAACACGGTCAAGAAATTTTAGTCGCACCTAGTTCTCATGTATTCAATGACAATAGGTACGGACATAGCAATGAAAAATTCTTCAGAAATTACTAGTTCGTCGAACCATGAACCGCGAAGAGGAATGGTTCTACCATTTCAACCTCTTTCAATGGCATTCAATCATATTAACTACTACGTTGACATGCCAGCGGTAAGTCCTTCAATTCTAAGCATATCATTTTTGTATGTTATGGTACTTATGTAACATACCAATTATGTAAACTACCATTCTGAATTCATTAGGAGCTTAGCATTCTTGAGTGTATATTTATGAATTTTCTTGTTTTTCACATAGATCAATGTAAATATGTTCATCAAAACTATTGGATTTTTCACTTGTGTTTTATGACATTTTTTTTGCCTCAGGAAATGAAGAGTCAAGGAATCAATAAGGATAAACTTCAACTACTACAAAATGTTAGTGGTGTTTTTAGACCAGGAATACTAACAGCACTTGTAGGTGTTAGTGGTGCTGGGAAGACAACCCTCATGGATGTATTAGCTGGAAGAAAAACAGGTGGATACATTGAAGGAAATATTAGCATATCAGGTTACCAAAAGAACCAAACAACATTTGCTCGAATTAGCGGTTATTGCGAACAGAATGACATTCATTCTCCACATGTTACGGTCTATGAATCACTATTATTTTCGGCATGGCTTCGTCTTCCTTCAGATGTAAAGACAGAAACAAGAAAGGTGTGTTGGAACAATCTTTGTCATATTGGACATTAACAAAATCAACTATAGGTCTTTGATGCAATTGCTTTTTCAAATAAAATTTTGATTTATTTATATTTATATTTGTTAATGTAGATGTTTGTTGAAGAAGTTTTGGAGTTGGTAGAGCTTAAATCACTTAGAGATGCTCTTGTGGGACTTCCAAGTGTAGATGGTCTATCAACAGAACAAAGGAAAAGGCTTACTATTGCAGTAGAGCTTGTTGCCAACCCTTCAATCATTTTCATGGATGAACCAACCTCAGGCCTTGATGCTAGAGCTGCTGCTATCGTTATGCGAACCGTGAGAAACACAGTAGACACAGGGAGAACTGTTGTGTGCACAATTCATCAACCAAGCATAGACATTTTTGAAGCTTTTGATGAGGCAAGTCTTAACTCTCTAGACTTTAGAGTTTCTATGTTATTTATTTATTTCATTGGTTGATTATTTCATTCCTTCAACTTTGATGTTTTTTTGTACTATAGTTATTGTTGATGAAAAGAGGAGGGCAAGTTATCTATGCCGGACCTCTCGGTCGCCACTCACATAAGCTTGTAGAATATTTTGAAGTGAGTATTGAAAATTTTGAAGTTTTTACTTGTGTGCCATATTTTAAGACTTTATTGATCTTAATAACCTCATATAATGCACACAAACTTCAGGCTATCCAAGGGGTTCAAAAGATTAAAGATGGTTATAATCCAGCCACATGGATGCTTGAGATTAGCTCTCCATCAAATGAGACTCAATTAGATGTAGATTTTGCAGAGATTTATGCTAACTCTACACTTTATCAGTAAGCTTTTTTGTGTGTAATTATGTATCATTTTTTTCTTACTTATTATAAGTTACATGCAAAAAGAATTCTAGATCTATAACTCTTGTTTTCTATATTCATTCTTTAGGAGAAATCAAGAACTTATTAAGGAGCTCCATACTCCAGCACCAGATTCGAAGGACTTGTACTTCCCAACAAAATATTCACAATCATTTTTTGTTCAATGCAAAGCTAACTTCTGGAAACAACATTTGTCCTATTGGAGACATTCTCAATATAATGTTGTTAGATTCTTCATGACCATAGTCATTGGATTATTGTTTGGTCTAATATTTTGGAAGCAAGGCAAAAAGACGTAAGTCATAAAAATGCGTATTCATTCACACAAAAATTCATAACATCAAAGAAGATTGGTGATTTTTTGGTATACTAATAAAAGGTCATAATGCACTTCATTAATATATTCACTTTTAATTTCTTAACAATTTTTTGACAGGAAAACACAACAACAATTACTGAATCTTTTGGGTGCCATGTACTCGACTGTTCTTTTTCTTGGGGCAACAAATGCTTCAGCAGTGCAACCAGTTGTTTCCATTGCAAGAACTGTCTTCTATAGGGAAAGAGCAGCAGGAATGTATTCTGCATTACCCTATGCATTTGCTCAGGTATAAAACCAAAGGCAGATTGATCTATACACATCTTTTCATGTATTAAACAAAAATATCAAATTTGGTTTGAGAAAGTATTTTCTATTTTTTCTCTTATGATTGTAAAATTACAATCTAGTTTTCATGTTTTTAAGGATTCGTATAGAAAATTTCCTACACAAATCCTTAAAACAGGAAACAAAAACTTTTTTGTTTTCTGAAAACTTATCATGTCCTAATGAATTTTGTTTTGTTTTATTGATTGAAGCTTTATTTATGTTGTTTTTGAAATAATATATAATATTCAATGAGCAAGTTCTATTGATAATGCAGGTGGCAGTTGAGGCAATTTATAATGCAATTCAAACAATGATTTACACTCTAATCATATACTCCATGATTGGTTTTGAATGGAAGGCAACAAACTTCTTATGGTTCTACTACTACATACTATCGAGTTTTATTTACTTCACATTGTATGGAATGATGCTTGTTGCACTAACACCAGGCCATCATGTTGCTGCCATTTGTATGTCCTTCTTTATGAGTTCCTGGAACTTGTTCTCTGGCTTTGTCATTCCTAGGATGGTATGTCATCTACCCTTTTGATATATAACTCATAATTATTGTGTAAATTGTCATTTTTATCTTTGAAAGTGTGATTCATTGTCACTATAGTTCCTGAGTATGTATCAAAATAACAAAACTTACATATATTTAATTTGTATTATATGATACAGCAAATTCCTATATGGTGGAGATGGTACTATTGGGCTTCTCCAGTTGCATGGACGTTATATGGCCTTATAACATCACAATTTGGTGACAAAAATGGAGAAATAGAGATACCAGGAGCTGGAAGCATGGAACTAAAGGAATTTCTAAAACAAAATTGGGGTTATAATCATGACTTCCTTCCAGCTGTTGCTGTTGCTCATATTGGTTGGGTTCTCCTCTTTGCGTTTGTGTTTGCTTATGGCATCAAATTCTTGAACTTCCAGAAAAGATAGTACAATAAAAACTATATAGGAGTTCATGTATTCAATACTTCAAATTTTAGGAATCTCCTCTTTTAGTGAATCCGGCCTATATAAGACTTGGCTAGATAAATGATTAGGTAAACAAGTATTTATATGTCTCATGTCAAATCACCAACAATGTTGTCTTGATAGGATATACTTATTAATATTAAATATAGAAAGATAAGTTATTTTTTGAACTGAACATCTATTAATTTGGTATAATTACTTAAATTGTCTCAATTGTTTATACTACAAAGTATATTGGGTATTTTGTAATTTATTTCAAACATTTTTAAAGGGAACAAGGTTGGTGTATTTGTGATGAAGGTATCAATCTATCTATTATATATAATTAAAAGAGACACCTACCACCTCATGCTATTTTCTCTACGTCAGCGAACACTTGCCACCTCAGCTAGAGAGTTCCCTGTTCACTTTCTAAATAGCTTTTCCCCTTTTCCCCTTTCTCCTGACCAATTCGAATCTGCCCCAAAATCCAATATTTATTATCGATATCAATATCAGTCAATCTATTATATATAATTAAAAGAGACTCATGCCACCTCATGCTATTTTCTCCACGTCAGCGAACATTTGCCACCTCAGCTAAAAAGCTGATGCGTACATCTAGATAGTTTGTTCACTTTCTAAATAGCTTTTCCCCTCCCTCCTCACCAATCCGAACCTGCCCCAAAATTCGGTATCTATTATCAATATCAATATCTGTCCTCCATTATTATTTATAACGGTAGTTTTTCCCCTCTCTCCTGACCAATCCGAATCTGCCCCAAAATCCAGTATCTATTGTCAATATCAATCAATACAATAAATTACCAATTTTAATACAATAAATATCAATTATTTGTCCTCCATTATTATTGATAACGGTTATTCCTCCATAAATATTTTTAAATTGAATATTATATAGTATCATTACTGGAAAAAAAAAATAATTTAATAAAATTTATAATATCTACGAAATCTATCACATGTCATTTATTAGATAGCTAAAATTAATATTTAAATCAAATAGAGAGATATAATTTTGAATTAGGTCAACAATTTGTTTTTCTATTTTTTCTTATTATATCATTACTCATGTGGACTTAGAGAAAAATTTATATATTTTCTGAAACACATTTTTTCCGAGGACAAAATCATGAAATCTTACTATTTTGATAAAATAATACGTTGGAGTGTATAAAAAGTAGACATTAAAAATAGTTAATATACAACTTTTGTATTTTTTTTATTATTGTGTCGTCACATATATTTACCAAAACAAATAACAATTAGTCAATCTAATAAAAAAATTTGTGTTTTGTTTCTCTTATTAGTTATCAATGCATATATTTACCATGAGCATTATTTCGAAATTTTTTTAATATGTGTAGGAAAAAATGTTACAATTTTAAAAATTCCTACATAACTTATATACTTTAATAAAAATAGAGTTTACAATTATCAATTATATAATTTATCTTTTAAATTATAGTTAATATTTTATGTCTATAGACCATAAAAATAAGCTAAATGGTACAAATTTGATATCGTAAATAAAGTTCAAATCTAACTTGAAACGGTCGTAAAATTGTTAATTTTTTTATAATTAAACTTTTACAAGATATTGTTCTTTTATCTTTTTTAGCAGTAAAAATACTCATTTAATTACAAACTCTACAATATATTTTATCGCATTTTTTTTATAATTTTAAAAATTTAGAAGATTAATATTATATATATATCACCTTATAAAAAAATTAAAATTAAACCCTATTCTAGTTGTGTATTAAGACATAGAGTGTACACACGTTGAGTTGGATCGTTTTTTTTATTAAATTTGGCATTCGAATGGATTAATTCTATTTGAATTAGGTTTAGTTCATTTTTAATTAAATACTTGAACATCTAAAAAATAATAAACTATATCACTACATATCATTTAATATTTAAAAATAAAATACTTTCACAAACACAACAAAACACTTAAATTAGCAAAAAAAAAAATTGAATATAATTCCACAATTAGATTTTAACAATACATCAATTGTGAAAAGAAAATTAAAAATATATATGTTATGTCAATGGATTAAATTTGTAGATTTAAAATGAAATCTATTGTCGGAATTAATTTTAAATGAATTAGTTAGGGTTAAAGTCAAACTGTAGTAGGTTGGATCAAAATGCAGTTGGATTGGTTTGTGAGAGAATAAATTTACGGATAGAATAAAAGGAATGAAATGTGAGACGAGAGAGAAGAAGATGAGGTAGGCGGCGGCTTTTTGTTCATTTAAATTATTAGGGTTATCTTATTTAGCATTTATATTTTGGGCCAACATAAGCAAATTCATTGATCATCAGATTGCCGTAAAATAAAACATACACTTTGCAAAATATTTCACTAATAAATATATTTTTGGTATTTGAAAAATTTTGATTTTACTCCTTGTAATTTTTTTTGTTTGATTTATATTTTTGGAAATTCTAACAAATTTTAAGAAAACTTTATAACATGGCTAATTTAGTAAAAAAAAATAGTGACATGACTAATTTAAAATTAAAATTCATTTTATTAACTCATTTAATTATTTAATTAAAAACTTAAAACTAACTAATTAATTAATAAATCAATTAAATAATAAAAACTAAATAATCTTTATCTTCAACTCTAAATTTTTTAATAAAAACTCAACAACTTTTATCTTCAACTCTAATTTCTTCATCTTCAAATTACAAATTCTCATATCAAATTCAAACTCTAAAAATTTTAATCTCTCATCTTGAAATATAGACCTAGGTCTGACTCAACTCAAAAAAAACAACCTCAAGAGGCCAGAAGCCCAAGCCTTATAATGCCTACTACTTTGGCCATATCTCTATTCGATGTATGCTCTAAACATAGAATTAGCCACCACTAAAACCAATAGTTTGGAGTTAGATTAAGGGCTGGAAGTAAATGTTTATCCCCAGAAGATGTAATAATTTGGAGATCCAAGTTTTTTAGTGGACGTTTATGCTCTTAAATCACGCAGTTTAATTTTATCTTGGGAGAACAACTTTTGCCTTTTGGAGTCGAGTGAGGCCTAGGTCTAAATTCTAATATGAGATTATAATTTTTAGGGTTTAGATCAGATATGAAAATTTGTGATTTGAAGATGAATAAATTATGGTTGAAGATGAAGGGTGTTGAGTTTTTATTAAAATCAATGGGGTTGAAGATGGAGATTATTGAGTTTTTATTATTTACTTGGTTAATTAACTAATTAATTAGCTTAAGTTTTTAATTAAATGATCAAATGAGTTAATAAAATGAATTTTAATTTTAAATATTATCTAGTCAACAACAATTCCATAAAAAAAAAGATTCATAAATGACTTTTTTAAAACTTGTTAGAATTTACAAAGTATAAATCAAACAAAAAAATTACAGCGACTAACCTTACAGTAAAAATATAACATAAAGTATCTCTCAATTATATAATAATATGCATTCTTTATATGAAAAGGAATACCAAATAAAATGATTAGAAGAGATTTTACACAAAACATCCCCAAACTCACGTTTTCAACAAATATGCATCAACTTTGACAAGTTAATTAAAATATTAAACAATGTTCTATTTGAGTACACGATCATTCATTGGAAAGTTTAAAATGTCTAATTTATAAATATAATTTTATTTTTTTTAAGGTAAATATTCATTAGTTCAATGTATTAAAAGAAGACATGAAGGTATAAAAATATGACAACAAATATTACCTAACTTGTAACCCGAATTTCTCCTACTATAATCATTGAAATTCAATGACCTAAGGGTCTATTTTGAAGAGAATTTTGTTTACTTTCTAATAGTATGAGAATCATTGTGATACGATATCAATGGAGAAAGTGAAAGTTATAAATTAAATATTGACAAGGTATCTATATGGGATTGAAGGATTAAACTTTCCTTTTATTTTTTTACGCAAATTAATTACTGATCACCAGATACAAAACTCATTCATATCAGAATTTCAATTCAACATTATATACCTATCACTATATCAAATTTGATCAAGATTAATATACTCAAAAGTTACATGCAAGCATCAAATCAAATAGAAACTAGTCATGAATTATATTTTTCCAAAATTAGAATCCATTAACTTCTTTCTATGTCACAGAGTCAGAAATTTATCCTAACATGCAAGAGAAGGGAAAGAAATAAAGTGATATTACTCAAATATTCAAATTAATTTAAAACCTTAAACACACCAAAGAGATGTTTTAAGGGGGATTTCTATGTTACCTTAGAGAAATTACAAGGAGATGAAAGTGTCATAGGTTTGTCTTGAGTTTTTCCCCTTTTTGGTTGGAGTCCTAACTTTTCCTCTTCCATATTCATCTTCTTCACCCACCCATAGGTTCTTTCTTCTTCCTCTCCCTTTCACGGCTCCTCCCACTCTCTCACCATTCTATTTTTCTTCTTCTTCCTTTTTTCTCATCTCACACTCTCCTTTACTCTTTTTCTCTTCTCTTTTTCTTTCTTTCTTTTTCTTTTTTCTCTTTTGTGTTAGGATGTTTTTCCTCCCACACACTCACTATTTTTATTCTTTTAATTTTTATTTCCTTTTAATTCATTTATTAAAAAATTGATAGATACACATTTCTTAAGTAGGTTGTACCTCTATTACGGTTTCAATAATATTTTAGTAGTTACTATCTACTCAAATTTCTAGTTATAAAAATTAATTATATATCATTCTAAATTATACATGACATAAAACTAATTATTCTTATTATTATAATTGTTATTTTATTAACTATAAAAGTGATCATCGAAAATATAAAAAATACTAACGTTTGTAAAACATTTTTCCAATAAATTATGCTATCTGTAAATTATCATCACATGCAATTTTCATAGAAATTAGCACATTCATCTTATTTTAATAGTAATAACACATTGATAATAAGTTAAGCATATAAAGTCGGGGTGTTACAAACTACTCCTAAAATAAGTTTATCTCCACAATCTTATTTAGATATAATCATACTATATATTGCATTCCCATATTTATTGGTAGAAATAGAAAGTATCCATTTTTTTGACCCAAAAAAAGAATAAATTAGTTGTAGTAACAAAAAAAAAGTGCTTCCTCCAATTATTATTATAAACAACAACAAAAAAACTACTTTTACGAATATTA